>VXAY01005013.1:166184-313296 GCA_013399855.1 Oxyruncus cristatus
TTTCTGCACCTCTGTGCGCGGAGCTGCCGGGGCTCCCCGCACCGCCGGTCCCCCCCTGTTCCCATCCTCAGGCACTCACCACGTCCCCTTCCTCGGCCGGGGGAGGACGAGGTGTCCCGGCATTGTGAGGCACAGATTTAGCCGCCGGCACAAAGGGCCCGGTCCCGGGAAAGTTAAAAGACAAAAAAAAAAAAAAAGCCCGGTGAGGAAGCGCCGGCAACAAATTACTACTTCGGCGCTGGATTAAAAACGTAAAAAGCCCTTCACAGAGCTGCGGATAAATCCTGTGTGTTAGAAGGAACCATAAAAGTACTTGTTCGAGAGCTACAGGCACAAGTGGAAAATTGACCCCAAATATATATATATATATTTTTTTTAAATAGCCGAAGTTTATACAATTTCTCCCGGCGTAGGGAAGGGTTCCGGTACCGCTGCCGCACTCGGCAGTGCGACGCTCCCGGGCTGCTGTGGCTGCTTACCGGAGTTGGACAGTGTGAGCATTTTCCATGAAATCCCAGCAAGGTTTGCCCGGTGGTTTGGGGAGTTTCTGCTTTGCCTGGTTTTTGTTTGTTTGCTTGGTTTGGGTTTTGTTTGTTTTTCGGTTTGTTGGGGTTTGTTTGTGGGTTTTTTTTGTTCCCCTTTTCCCTCTCTTTCTTTTACCCAGCTGTTGCAGCAGGACGGTTTCTCTTTCACCACTCACAGTGGGAAAACATTGCTCCCATCCCTATTTTCCTTCTCCCCCGGAGCCGTAAGCATAGGTCCATCCCCACATTCCTCCCAAGCCTGCTCAGCACTGCCGGGAGACCCGCAGGAGCCGCAGGATGCTCCGAGTGGGCAGGACGGTGCCTTCTCCCTTCGGTTCATAAAAACACGCGTCACCTGGGCATGGTTTATCTTTCCTGCCTGCACATTCATTATTCTATATTTCTGAAGTACAAGCTTGGCCACGGCACTGGCTTTGCTGTATCTACGTGCGCCTGCACGGAGGGACGGACAGGGAAAGGAATGCTGCTCCTCCCTCCCCCTCCCCGGCCTTTATCCCGGTCGCCTATTTTAATAAATAATTATAGGCAGCTAAAGGATTTGTTCATTCCAAAAGGTCTCCCCTTCACATTTCTCAGAGGTTCAGCTCAAGGAGACACCATGATAATAAGGCTGACTCGGGATCCCTACTCCACAATGTCATTATGAGCTAGCATTTAAAATGAAAAAAATCTGTATATTATACCTAAAAGCATTACAAGGTTAGCGTCTCGGCTCAGGGAATATTTAATGCTGCTAGGAAAGCAGCGCTGCTGCTCTGGGGAGGAGGAAAAGGGGGAAAAAGACAAAACGAGAGAAAAATCCTTTCTGAAACACAAGCTTAGAAAAAAGATGTTGGGAGCGAGCACAGAGATCATTTGCATTTCCAATGACTGGGACTAATCCCCTGCTTCCACGTTTATATTTTCTTATTACTTTTCCTAATTATCTTCTTCTTTTTTTGCTCCTAGCTTTTTCTCCTCTCTCTGTTCCCAGCTCCCCTGCCCGTTGTTGTCTGGCTCGGGGCCGGATCACCCGGGGCTGGCAACGGCCCCTCTGCACTGCCCGGGCCCCACAGCCCCTAAAATGTGGGTGTTCCCCCCGTACCCAGTGTGGGCACTTCGCTTTATCAGGGTCTGTTAAGAAACATTTCTGGGCTCAAGAATGGCTTTTTTTGTCCAGTCCCTGGGACACGGTGAGGGCAGAAAGCAGTGTGTCCCGTCCCTGGTGTGGGGCATCCCTGCCTCAGGGATTTGGGGGACCACCCTCCCCTCTCACTCCCCCGAAAGCCAGCGGGAGCTGCCCTGGGAACTGTGGGTGGCACCAGCTGACACTGGAAAACAAAGCAGCCCAAACCCCCTCCCCAGAGAGGCAGCCACCCACCCAGCGTGGCTGCTCCCGAAAAACTGCTCTTTATCGGCACTCCCCGACTTTCCCAACAAGGAGCGCGGTGTAATCTCCAAAGCCCCGCTCCAAAGGCACTTAGCTCCGAGTCACACATGAAACTGGAGCCGGATCTTACCCGTAATTCACAGCCTCTATCTCTGACAAGGAAATTACATGACTGAATGCCTGTTTGAGACCAGCGACTAAACTGCTACTGCAATATTATCCTAAAATTTGTTAATAGCAGCTCTTTCACATAAATTAAGTGATAATGAAAAAAAGCCCCCCTTTGAATTTATATATATTTCAGCAGAGAATAATGTTTTATTTAAAATAGTTACAGTGTGCCTTTTGATTTAGAGTTTAAAGTAAATAATATTTGTACATCTAAAACATACTCAAGACAAATGAAAAGCCTCTAGATGCTTTTGTATGAGATGCTGAAGAGCTCTACAAACTTAAAAGCACAACCTCAATTAAGCCCATCTTCATCTGGAAAAAAAATTAGCAACTGAAAGCTGAATATATTAGATAATGCACACTTGCAGGAGAGCATTCTCTTAGCAAAAAATTCCTGATAACCAACCTAAAGCTGGCCTTCGAGTTGCTCGATGCTAATTTTGTTTGAAACTGTTTAACTAACTCTGAATAGATATCCATATTCAACAAAGACATAATTAATGGCAACCTTTTCTTCTGCTTAGAAGACATCATAACAAGCAGAAAAGTACAAAAAGATTTTTATAGTAACTAATTTAAGGACAAAGGGTTGACCTCTAGCATTTCATTAAATAAACGGAGCGAATGAAAGAAGAGTGACAGTATTCATCCTTGTTCAATTCAAGCAGCCAATTTCAAAATGCAAATCATAATCTGCAGATGTTGGAGCCTGATATATTTTTTTAAAATATCATTTGTTCAATTTAAGAACATCAGACATTTGAATTTTAAATAATAATAATAAAAAAAAAATCAAACCCAATTCCCAGCTCCAGGTTTCGGCGCAGCGTGACTGCATGCTCAGCGCTGGGGCTCCCCTCCCTCCCCACCGCCCCAACCATTCATTTTATACATTATTCCCAAAACCTTTTAATGGAGAAGTTCTGCTAAGCTGCACATTATTTCTGATTAGCACAGCTGGTCAGTGCCGCTGCCTTTCCAGCCTGGGGATGACAGAGGAGAGCAGCCCCAGCCGAGCCCAGTGAGCTGCTCCATCCTTCCTTCCCAGCCACGGAGAGCCAGCATCCATGGAGACCCAGCATCCATGGAGACCAGCACCGGTGAGGGCAGCACCCGTGACCAGAGCGTGTCCCCACGCTGAGGAGCCGGGGGGAGCTCTGCCCACAGGGAAGAGCGTCCTGGCTCTGGTGCCCACGGGCGGCAGGAGCCTGGAGCCCTGCCTGGGAGGGAGGTGCTGGTGCCCCTGACCAGTGCCGGAGGGGACAACAACAGGAGGGGAACTGCCTGAATTTGGGAACACAACCTCAAACCTCCGCAGCTGGGTTTTCTTCCAGGTGCCGAGGGACAAGGTGCAGTGGGAAAGGAGGAGATTTCGGCTGGACCAGGGGTGATGTGCAGACTTTTACCGTGGGAGGAATGAAGCCTCAGTGCAACTCGACACTGAGCACACACGTGTTCCACAGGGATCTGGGGAAGTCAAACACGTGCCGATGGCAGAGCCCAGGGGAGCATCTCCAGGGCAGTGCATATTACACACTTTGCTGACTATGGATCCCCAGCTTGGTGTCTCTCAGCTCTGTCGAGGGGTTTCTCCTTCATTCCCTTTAGTGCTCTTTCAGCCCCACTCCCCTGAGCTGTGGAAGCCCAGGAGTGATGCTAAGAGACACCTTCAGTGGGCCTGAGGAGGCTGTAGGATGTGTCCCCACATCAACACAATGGCAGCACAAGTTCCTCCCTCTCCCATTTCTACACCAGCTCCAACAGCTGTTTCCAGGTTTATGGAGGATAACCCCCAGGGCATGGTACCTCTCAGCCTGCAGACATACAGGAACTCTCCCAGGAAATGGCTTTAGGCTCTTTGGAAGTGTTTTGGGGGAAGCGTGGGATTGTTTTATCTTGGCCATTGAAATACCCAGAAGTCTCTGCCTTCACTAAACTCAGGTACAGTAGACCAACACTGACTTCTCCTCAGTGAGCAATTCCCTGCCTTCTTTAATAAAGGGAAAATATCCCAGGTTCCCACCACACAGCCCTTAGTTACTGCTAAGTTACAGCGAACAACAACCTCTGTAAAGGCATGTATATTAATTAAACTGCTGCTGATTAGGACTTGCCAGTGGCTCACAGTACACAGAGAGGGACTGACACGCATGCCCAGGAGCATCCGAGAGGAGAGGAGAGGAGAGGAGAGGAGAGGAGAGGAGAGGAGAGCAGCCCTGTGCCGCAGCCTCGCCCTGAGCAGAGCAGAGCCATTCCTGAGGGGCAAAGTGCAGTTTTTTCCAAGCCCTTCCCAAGGCACCTCCGAGGAGCAGCCGGCGCTGGGCATGGGCAGCAGGAAGGGCCGGGGCCTTGCCAAGCACCCGCAACCCTCCTACACAAACAGACCCTGCAGCTGTCGCGGGGAGAAATAAATGACTTCCGGAGGGTACGGAGGATAAATGAATCCATTCAGGCACGAGTGAAGGGGACATTGTTTTCCTCCTCGGAAAAAAAAAAAAACCAACCTCCCCAACAACCTATATATTAAGGTATCAATGAACAACAAATTCATTCAGTTATGACACAGGAAACCTAAAGCAGAATGGGCTGCAAAACAAATTCGATTTATCTTCGCCACACACGCAAAAGGAAGAAAATGCCTCTTGTTGGCTGTTGTGCTCAGGGTTGGGGCTCACACGCTTCTTGAGCAGCGCTCGGGATTCGAGCCACACATGGAGCATTTTCTGCCGGTGCTTTAGTGGGTGGATGCGAACTTCTGAGATTAAGATTGTTTCCTTGGGTTTATCCTCTTCAGGGACAACGTGTGCACAATACGCCTTTGGAGCGTATTTACAGTCGGGCTGCGGATGCACATAATCTCCATCTTCCTGCATCACAAACAGGAGATGTGAAGGTTTGGGGTTGTTTTTTTTCTTTTAGAAGGGAGAGGAATTACTCATTGAAAGAGAAACCAAGCCTTTCTTTTTCACTTTGGCAGCCTTCATTTTTGTATTAGGAAAGGAGAGGCAGAAATAGAAATGCAGGCTCAAACCAGACCCTATTTCTCAAGACAGGGCAGTAGCTCCACCCTGTCCCTCCTCCCAGCAGCGGCAGCCCTGAGTCCACCCGGGGCACCACATCTGCTCCAGCACACGTTTGGGCACACGCTGAGCCTGAGGGGACACAGCACCCCTGGACCTGGCCCTGGCAAGTTCAGAGGGGCAGAGCCCTTCTGCCCTCCCACACGGCCCCTCGGCACTGCCACAGGCCTGCCTCCCTGGGCCCACTCTCCTTTGCTGCCCAGCCCTACAAACCCAAAGCGTGCCTGAGAAACAAAGCCCATCTTCCTCTTATTTCCAAAACATTTATGCTTAGCTGTTCTCCCCAAATAACATTAAAAAAATCTCTTAAAAATGAGTGTAATGGGTCAACCCTGCCATGGAAATGGAATTGGTACCCAGCTGCAAGGAGTGCTCGGCGTGCAGGGGAATAATCCAAAAGGTTTTAATTAGGGAAAGCAGTAATAAATGAAAGAATATGAGCTTGGATGAGAACACTTGAACACAAAAATAACCGGGAAAGACGAGATGTGTCTCTGCTTGGAGGGGAGATCTCTGTCCAGGAAAGGCAGGCAGGAGCGTGTTTTGCCCTTCCCAGCAGCCCCAAAAGAAGGCACGACCCATTCCCAAGGCCAGCATGCCACCCGCCCCGATCCCCGGGGCTCTCCGGGAGCAGCAGCCCGGGCGCTGCAGGGCGCATTAATGCGGAGCACATCCCCGAGCCCCCGTGCGGAGCCGGAGCCGGGAGCCCAGCCCTTCCGTGCGCCGGTGCCTTCCTCGGCTCCCGCACAGCTGCGCGTCTGCCCGCGGCGCCCCGGGACGCCTCGTCCTGCCCGGAGTCCTTGGGCCCGCCGGCTCCGGAGGGGTCCCCGACAAAGGCAGGATGCGGCCGGGCGCGGGGGGCCGGGCCGGGCAGCGCCGCCCTTCCCGCAACCCAACCTTCCCTCCTTGGAACCCAAGTCACGCTCCCGCAACAACTGCTCCTCTGTGCCCGTTTGAACTGTCCCTCCCAATTAGCAGTAATAAGTGACTCTGTAAAGATGAGCAAACACGGCGCATTCATTAGCCCCCGCGACCCCCTCCCTCCCTCCCGGCAGCCCCGGGAGACCCCCAGGGCCCCGCTCCCGAGGATGCCGAGCGCATCCCTCCCGGCCTCAACGAGCGCCGGCAAAAGGCAAATTAATGACGAGTCGCTCGAAGAGTTTACCTGAAATTATTTTATTCTGCCTGAGAATTGATTACTCCCGGCCTGGAAATATGTCCAAATCAATACGTTAAAGCTCAGGGCAAAAAAGACATGCTCGAGCCCCATTTATTTAATCCACTTTTTTGAGGAATGGCACATAATTTACCGGGTAGGAATCGCTAAGCCTTTCCAGAGCGAGGACTAATGACAAGCCATGGGAAAGCAGTGCCTTCATCCATCTCCCAGGAGAGCTGGTGACAAACTTGGTGGCGGCCAAGACCCCCCCAAAGTACCGGGACGTGCCTCCAGCCACCCCTGCCAGGCAGACGGATACACGGGTGAACCACGCGGCTCAGGGTGCCCACCAAGGAAACAATTTCAAACCTCCCCTTTAGATGAATCTTCTTAAAACAAGACCAAAATCCCTCCCAAAAGGGTGACTGCTGCCCAGGTGGCATCCCCTGTTCTGCTCATATTTGTGCATCCTGGACCATTTCCTACAGATAACGTGGCCTGCAGACAAATACTCGCTCCAGACTACTAAAGTACAAAATAAGTATCCAAACCCCACCTAGAAACAGCCTCACGTGCTAGTTTTGGCAGCAAAATCTAGAAAAAAGAACAGCCCTGCAAATACTGAACGTGCAGGTGGGACAGGCCTCTCACTCAAGCTCAAGGTAACTCCCACCAGGCACTTAAAACCTGTGGTACCTTTTCAGGAAAGCAGGAGCACATCCCAGTGTTGGAGTAATGGGAAGTGCCTGCCCAGAAGCCCCCGGACCCCACAACAACTGAAACGAGGCTGCAAGAAATACTGGTTCAGGGGTGAGCTGAAAGTGGTGCTGACTGTACACAACAAACACGGGCCACATTTGTGGCTTGGCCTCAGCATCGGCAGGGAAATACCTGCACTACCCAGAGCACCTGGGTTCAGCCCCCTGAAGTAAACAGCACGAGGGACACTGTGCAGGACAAGGACACGTCACATTACCAGGGAATGAGAGCCAGGCCTGGAGGAAGTGTCAGCACCACGTGCTGCTTTGCACGGCGAACGCTCCAGACGCGCCTGCCACGCGCCCCATTGGCGAATCCTCTGCATGCTCCACAGGGTCCTGGATTTTCCAGGGCATTAAACCCTTTTCCCCCTCGAAAAGCTTCCTGGCAGCTGTCATCCTGCTCGCAGGGGGTGGACGGGAGGGCTCCTCGCTGGAGACCATCAGTGTCACTCCCGAGCCGGTGGTGGGTGAAGGACGAGGTGGCCCTGCCGGCCCCGGGAGCTGGCAGCCCGTGCTGGGGGGGTTGTCACTGCTCCCCGAGAGGAGCTGTGGGAGCAGCACCCGTTCCTGAGGTCCAGGGGTGTGGCAGCACACCTGAATGGACCCTCTTGTGGCTTCCCACGGGCGACTCAAGGAGACAACAGTTCCAATCGCATCAAAACGAGGGAACTCAAACCTCTCTACTCGCCATGATCCTTTCAAGGGAACACCTTTATGTAAAACAGAGACATAAAGCAGCAAAACACTGCAAAACTCAGAAGCCAGGGTTGGCTGGCTTCCCCTTGGGCAAATCTCTTCCTGCCTGGGCTGCTCTGCACAGCTCCAAGGGCATCATGTCCCCAAGCCTGTCCCCTGGGCAGCCTTGGGCTGCAGGAGAATTTCCTCTGGGCCCATCTCGCAGAGCAGAGATGCCAAGGCAGGAGAGGGAGCCCAAGGAAAGAGCAAAACACAACAGGGCTGGAAGCAAGCCTTGCTGAACCCCAGACCAGCTCCTGAGAGTGCAGTGAGGGAAAGCAGAGGGTTTCCATCCAGAGAGACCATCCGTGCCCTGCACGTCTGGACCTGCCGTCGGAACCCCCTCGGCCCCGGCCCGTGGACAAGGGCTCCCAGCTCACACTCTCCTTCAGCTGCACTTGGCTCTGCTTACAGGGGATTCTTCTAGACTGAAATGCTGGTTCTCTCCCGTTCAGAATGGGAACATCTATGAAAAGGGGTCATTCACAATAAACTTGTGAGTGCTGGGTAGGAAAAAACCCTCTCAGCCCAAGAAACAACATCGCCTTTATTTTCCAGCACTTGTGCCTGAGCCTGTAGGATGCTCCATGGGTGAAGCAGTGAGGGCTGGGCGGCTCAGCACAGCCCCTCTGCACCCTCTGTCCTGCCCAGCTCCCCAGGCACAGCCTCCTGGAGCGGGGCAGGGACCAGCAGTGTGTGTGTCCAGAGACACATGGCAGGGCCTCCATTCCTTCACTTACCTCCCTTCCATCCTAAGAGGCACAAATCCCCACATGTGGCAGCAGTGTAAACAAGTTTTATTACTCAATAAAATATTTGAAGCAAAATAAATGGTTTTGTCAAACACTATATCTCCTCAAATAATAATGCACCGGCTTACAAAGAAAAACAACCGACATTCATATTCTACGGCAAAGGTTTATTTCCCCTCCCAGAGGAGAGGGGAACAGGCATTTCAATTCGGAATTCAGATACTGTATGGGAATACAGTAACTATAGTTCTCGGAGGGTTTGTGCAAATGCCAGCAAAACAACCCCCAAATCAAATTTATTAGCTGGTGGAGATCTCTAACAATCTTACACAGTGACTGATGAAGCCGTCGGGGAATTCCTTTCAACATTAAGTGATTTAAAGCCCCTACAGAAACTTCATTGTCTGTTCCAAGACAGCAAGAGTTCCTCGGTATCCAGTGCTGCTCCAACAGCAGCACCGGGCTGTGTGTTACTGCCAATGTGTGTTTCCTTTCATCTGGAAAGCCAACCAGGAATACTGACATCCCTAGTCCTGGGCAGAACTATAAAAGGAGGAAGTGCAAATTCATTAAGAACCACAGCCTGTGTTTCAAAGGGACTGTGTGTATTTTGGAGGCAAGGTTGAGATGCTCACTTCTGCCCCGGGGGTGCTTCCAGGAAATGACCCGGGTCTCATTCCCTGCCAGGGATCAGCCACGGAACACTCACAACCTGCTCGGCACAGGCCAGACCTGCAGGTTTGGACACAGCCAACTCCCACCAAAACCCAGGGGTGCCACAGCTGGGCTGGGTTGTGCTGTGGCAGTGCCACGCTGCTCTCCGGGGAAAGCAGCAGCGATGGCAGCCCGGCTCTGCCGCGGGATGGGAGATGCCCTTCCTCAGGACGCACGGGGGATGAGGGTGAAGGCACAGCCAGTGCCCCCGGAGCACCCACACCGCCCAGCCCAGGCCAGCTCCCTCACAACCGTTTTTTAAAGCAAACCCAGAAATGCACAACCCTAATTGCCAGGTTTTTATCATGCACACTCATAACCAGGTCATTTGCATTTCAGCTGCTAAAATATCAGGGGGATGTTATTTAATCAATCATCAGAGCACACAAAGTCCTAAGTGAGAGAAGATTTTTTGATTGTCTCTGCTTGTATCTAAACATCTCACAAACCCGCCAGCCAGTTCTTCATTTCAATTAGGGCAATGCTGATCGTTAGCTAACTAATAAGGACCAATTTTCTGTCACAACTATTTCCTAATTAAATTCAAAACAGAGATTTCTAACCCAGATGGTCAGTGATGCTACAGATTTGTTTAAATTTGGTATCACAGTAACAAACTACTAATTAGGGTTTGTAAATACACCAATTCCCTTATGACTTAGTTGTTAGTAATGCATACAACCGGTTTATTAAAGCACTAATTGTGTCTGGCTTTACTTGGGCCTAACACATAATCCACTTATCACATACTGGTACCAACTCATTTTGAAGGGATTATGAATGAAATCATAAATGAGGTCTCGCATCCAGTTCCCAGTATGGTTAATAAAGGTTTGGTGTCATATTTAGATGATTTTGTGCCTCTGATGGAGAGCGGCCCAGCAGTGACGCTGCTGCTCCCTTCTCCAAAGGGTGTGTAACGAAGAAAGTTCGGGATGCCACCACCCCCGTGCCCAAAAAGGGGTTTCTGCCCCAGCTCGGCTGACCAGCAAATCATCCCAGCAGCCAAGCTGCTCGACAGGAGCCCCAGCCTTTCCCAGAGAAAGCACCGAGTTGTTTGTCTCCCACTGGAGCCAAGCTCAGCCCCTCCACGGGAGCCCCCCGGCCCTTTGCCTGGAGACCCACGGGAGACCCACTGGAGACCCTGACAAACCCTGAGCACCTGCTTGTAGAGGGACGGGGGAGTCCTCCCAGTGCCACCCAGCCCGGATTCCCTCTCTCCCTCGCAGGGGGACAGCCGTCCCGAGAAGACCCCGGTTTTTGTGGAAACCTTTGTTCCGCGGAGCACAAACCAGCGACAGCCCGAGGGCTCAACGCCCCTCGGCGTCACCGGGTGTGCAGAAAGTAGGAAATAAATGATAGATAACTGTGAATTGCAAGGTTATGTAAACACGGAGGGGTTTTTAGAAGAATCCTATTAAACCACAAAAGAAAAGCATGGATGGTTTATCACATCACTAAGACCCAAGAATGCATTAATAAATAGAAGAATAGATAATGAACCGTGGAGTACAAGGCTAAACTATCCGCTATTGTGAGGATCCTGTGACAGTAGAAACAATGAAGGGGAAGAAAAAGCTTTGTTGGTCTGTCACCAGAACCTTGTAGTGTATCTTTTATAGCCTATTTTTAATGAATTCACAGCACCTATCAGTTATTCTCTGCCCAAATCCCTCATTTTCCTCCCTCCTGAATGCAGATTCCCATGCTGCACTCTGCCTTCACCATGACGTCCCCCCGAAACTCGGGGTTTCTCTGCTTTTCAATGGCCTTTCAGCCACAGCGAGAACAGGTTTCTGCTTTCATATTTCCAAAGGGTTTCCGGTATGGTAACAAAAGTGGGGTTTAATGCAAAGTGGGAGTACCTCTGAGCCCTGTTGCCTCCTTTGCTTCTTCTGTGACAGGATGGTGAAAGCTCAGACAGGTCTAATTCAACTCGGACTGACGATGCCCAGACGTGCCTGCAAGGAAAAAAAAAACACATGAAAGCTGCTGCTCCTCTTGCTGCTTTCCAGCCCTCTGCAAATAACACTGAGAATTACTGGAGGGGACTTAATATTAATCCAAGAGACAGTACCATCTTTGTAGACACTGCTGAGACTCACTAACACTTTATTTTCATTGCACTGAGGGGTTTTTATCATTAAATAGGGACCCAGGATACATTTACTGTAGATTACTTTTACTTTTACTGCAGCATCGTTAGGTACAGGGCACTAAGGAGATGGGTGACCAGGACAACACTCAGCTGCAGTAAAACCCCCTGGTCCTGTCTCCACCAGACTCGGAAACTCGGATCGATTTCCCTGTAAAAAGCCCCAAAGCCTGTTCGCTGCTGTGCTGGCTGCTCGGTGTGCTTGGAGCTGCACGGACATCCTGCAGGAGCACAGCCTCAGCAGGGCTGCTGGAGGCAGAAGAGGGTCCGTGTCAGAGATGGGGCAACTGGGCACAGCAAGGGCAACACCCAAAAATTTCAAGTTCTGTTGGAGGCAAACCCCACCCGAAGCAGGTCCCTCGATGAGCCTGCACTGGGCCCAGTTTGAGGCTAGAAATTACTCTTCACATCTTAAGAGGACACTGCAGGCAGCGAGGAGGAGCCAGACAGCTGTTGGCTTGTTCCTCACACTGGAAAAAGGGAATTAAAGAGACCTGACTGAAACCCAAGCAGCAGCCAGGAATCTGGATTTGCCTTTTTTTGGACTATCCACACTGGAGCTCCCAGCAGCTTGCGGTGCCTGTGCCAACACACGTATCCCTGCGTGCTCACAGGGTGTCCTGCAGGATGGTCACTCCGGAGGGTCCCTGTTCCCAAGGACAGGACAGAGGGGCACGTCACCTCTCCTTTCTGGGTGCCAGAGGTGAGGCACAGGCAGGGAGGGGGCTGCCCTCCCTCCCCTCAGCCTGGAGTCTCTCTCCTGACCACGGAGGAGCAGGGAGCAGACGGCTGCTCTCCCAGGAACACACTTCAGGCCGGTGAGGAGAACAGCCGAGTGCTCAACAGGCTCTGGAAACAAGTGGAAGTCAAATAAGTTTGCCACTCTTTGTCCCCCTTTCAATATCTAGCTTTGATCAAAATCCTTGGATACTCAAGTGGTTGTTGACTTAATGTAGTAATGAGACATAGCCTTAAGTGAGGCCATTTCCGTGCCCATTCAGCCTCTCCAAGAGCAAGGGATGCAGCAGGAAAAGCCTCTCATGGTCTCTGGGAGCCACAGCAGAGCCTGGAGCAGAAGCCTGGCTCCAATTCCCAGGAGATGCAGCAGGAGGGTCTGGTGGCCAAAGCTACACAAGGCACACTTAACATCCTTCTTATGGAATAGGGCCTGACCAGACCAGCGCAGGGTGACACGAAGAATCAACTAAAAACACTTCCTCTGAAACCTGCACCCTGTGCTTGTCCCCAGAGCCCCTGCAGGGGTGGCCTGGGAGGAACCCAGGGCAATGCCCCAGCTTTGTCCTGGGCAGGTGACAGGGGACATGTGGGGGTAGTGCCTGGCCAGCAGCACAGCCCGTCTCTGCTTCTCTGGGCAGGCCGTGCACCTGAGCAAGGCAGGAGGGAGGGAAGGGGCCAGGAGCCTGGATAAAAACAGAGAAAAGTAAAAATTCTCCAAGTGACGGGGAGCAGCTCAGCCAATTAGGATTTTAATTCCCCTCGTTATGCACAGTCAGTCAATAAATTCTGCACCAAGCAGCTGCTCTAATTCTTAAGCCCATTAAGCCCTACATGTGATAGGCGGGCAGGAGGGGCTGCCGGGGGGCACAGACGGCGCTCCTCGAGATAGGAAACATTTCCGCTTGTGCATCTGGGTCACCCCACCCAGCCCACTCCGAACGGGAATTTGATGAGGATGGCAAATAGGAATTTATATAAATATCCTACCAGAGACACACACCCCACGGATGGAGAGAATAAAGAGGGGACTGGAGGACACGCGTCAAGGGATTGTCGGTGCTGTGGCAGAGCAGGAGAGTAGAGCCAGAGGGGAGAGTCTGGGATGAAGCAACAGGATTTTGGTGTCTGAAGTGGAGGGAGGGGATCCCAAAGGGCTGGACAGGCAGCCAAGAGTGAAGAAAAGCAGGATCAGAGATGCAGGGAGGAAGAAAACTCACGGGGCAGTACGGCAAGGCCAGAGGGGCTGGCTCTGACACAGGAAGGGACCAGGAGCTTCGACAGCAGTTCCTGGAGTGAGGGGCAGATGGCTGGAGCAGAGGTATCCCACCGACTACACAGATGAAAGGCAGCAGAGAAAAGGGAATATACTGGGAGTGGAAAAGCATTCAACAGCCAAAAGGGGTTTTGCTTGTTAATTGGCAACCAGTTAACACATTAATTACAAAGTTACTGCATGGCCAAAAAAGACATCGGCAGCAGAGCAATTCGCATTCCTCCAGGGATGCACTCCCTGCTGAACAGGCCCTGCTCTAGGAATGCTGCCTCTGCCCACTGACATCCTGCACCCTGAGCGCCCCAAGCCTTGGGAGCCATGGAAAACACAAACAGGACAGCAACTGTACCCACACCAGCCTCACAGGCAGCCTGAGCTGAGCCTGCCCCTCTGCCACAGCCACCAAAAGCCTTCCCCAAACCTCACCTTTAATGAAATGGGGTTACCATGCCAGCCCATCATCCCTCACACACTCCTGGGTACAGAACCACAACCACAGGTACAGGCAGCTCAGTTTCTGGCAGGGCTTCAACCAACAACCTCAGATTGTTACACAGCAAGAAACACGCCTGCAAAACAATTTGCCAACTACTCACAACTCTTGGAGACATCTCCTCACTCAGCACTTGTTGACAGGAATGGGGACCTAAACATCTTCAGAGTTCTGGCCTGCCTTCTGGGGTTAAAAATCATAGCAACTTTAGCTGAGCTCTTACTAATCTCAGATTACTGTGAAAGATTAATTGCAGCACATGTGCACCCAGACAAAATTTATTCTATTTTCATCCCTTAGACACAGATATGAAAACAAGCTGCCCACTGCAAATTGCATTCCCACTGCACAGCAGGAAAACATGAGCCCTCTCTCCCTGTCAGCTCCACAAGGCACTGGAGGAGTGAGTGGTGGCGAGCCCTTAAGCTTTGGTCAAGGCAAGGGGCAGAAATGAAAGTTTGCTCAGCTCTGTGAACACACCGGCTGCAAAGAGGCTGTTCCTATAATCCTATCCAGCCTCAAAATGTAATTTCCTCACTTGGAGGGCTGGCTGGAGCTGCTACTCATGTCTCAGCCCCAGCCAAAGCCCAATCTCTCTCCAAAGGCTGTTCCTAGACCGGGAGCCAAACGCGGGTTTTATTGTCGGGAATCAAACGGAGCCAGCGGCGTGTGCTGGAAGTTGTGGCACTCAAAGCCTTGCAGCGGGGCCGCGCTCCCTCCCGCCCGGCACATGGCTCCTGCGGGGCAGGAACACGGGATCCTGCCTGGGATCCCCACGCCAGGCTGGGGGCTGGGAGCGCTGGCCAGCCCCTGAGAAGGCCCCCCAAGTCCTCCCTGCTGCATCGCAGACCAAGCACAGCCCTCTCCGCTCCCCAAACCTGCCAAGGGCCCGGGGACACCCGGCAAAGCCGCAGACACGACCGGACAGCCGCTGTCAGCACTGCCCTCCACTCGGCTCACACGGAAGAGGATCTCGCTTTTCCCTGAACTTCCCAGCAGCTGGGAAGCTGGTGAACTCTGGTTTTGATCCCACATTTACTTCTTGCAGCAGACTCCCTAAAGGCCTCAAGTTTTAGGAAGGCTGAAAAGAACATTTTTTTTTCGCTCCTTAAGAACAAGACTCCAAAGTGGACCTGACCTCCTGCTTCGCTCTCCACCTGGAACCAGCATGGAAAGCTGGCAGGGTGGGAGCAAGGGTGGACCCACATCCCAGCAAACCAGCAGTTCAGTGCAGAAGCAGCAAAACACCCCACTGAGGAACCTGTGCTAACAGGGACATGTAAATGAGCACCAAGTCAGAATGACTCCATGATCCCCACCAGTGTGGAGGCACTAAGTTGATACCATCAGCCAGGCCCAGGAAAGCCACTCCCCAGCCCACTCCAGCCACCGGGAGCAGTTGCCCAGGCAGCTCCGAGCTCCAGCGATCCCATCAAAGCCAGGGTGAGCCCCTGCCTCTGCCCCCAGGATCTGCCCACACACAGACAGATCTCTGTGTATTCTCTGCAACTCCTGCACAGCACAGGCTTGCTAATTATGGCACAGAGCAGTGGCTGCTCCCGGTAAATTAATTAGAAACGGCATCACTGTAATGTGATTAGTTGTCATCCCTCCACCTCATAGATTGAGACAGATTTTGTTCCCAGCTCGTGTTTCAAACACCACTAGAAGCCCACTCGAGCAAGCCCATCCAGAAAGGGGGACCTGCATTGCTGGGCACATGCTCAGGGCTCGGAGAAAGTGGTTTTAAAACCTTCACAGCTTGTCAAGGCCAGTTTATTCAAGGTAATTAATCTGTCATTTTCAGAACATCGTGCATTGCCTCCACAAGTCAGCTGTCTCCTGCAGAGACATCTCAGTGTTGCTGGCCACAAGAACACGAGGCTCAGGGATCAGCCTTTCCCCTCCCAAACCATGGCATCAGCTGGAAATTCATGATTATATGGACTAACTTCCCTCCCTTGCCTTCTCAAGGCTCTCTATTTCCTCTCAACTGTGAGCACCAGGAATTTAGTGCAAATTTGAATTCCAGAGAAAGATCACCGAACACTCCAAGCCCAAGGAACCTCAAAGGCCTGTGGCTGCAGTGACAGGAGTCAATACTCCAGATCTGGAACTGCAGCAACTGCAACCCTTCCCACGTCACCTGTGGCAGGGACTCAGATGTGAGCACAGAAATCTCTCCATCGCTCCCGATTACCCCAGTTGGTGGTTGAGCAGGAAGTCGGGTTCCTGGCGGTCATCAGCATTAACTGTCCCGCAATGCCCCACCCCTGAGGAAAAGCACTGACTGCACCTGCCTGTCAATTGTCCTCCTGCAGCAGAGAGAATTTTAATGGACGGGAACCAAAATGCCTGTTTGAGGTCTAAGGGAACAGGCAGCAAACCCTGCCGAGGGCAGTTCAGATGCTCTGTGCACTCCCAGTACAATCCCCAGGCGGTGGCACGTCCCTGGCCATGACAAACCACATGGAGATCAGAAGGAACAATAGCCTGTAATCAAGGATATCTGCACAATAGCTTTCCTGAGGGATGTTTGTGCAGGTGAGTGAGGAGTAAAGCATTGTTTCATCAAATGGTAATTTCCTTGTATCTCAGAGAATGAATCCCCTTCACTCACCGCAGCATAATTCAATTAAAGGGGAGAATCCTGCGCGAGGGAACAACATCTATCGGTCTGACCGGGATGCTGCAAATCACACCAAGCAAGAAAATGGCATTTGGTCCTGACATTATGATTTATTTCCTACTCAGTATCTTGTAATTCCTACAAGATAAGCCAAGACGAGAAATTATCATGTGCACATGGGGGTCGTGCCTGATCCTTTTTATTTTCCCTTTCCAGCCGCAGGACTGCACATTTCAGCCTTATCTTTGAAGAGCCCAGCAAAAGAAGTGGTCATGTTTTCACAGAGGCAAAGCAACTGTGCTCTGCACCCACGGCGAGCTCAGGCAGCACAAGCCCATCCCATGGATGGTGCTGGGGAGAAGCCATGCACGGTATTCCCAGCAACCCTTGGCTTCCTTCAGAGAGATTTTTCAGTTAACTGACCCCCCTCATCCCAATTTGCTTTAAGGATCCCTACAGCCACTCCCCGTAACATCTCTGTCATAAAAATGTCCCCACTCCCCGCAGGTCTCTCCTCATTGCCTCAGACCTTGAGGAAGGGCTGTGTCCATACAAACTTCACCTCTCGGTGAAGGCTGTTTTCTCCTAAGTGCACTGACAACTTTATTAATGATGCTCCCAGCTGTGCTGGGGGTGGACAGACCGGCTGGGGACACTGTAGCAGAGGATGAGCCACCCCAGCACAGGGCAAGCCACCCCAACACAAACAGGAGCAAAGGCTCTTTGAGAATCACCTCGTGCTTCACACTCCACCTGTTACGTGCCCATGTTTTCCCTCCGTGGCTGTGAAGGATGGTCAGGCTGTGAACTCCAGACGTGGGAGACGTGGCTGCTCCGAGTCACTTCAGGTTTTACTCCTGAACCGAAAGTTAATCTGAATTTGGGAACAAAAGCATTGCTGTTTGTCCTTGCACGCCAAGGATTACGACTATTGAAAGGGTTTCCTATTATCGGCTTGTCACTGTCTCAGCTTTAATCTCCTCCTCTCCTCTGCTCCCTGCCTCCCTCCTGCAGCTCCCGCCGCCCCGGGATGCTCGGCTGGGCCAGCGGGATGCTCTGGGCGAGCCCTGCTGGGCAGCTGGTGGTCCGCTCAGCTCCCTAACAAGATCATCATCTCCTGCCAAAGCAACAACACCCACCACCAAAAATAATTCAAGTACCCAAACCCTTTTACTAACAGTTCTTTGATCCACGAGGCCTCTGCAGCCCCAGCAGACGCAAGCGCTGCAGGTCAGATGTGCTGTGTTCCCAAACACCTTTCCAGAACTCAGGTTTCCCTTTCCACAGAACTTATTAAATTCATCTGCCAGCAGAATAAGGCAAAACCCACAAACAGCCATTTTTAAGACACGCTGAGTGTTTCTGGGGCTGGGGCACCGATGTCACACACACTAACAGCTGGTGACAGCCCAGCACTGTCACATTAGTCAGCGCTGCGGCAGACGAGCATTATTTGCCCATCAGCCCTGAAAGCCATCGCCATGACCTGGGAAGGAGACAGGAGACATGGAACACACGGCTTGGATGGAGTCACATCGAGCATCCTTATGGGAGTGAAAACCAGCTTGTTTTTAAAGCCTTCAGCGGAGGAATTCAGTGCTTTCTCCTGGCTGGCACAGGGAAATCTTAGTGCAGCCATTATCTGAGAGCAAAGCGATTCCGTAGTTCGCAAAATTAATAGTATTTAGTCCGCTAGTTTCCGTAGTAACCAGCCCGCATCCCTCCCTGCCTGCCCGCGACAAGGTCTCCACAGCATTTCACATAGTACTTATCCATTTTCTTGCTCTCACCTCGCTCTCACCTTTACTTTCAGCACAGAACGCAACACAATCCACCGCCACTAAAGACTAGGCTGAGAGTCAGATTAAAATTATCCCTGTTTGCCCTGACCTCTTTTCTCTGCAGGTGAGAGTGTCCCCATTCAGCAGCTAAATGAAGCAGAAATGATGGAGTGTTTGTTTTCCCTGACTTTTCCTCAGCTTGCCAGTAAATTTACAGCCACGAATATGAAGTGTTAATTTAATGTTCCCACTGAGCATCTCATTGTCAACAAAGGCTTCAAACCCTACGAGAGGAAAAGGTTAGCTCATGCAGAAAATGACCCTTATGGCTTGATTGTCTTCTGGTCCAGACTCGCGGGGAGCAGAAAGCGAAGGGCTTTGACTCCCAGCTTAATGCATTTGATGGCGATAAATGGGAGCTCTCTACCTCGGTGCAGGCAGAGGATCACCTGTAATGCTCACTTGTTTGTCCCCCCGCAATCTCCGCAGCCCAAACGGGAAGCGGCCTCGTTGCGCTCCCCCGACTAATTTGACAGCACCGAAAAGTTAAACCCTTCATTATCCCCAACTCCAGCGGAAGGGCCTTGCTGGCTGCAGATTACAACAGGACATTAGTGGTGGCATGAAGCATGAAATTGCTTTCTTCACCTGGTGCTTCAAAACTTTAAGGCCTCGGCTCTGGTGGTGCGCAAAAAAGAAAAAAAAAAAAAAAGTTCTCCCAGGGAGAAGTCAAGGAAGGAAGTAAAAAAATTGAGGTTTAAATAATCAAAAGCCTCTTTTGGGCTTTTTGTGGCAGAATTATACATGCAGAAAGCTTCACTCCCAGAACATTTAGTTACTTTATCTGGCAAAAGGACCTGTAAGTAACGTTTACAGAACTCATTTACAGACCAATCGGAGCATGAGCGAGAACCACCGTATGCCTTGTACAAAACTTACCCTGCCTGGGACCTTTAGGAGAATAAAGAAACCCTAATGGTGCTGTGGAACAGGATACAACAATTCAAAAGAGACTCAAATATCAGATTTTTTTTTTCTGACAGCTAAAACTAAGCCTGAAGCAAGAAGGAGATTATAACTCACATAGAACATGCTCACACACACAGGGTGGGACTATTCAGTGAGAAATCAAGTTAGTTCCGCAACTTTTTTGTAGCCCACTAATTAAATTGGCAATTTCACGGCCTGCATTCATTCTGAGCGTGACCACACTGGTGTTTCACAAAACAATAAGTAAGAATTATTCTAATGCACCAAAGCCACCGGTCATGTTACACTCATTGGTCATTTACCGGCCATGCATGGACGTGGGGTCTCCACAGCCTACTTGAAGTCAAATACAGAGGTAGAAGAATATGTCACCAATGGTCCAAGCCGTTTCCAGCCCTTCTCTCACTGCTTCCCAAGGCACACAGGGATTTCGGAGGTCAGAGGTGAAGCAATGGCATTTCATCAAGGACCTAAATTACACAAATGAGCCTCTAACTCATCCGACTGGGAAGCAGCGCCTGGCATCCCACACGAACACCACTGAAACCACAGCCCCAGGAAAGCCAAGGAGCGGGTGAAGCTGATGGGGCTCGCAGGGACACCAAAACATTCACAAATAACAGTGGGAATTGAATTCCAAAAGTGCCTTTCAGCTGCATTTCCTTCAGTAACAAGCGGACACAGCATATGGCCGTGTCCCTGTTTTCCTGCAAGGAGCAGGCGTGTTTGAAGGGAGACAGTTGCTTTCAGGTCCCGATGTTTTATTCAGCGAGTGCCGAGCCGTGCTCAGCCACGCCGGGCGGGAGCTGCTCCAGCCATCCTGCCTTGGGGAGCCATTTGCCGGTCACATTGTCAGTTAACAGGAGTCATTTTGAAAGCAGCAATTCAGTCTCTACAGTCCTTTCGTAACACCATTTTCAGCCTGCAATTTGGATGATAGGAAAATTACAACCCTGCTGCACTATATTATGTGATATAAATGTTATTGCAATTAAGCCGATGAGGAGAAATCCCAGAAAACAAAGATGTTTCGTTTGTGCTTTCTCCTTGTTCTTTCCCCAGAGCTTGAGCAGTTATGGAAGGGCAGTACAGAGGGAGAAGTGTTTCCATTAGCTGGAGGTACCAGCCAGACCACAGGAGTGTGGGAGCAGCACAAACCCCCAGTGACACGTCGCGATTCACTTGGTTCCCCAACAAGTGATTTCCCTTGGGCACACACAGGGAGAACTGGCCTGGCCTGAGTAACAAGGTACAGCCAAACGCGGTCCAGGTATCCAGGCATCCTCCTGGCAACGGAACAGGACATGCTACGACACCCCAGAGGGGATTTCCCACCCACTACACTAGAGACCTTCACTCCTCACATCCTCCCACATCCACCCACAGTCTCCTTCTTCCAGCCCGAGCTCCAGCTGCCTCTGGACTTTGCGCACTGGAGAGTTTTGATGGATCTACAAAGCACAAGCCCAGGTAGCATGGCAACACCTCCCTGTCCAGAGTCCAGAGCAGGAAAATGGTGTGTGCTATAGAACACACATCCCGTGGGTGGATCCAGCCCCCGGTCCCAGTGTCACCTACGGGCAGTGCTGCTGGTTTGGGCACAAAGCTGGCAGCAGGTCAGCTCTGCCAATACCCGGCACCTTCTCTCCAGTGACCTCAGCAAGGTGCTGAGCAAACATTTAGTTACAGGAACACCAGCCATAGTAAACAACTTCCATTGCACTGTTTCTGAAGAGCAAAAAAAATGCAGCAAAAAAAGAGCCCTAGCACTCATCATTTACTCCAAGGTGCTGTAACCAGGTGGAAACTTGTCTTTTATGTGCTGAACTGTGTCCATGAAAACACATTATCTTTAAGTGGGCACTGGAGGAACCACACTCAACATTGACTTCTTCATGCCATCGCTAAGACTGGATACTTCAATCATTTGAAGATTTAAGTGGAGATTAGCAGAGACCTCACCTGCCTCTTTCTCTGCCAATTCAGCATGTTTTGGGCTTGCTCTGCAGCAGCAAAGCTCCCGAAAGGCAAAGCCACGAGGAAGCCCTGCAGCCTGCAGAACAAGCTGTCTGTCACCTTGTTCTGCCCCCATCCCTGACAAAATCAGAGCCCAGAGAGGCACGTGCCAGATCCTGGGGCAGAGGCCCATTGCTCCCAAAGGGCACCCAGCTCTTCCCCACCTGGCTGCAGATGCCACTCCTGGCCAGAAATCCTGTTTCCTCAGCAGTCAAGAAGGTTAAACACTTTGAGAAATATCCTAAGCAACTCTTCCTCTCAAGAGGCCTGAGAAGCAAGACAGTTACTTCTTCCTTTTTGTTCTTGTTTTTCTGGGTACCCCCAGGCCCGGACACCGGAGGATTTCAGAGAGACTGGGAACGGCGTGTGGCTTCTTTGAACACCCCTTTGAACGTCAGAAAGGCAGGCAGCTGTAGAAGCCACAGATCCTTTCGGGTGGAAGGTCTCCCCAACTGCAGTCCTTTGGGAGACGGAGGAAGCCCCTTGTTGCCAGGGACGCCTGGGTGCTCCCCACACCTCCACCCCCGAGCAGGGCACACCGCTGGATGCCCCCCAGCCCTGCAGAAGCCCTTCTCCTCCTGCCACGTGCCCCGGCAGCGAGGCAGAGGGGCAGCCACACATGGCTAATGGCTGGCGGCGATGTGCCGCCACGTCCGGCTGATTAGCCGCGGGTGATCTGAAATGTCAAACCATTATCTGTGACAAGCACGGCCGCGCTCGCCACCGCCGCAGAATGCCTGCCTCATAATGCAGCTGGGGGGAAGCGGGAAAGGTGATGCTCCAAACACAAGGCGGAAATAAGTCGGAATTACGGAGACAAACCAGCAAACCCCTTTGTTCCACCGGCCCTTCCCAGGGGGGTCTGGCCTGGCCCTCCGAGGGATCGTGTCCTCACAAGGCCATTTGCAATATCCTAATTAAGAGGGCAGAACCACTAGAGGCATTAAAAGCCTCCTGCCAGAGCATCCTCCTGTCACACCCCCTAACACACAGGTACCTGCACACCCACCCTGCTACAGGTCCATAACCACTGCTCCAGGAACGCTCCCATCCCCTTCAGGGGTGGGAATGTCTGGGAGGAACATCCCCCCTCCCGTGGAGGGCAAGGGGGATGGAGCTCCTCACGGCATCTGCAGCCCATACAGCACTGGGAGAAATGCCCCTCCTGGCTCAGGGCAGGACAGGAGCAATCAGCTCTCCCTCGCACAAATTTGCTCCCAGAACACGGCTCCTGGCCACGATGGACCCGTGTCCCCTCACTCCAGCACTCTGGAACAGGCAGTGAAAACTTTCCCGGCCAAAACCAGACCCAAACGACGCTGCATTTAGCTCCTGGCATGCTTGACACTTCTTCTGATTTCTTGGAAAAACATTAATTTGAAACATTTTTATACTCCATGCCAGTGCCACAGCAGGGAATAATCACCCCATTTTAAGCTCAGAGCAAGGCTCAGATACAGGGAAAAATTAAACACGGATAAGAGCAAGAAACTGTTAACAGTCAAAAATATTTTACTGCAGGTTCAACAACAAAGTCTGGAGGAGATAAGTCTGTGTGTCTACTAACATTATATAAAAAAGTGATTATTCAGCCCTGGGAACAGAGCTATTGATTCCAGTAACAAAGGGCACTATATACACTGCAGTGGGTTTGCTCTTTTTAGCCTGGGAAAATTGATTTTCTTAAACTTTCCCTTGAACCTGCAGTAGGGTTTAATCTGAACCTAAAGGAGCCTTTTAAGAACTCCCATAAATTAAAATTATATCTCTTCATTTGGCACATTTTGGGACCCTGCTGTTCCAGCAGAAACACAAGAAACGCTGCAGAAAGAGGTGGGAGGAAGCGATAATGGCATTTTGTGACAGTGCTCCTGGCACACGTTTGTTTCCATACATTAAAAATAACATGTAAATATTGAAGGTGAGTGAAGCAAAACATAAGACGGCTTAACACTACTGCGAGACTTAAAGGCTGAAATTTAGCAGGAGGAGAGAAAGATGAAGGCTGTAGGAGTACGGGAGATAAGAGGCTCATCCCAGCTGCTCCGGGAGGGAAAGCAGGGCTGCCAGGAGGCACTGCTGGGCTCCCTGGGAAGGCTCTGCCCTCACCCCGCGTGCGGGGCACAGGTGTCCACGCAGCCATACCCAACCTCTGGCTTCTTGCCTTGCTACGAGCGGGTTGCAGACGGACGCAGCAGCCGTGGAGGGGGTTCTGGGGAGAGCACAGACACACCCCTGCTCCAGCACAGCCCCTCTGAGCAGCGTTCAGGCCCTGTGCCCGGCCGGCCCAAGGCTGGCAAGGGACAGTCACCCTCGGATCCTCCCGCAGCCAAAAGGGACGTGGTGCCCAGGTCGAGGACGTCCAGCCACCTGCTTTCACAAGTGTGGCGTGCCTGAGGTCCTAGGAAGGTGTGAGCCCCCACACACTCCATCTCCACGGCACTGTGCCCCGTGGAGGTGTGAGCCCCACACCCCCCACCTCTCGTGGCACTGTGCCCCGTGGAGGTGTGAGCCCCACACACCCCCAGCCGGCACCCCCAGCCCCTGTCACACGTGGTTGTGCCCGCGGGCTGTTTACAGCTCCCACACACCACCTCCTTTGTGCCCCACTGAAAACCCCCAGTGTGCTGCACACCACTGTACATTTACGCTGTTGTTTTCCCCCTCAGTGAGGCAGTAAATGACCTTTTATTCAAACAACAATTCCTAAAACAGAACCCAAGCCCAGCGCCGTGGTCAGATGTGTGCGCGAGGCAGGGTTTGTTATTTAAGCAGCAGCCAGGCTGTGTGCTATGCAAACAAACCCCACGCTCTGTTCTCCCAACCTCCTGCTGACTTTGCAACTAATTTTGTTAGCAAGGAGAACACACTGCGAGACATCAATGCAGCAAAGAGCCCAGAGACGTTTGTTCATAACTTTGTAACAAACATTGATCAATCGATTTTTGCCCGTGTGCGGAGGGAAAAGCTCACAAACAAAACAAAACACATATGGAGAGATTTTTTTTAATGGCACAAAGGGCAATTAGGCACCCAACCTTCCAGCGCAATGAGATTCCTTACGGTCCTCTGTGCTTTTAAGTCTTCCCTTATTGCTGAATGGAAGCCAAATCTACTGTCAAGACTCCAAAGGAGGAAAAAAAACAGCTGGAACCAAGAGAATGGTTGGTGGGCCTGGCGCAGCATCTCTGAACCCACCAGAACAAAGACAGGTGAAGGTCCTGACCAAGTGAAGGTGTACACCCTACTCCACATGGTAGCACGTATCAGATAGATGTAAAAACATCAAAACAGAGAACACTAATTACCTACAAAAAATAATTAAGTGTTCTGTAAACAGTAGAACATGAGCATATTTACCCAGCCACATCTCCTTCAGGCTGACACCCACTCCTCCAGCAGCACTGAGGGACCCCAGAGCCTCCCACCTGCCAGGCAGGAGGGACGTGGGTGCACAGACATGTGCATCCATGGTGGCACAGCTGATCCAACCTCTGTGACCTGTGGTACAAACGTGCCCTTCAGTGTGTGGCACAAGCTGCTCACCTCAGCAGCCTCCCACCACCGGCACTGGCGTTCTGCTCAAAGGCAGCTCCAGGACACATTCTGACCACAAGTCTAAGCAAAACTTGATCTGAGCATGTTTCACCCCAGCTCCAGCCCTTCCCCATGCCCAGAAGGGCTGCCTGGCCCCAGACAGGTCCCTGGGATCCTGCCTGTCCTTTGCCCAATGCGTTCCTCAGCACTCTGGGATCCACTGGCCCCCACCCCTCACCTGCACAGCACCTCGTGCCACAGCGGGGCTGTCCAACGGCCTCGAGATGCTGCAAGCACACAAACCCACCTGGAAGGTGAACTTCCACACGAGATACACCGAGCCTGGAAAGCAGAATAGCTCCGACACAGCAGGACCAGGGAAAGCATCCCTGTCTGGAAGAGGCCAGGGCTGCCAGAAACAGCTCCTGGGAAAACAGTATTTTGACTTCAGGTACAACAGCAGCCAATGGAGAAGAGAGACAAAGCACAACTTCCAAAGTTTACTCTTGCAGCCTAACTAATAGGACACAACAGTATTTCCTTGGCAAGGAGCTGTGACCTTATTTTTCCGGTGGAAAGAGCTCTGAGGTTGCACTGGCGCAGTTGATCACCTGCTCATTAGCAGCTCCCTGAGCAGGGAAATGCCCCAGGAACCAATGCACTGTGTGGCTGCTCCCGGTGCTCAGCAGAGCGCTCAGGGAAGGCACCTTCCCAGACTGTGTCCCTCCTGCAGCTGGTGACATTTAGGGGTCCCTGGGAGCCTCTGGGCCAGCAAGCCCCTCGCTGTCCATCTCCCATTCGGCATCTCTGGGGCCCATGAGAGCCCCTCACAGCAGCTCCCCCTCGCAGCCCCAGCCCCTCTGCCTGCCCTTCCCTCACTGCCTGGTTCCTCACAGACCTCTCCTTCGCTCCGACCCCGGCTCCGCAGCCCCTCTGCCCACAACTGACTGAGAGCAGGTGGCACGGGGCAGGCAGAGCAGCACTTTACAGTCCTCACCGGTAAAATCACTTCTAGTAGCTCTGAGCATTTACAGAACCATAAATATTTACAATTTTTATAAATAAGAATCGGCAGAGCCCAAAAGATTCCTGGTGGGAGCTGACAGGAGAAGACAGGGATGTTTTTCACAGACTAACCAGACGAGCACTTGTGCCCTGCCACGCTCGCAGCCTCAGGTGCTGAGCTGCAGCAACCCAGCCCCTGCCCAGGACCAACAGAGGCTGTTCTGGATTGCACAGCCAATGGAGCACCAAGCAATGCCATTCATCCTACCCGGGGGGTTTGGGAGCCCTGTCCATGCCTTCGCCGGGCGCAGACAGAGGCGGCACAGTCCCCGCCGGGCCCTGGCCCGCGCCCAGCCGGCGCTGCGGCAGCACAAGCTGCATTCTGGCCTGCTGCTATTTACTCACAGCTACAGATGTTGACATAACAAAGAGCTACAGACAGACGGACAGAAGGGGAGCAGTGTTGCAGCGCAGACACTATGGGCTCTATTCTTCAGGAAAGCGCCTCTGACTTCCCCGCCCAGCCCCACCACTCCTTTGGAAATCATCTGGGCTGGTGAAGCTCACTTTCCCCCCGAGGGACACAACTGTGTGTGAGGGAACATCAGCTTTGCTGTTTGTTCCTGTGCTGAACCGAGCCCTTACCAACCCACAGGAAAACCATTTGTTTCAAATCAAGTGGCTGAAAGCTCAGGGGTACATTGGCAGTGTGCAACCTCTCCTCTCTACCTGCCCCTCCGAGGGGCTGTGCAGGGAAAATCCCGGCTTGGCACTCATGTCATCTCTAGAGAGCCAGAATGAAAGGAATGACTCATTCCACAGGAAAAAACCCCCACACTTAAAGGCTTTCTGAGGGATACCACCCTGCATTTCAAAGCTTTGCAGCTGCACATACAAATGCTCAAACAGCAAAAGAAGTGACACATTTTGGAAAACATGGCAGAACGGTCAGAGGGGCAGAACCACCGCAGAAGGTGGCCAGAGCTGGCCGTGGGAGAAGTGCCAGTGAGGCTCTGCAGCGCTGCCCAGAGCTTGGTACAAACTGCGCTCAGTGCTGCTCTGAGGTGTTTGCTCCTGCTCTCCTTGTGGCCAAGATGAACCATGATGTCCTCAGAGCCCTGCTTGCCTCACGCTGGCAGTGACCAGGCAGTGACCCCAGCTCCAGGTCCATTTGGGAGAGCCCCTGCCCCACACCGGGTTCAGGGAGTTGCTGGGCTCCCACGGCCAGCCCGAGCTCACTCAGAAGCCTTGCACTGCCTCAACCACCAGGCAGGACAGAGGAGGGACTCGAGTTTTTAAACAGTTGCTTTTTTAAGCCTCTCGTGCAACCCAAAGTTCAGATCCTTCACAACTGGTAGGGAAAGATATTGCCTGGAACCGTGCCCAGAAAAACTCCAAGCCAAGCTTCGTCCTGCCTGTGCTCCCTGCCAGCTCCCAGCGCTCCGCCGTGATGCCACCTGGTGCCTACAGGCAGTACAGCCAGGGCTTCTCCTGGGCAAACAGTCTGGGAGACGTTCTGGGGGGAATCAGCAGCCCCCAGATTAGCAAACACACTAACTCGCAGCATTTGTTCTGCCAGATCAACATTCCCCTTGCACTGCACCAACATGTCTTAATGCTTCAGGCTGGGCTGGACTAGGGTAACAGTCAAACTCTGAATTCTGCTGCTGTCTCCTCCAGGTGAGGATTTGCAGAGTTGGACTGCAGACATCCCCACTGCTGGAGAGCTGTCCTGGCACAGCACTCAGCCCCAGAGCTGCCTCCCATCCCAGAGCCACACGCCGCCGGTCCTGAAGGGGCTGTAAAGAGGCTTTCTGAAGAGCAAATAAATGAGCTGACTTCATAAAAAAAGCAGGGAGCCAAGTATCCTCCTTCCCTCAGAGAAATGAGGCTGAGTAAGAAGCAGGTCTGCTGCGGAAGACCTGACAGCAGCGTTTTGTGGGCGGTGTTCCTCAGGCCATGGCCGGGGCAGGGGATGGCCAGGGGCTGCTCCGACACCCCAGCAGGATCCCAGCGGGATCCCCGCCTTGCACAGCCCTCTCCTGTGCCAGGTGCTGCAGCAGGCACAGCTGGGCACACGCCGGTCCTGCAGTGCCAGAAGAACCCAGAACTACCCTGAATTTAGCCCGTTTTGCCCTCCCCATAGCAACACAACTGGAAACAAACTCAGCACCCTTTTGGAGGAAGCACTGTGCAGGATTTTGTTTCCCAGCATCCCTGGGGATAATCCAGACCTGCCACTTGATTTATACTGGATAAAACCAGTTTGCCTCCATCACCAGTACATTATTGCTTGGACAGCACATCAGTAGGTCCTGCTGTACCCAAGAAACACAGTCGTTCCTTGATCATGGTCTGGAAACACTCCCCACCACACGCCAGGCAAAGGGGAGAGAAGGGTTGCTGGGCCAGAACGTGGAATGCCCTTTCCATGTCCCGTACCCTGAGCACCAGCAACACTGGACGTACAGAAACCAGCTGCGGGGAAGCAGACCCCCTGGGAGGAAAGGGGAAACACAAGGCAACATGTTTTCCAAACAATCCACAGGGAGCGTTTGAAGCTAAAGCAAACACAGGAGCTCACTGAAGAAATTCACCGGCGTGGAACAATGCAGGAGGTGGAGATGTTCACCCTCACAGCTTCTTCCTCAGTCTTGGAAAAACAAACTGATATTCTTGAAAGGGGAAAGGTGCTTGAAATCCTAGCTCGGCTCCTGCAAGAGGCCAAGTGTCCGTGCAGCCGGCTCTCCCGGCTGAACCCTGCTCTCCGAGCAGCTCATTCCCAGGCGCGCACTGCCACCTCGTGGCTTCCTTCCCTGCCTCCGGGAGAGCTCCCAGGATTCCCAGCTGCACACGGAGCACACGGCAAGTTGTTTGGAAACACTCCCATTTGTTTGACCACAACCTGCAGCTGCCGAACTAATGTAGCACTGAAGTAGCACTGCCTCCGGTCATAGAGCTCAGCTTTGGCAGCTCTAATTCCATTGCAGTATTTTACCTGGTTCCAGTTCCTATTGTCTAACATTACGGTAGGAAAAGAAATCAAGGAACTGAAGAATTTTGCACATTACTTATAAAACAATTATAAATATTAGATTACAAACCCAGCAACTGCATGTTTCACATTTCTCCTGTTCCTCTGCTAATTCCCATGGAAGTTAAACAGGTATGCTAGCTGCATAATTATTTGTTTGCAGAGGGGGTTGACACTGGTTTACAGAGTACAGACAACCATGTAATTCCTCTGTAGCTACATGGTAATTATTGTGCTATTATAGAGTAATTAAACATGCAAATAAACATTAAAACAAGGGGTCTGTATGGGAGCTGCCAACAACTGTAGGACAGAAAACCAAGCAGTAAATCAAATTATAGTGTTCTACAGGGGTACCAGCTATAGCAGGTAGTTAAGAGTATCATCTTTTATACCACAAGCCATTTTCGTAGCCCTTCTGGCTGCACAAGTGTCTGGCCTAATGACCCAGGAGAGATCTAATTTTGCAAGTTCTCTGTGTGGGTTAATCATTTTGATTACCCAGAGTGGCACAAACCCTCCAGAGAAGGGTTCTCCAGAACTCTGAGACACGAGAGTCTGGCTTTGACCAGGTTGGTTTCTTTAGGAGACAAATCAGAATATTAACGTACCCTGTATGTCCAACTGTGATCTCACTGTCCTACATGAATCCCAAACACAAAGTTCTTTGCTACACGTCAAACTATTCAAAACAACCCTCGAGCCTATGCCGTGTGGAAGGGTAGGACCTGACAGACTCAAACCTCAGATTTATTTTTTCCCCAGAGATTCTGCCCCTGCATTTTCTACTTTTCTGATGCTGCAATGATGGATGAAGCTTAAACACCCCCAGCTCCTCTCTGAAGATCTTCTGGCACCTGATTCTTCACTGGACTTAATTGCCGTCCCTCTTACTGAGCAGACAGGTATGTTTGAGCATGGACTACCCCTAAAATTGGGTGGGTGTCTATAAAAGAGCAAACTCCAGTGAGCTGGGGAACATTTGGTGAAGACAAATAAATACCATCAATCATTCATAACTAGGACCAAAACACTGCAACTCCCATTTCCTTCTGTCCCCTCCAGCAGGCCACTTGCAGGGCTCAATCCCACACCGGCTGCAGTCGGAGGGAAGCTCTGCCTTCATCCTGGGGGAGCCTGGATCGGGCAAGAATTAATGAAAGCCATTTCCCTTGCAGTGCCTGTGAGCCAGCAATGAGCTGTTCCTTACAACAGTTCCCCCTCATGAGGCCGTGCTGCCGTTGCCAGGGCACAGGGGCCCAGTTAAACCTTGCTCAGAACCCCCTGGCACATTTTTACATATTTATATATATTCATTCCCAGGGACCAGTTGAAACAAAGACATTTATTTTGACCACAGACAGATTACTTCTGAGATGCATCCCAAGGCTCTTCTGACCTTGGTTCCCTTACTCTGTTTCCAAACACAGAAATCCCGCACAGGTTAAATATATGGGTTTATTACCTTTAATGCCTATATTTGTTAAGGCAGCAACAACAACCACAGCCACTGCTCCCCTTCCCTTGCTCTGCCCCCTCACTTAGCAACCAGTCCGAGTGCTGCCAGCATTATTCTAGGCTTGCCAAGGAAACTATTTCTGTTCCTCCAATTTAATTTCCTAGCAGAGTTTCATTTGTATTTTGGTGCTGTATGGTTGTCATGAAAACCCTCCTCGCCAGCTGATGACAAGGTGTGCTGCCACCTCCTGCTCCCGCTCCGCAGATCCCAGCTGGGAGCGGCTGGGGCTCCACCTCCATCCCACGGCCTGCTGAGGATCTCTGACCCGGAAGCGTACGTGCAAAAAATAACATCTTTCCAGATTTTACCCATTGGTATCTCCAAAGAGACTTCTCAGAGGAGAAAGGAGTTTTCCTCCCTCTAATACTGAAAACAAATCCATGCAGCGGAAGCTGGAGCTCCCTGCAGAGGGAGCAGGCTCTCCATCCCATCACAGCCAGGGATGTGAGTGCAAATCCTGCCTTTTAGATAAGCCTGTGGCATCTACCATCGAACTTATCCGCAGACCCTTTCCAGCTCTGTCAGGGCAGCTTGCTCTTCGCATGGGAATTAAGCAGAATTCCCGACTCAGGGCTCCAGGCTCCCTCACTCAGCCCCACTAGCATGGAGCACGCCTGCTGACGGGCCCTGTGACACACAAAACTGGGAAAGAACTTCCCCACACTGCTAATATTTTCTAGAATATTGGTCAAGCAGTGCTGGAAACGAGAGCACTGGGCCAAGGGACTTGGTGGGGTCAGACTGCCTTGTTGCCCCTCCAACGGTATCCTGCTCCAGCACATGCTGGTTCCCTTGGATACCCACAAGAAAGGAAGAGGCTCCCTGAAGACAGGTAGTTATTTCACCTCTCACACCCCTGGGCACCAGGAACTGGTCAGAATTACAGGGACCTCCCATCACCCTGAGGATACAGGAGAGGTTCACCTGTATCCAGCTCTCCAGAGCTCACGGTGCTTCGCTTTCAGGAAAACACAAGTCTGTGCCAGCGGCACCACCACGGATGCCAAGCGGGTGTCAAAAGGAATTTATACCTTTTCAGCTGCCAAAGAGAAGGAAACAGCCCTGTAAGGTGAGCCCAGCTCACGCCTCACATGGGAGCACTCGCAGCCAGCGCCGCAGAGGGAGCAGCTGGCACAGGGGGCACATGGGCACGTGTCAGGACCCACTTTTAAACACCAAAGCAACTCCTCCAGAGGCTCCTGAGTAGCTCTTGAGAGCCTTCTCCCATCAGCCGAGACCTATCTGCAGCTCTGTGGTGCTTTTAGGACCCTTCAAAGCAGCTCAACCTGCCTGTGCAGGATGTGTGACCGAATTACCAGGGTTATTGCAGTGCTCAGCAGCTCTGAGGGGCCCTCAGAGTCCCAGGACATGCCAGGAGGGACACAGGGCTTGCACCAAGCCTGAGGTTCAAGCAGGAGTGCACACAAGAGGAGGAGGAGGCACTCACCACTTCCCAACCCCGAGTTTTGCCCCCTCTGCCTCCTCTCTGGATAACATGGAATGCTGGCAAAGCCAGTGTAGGGAAGTGGGGAAATGTAGCCTCTTCCCCTCAAATACAGCTCTCCCTACACTAGGTGCAGCTGGGCAGTATATGCTAATAATTTGTCCAACACTGAGCTGGAATTGTGGATAAGAATCATGCTTTTTGTACAGAAAATTGAAAATGAAATAGTGCCTAAAACTGCAGCTATTACACAGCACATTATCTTGAAGGGCTTTGGTGTAATTTAGATAAAACACCATATCTCTGATTTCAGAAATGTCAACATCATTCTAAACGTACATGTGCTTCTCCACTGGTCTTCTGTGAAGATTTACAGCTCCACGAGCCTCTCTCTCTCTCATTCTCTCCATTTTCTTTTTAAATTGGCAAATGAGTATTCCATCTTTCAAAATTTCAGGTACATTTTTATATGTGGGAAAAGTGCATGTTCAGAGATGCCCCTGAATGGCTCCATTATGGATCTCATCAGCTGTGACACACTTCCCAAAATAAAGTCTATGCATTTGGATGAAACAGAAAAAATTAATACCCGAGCGAGGATGAAATGCTTCACTTCCCTCCTTCGCCCCTGATATTCACGTCGCACTTCATCCCTAGTGCTCTGTACTTTTTTCTTCAACCCTCCTTCAGAGGGGAAAACACCCAAACTGCAGTGCAGAAAATTCCAGTCAAGCATACCAAACCCCCTTTGTCAGTGGTCAGACACTGGCCCAGGTTGTCTGGTGGGGCTAAACAGTCTCCATCCTTGGACATATTCCAAAGCCAACCAGGCTCAATGCTGAGCTTCGTGCTCTGGGCATCCCATCCTGAGCACAGATTGGAGCAGGTGATCTCCAGAGGCACCTGCCAACATCACCCACTGTTTCATTAGTTCCTAGGAAAATGGGGACAATTAACATGAATTTTATCCATGTTTTGCCGTCTCCAACCTCTGATCAGGTTCCAGGAGTGTCTTAGACCCCCTGCTAATTGTCCTCCTACGGTTTCACACTGTTCTCCAGGGAGGGGCCGAAAACAGGGTGTTGGCACCAAACACCACAGGGATGTTGCCTCCTGCAAATGCTGGAGAGCTGCGAGCGAGGGAGGAAGGATCAGGCACGGGGGCTTCGCTGCCGTGGCTGCTGGACTCCAGCAGGGCCGGGTGTGCCTCTGTTTGCTTGTACCTGCATCAGCAGCTGGACAAAAGGAACGGGTTTTTTTCCCCCAGCACAGTTACATCCCCATTTAATTCTCCGCAGGCTCCTCCTTCGCTGCCCCGGGAGCTGGAGCACATGCCCACAGCCCCCGCTCTGTGCAGGAAGGTCGTGGCAGCCGTTCATCATAATTTCAGTGTCCTGAGAGGGCAGAAAGGTGCAGGTCCACACCGTCTGGCTGTTTGCTGTCGCGAGCAGAGGCAGTGACACATCCACGCTCACCCTGACTACCTGTGACTGCCTGCCACTCTCAACACTGTGCTACACCAGTAAATAGAGAGGCTTCTAATTACAGTAAGACTGACCAAAACCGCATACTGAATTACCACTCTTCCTGTCTACAAAGCCGACTACTTTGTGAGACAAATGCCATCGTAACCTAAACCTTCAGCTTCGCCTTCAGCAATTCCCCACGCTAAGCCTCGGCATTTCCCACTTCCCGAGGGCCGCGGGCAGCCCTGGGCACCAGCCACCCCCGCTCACCGCTCCTGCACACACACATGGAACCAACCCAGGGAATGTTCACAGGGATGCGAGTCTGCAGCTGCAATTTACAAGTTCATTAACAGTGTCGCTGCAAAGATCAGGTTTTTTAATTGGAGCCCTAATTAGCAATGAATTCTCATTATTTTTCATTGAAATCCCCAAGCAGCTTTAGCACATTCTCTTTGTTCTCCTGAAAACGGGGAAGTGGAGAAGCTAGGAGAGATAAAGGCACAGTTGATGATACACCGAGGGTGGGGGGTGTTTTCCCCTCCAGCCGTCCCTCCGGTTTAGTACATTTTGCAGCAATTTCCGTTATTATTTATGGTTTGAAGAAATAAATATTTCCACGAAGAAATGACTATTTCCCTGAAGAAACGCTAACTCCAAAAAGCCTCGGAGCACTGGGCTGGCTCTTTACAGTGAGGATTTAAATGCGGCAGACCGAAGTGGCAGAATGGAATCTCTGCATCCTCTTGGAACTGGTGGTTTGGTTTCCCCTCACTGAAATCTGGCAATTGCTCTACAGTTGAGAGACACCCTGACAAACGGACCCTGAGCAAACGGACTTGGCACTGGGAAAGAGGAGTTCGGATGTTGGACCGTGCTGGTGTCTGCTCCAAACCTAGAAATGTTTCAGGCTTTTGGCAAATTCTGAGTTTTTGTTTTTTTTTTTCCAGAGGGATGGATAATCATCACATTGTTTCCACGGTCCTTCTACAAATTATTTTGATAATAAAGGACCTCCTGTGACATTAAGTACACTTTAATTGCAACATTGTCTGTAATGCATATATCTAATTGCAAATAATTATTTTATCATATTTTGTCTGTAGGCCTGTTAGATGCATCAGATATTATCTTCTGACTCAGTGGTACAGGTTAATTAAAATTTCTCTTTTAATATCGTTTCAAAGCTAACCACATAATTTCATCTGAACACCAGCTGTGTTGGTAAAAATTATTTTTTATAATTTTTTTGTCATGCTTGCGCATGGAGGAAAACCCGAGCCATTTCTGCAGGCTGTAATTACTGCACTGCTTTCTGCAGTCCTTCATTTGCAAAGGAAGAAAGGAGGGAAGACTGTGTGTAACATCAGTGGCCAGCGGTGGCTTTGTGTGTTCCTGGTTCTTTTTGATGGGGTTTTTGTTCTCTTTCTCATGTACAAAAGCATTTGAGACCTTCTCTTCAGAAGAAAAATTGAAGATATCTCACAGCCTGGCTTGTCAGGATGAACTGCACCCGGGTTTAAGACAATCCGAGTGGTCATCCTTGATGTTAACAAAGCCCAGCTTAAGGGCGATCCCAGCCAGCTCCTTCCTTCCTCCTTTATTGTTCCTTCCAGTGACAAAGAGCAAGGACAAGGCGAGAGAAAAATGAAAACATGAACATAATGTTGAGTCAGAAAAGGAGAGTTTAGGTTAAATATATGGCAATACAAACCCGAGAAAGCCGGGAGAGGACAGGAGGAGAACAGAGGCTCTTATTTCAGGTGGGAGAACACTTCATCTGTAACTTGCAGGAACAAATGGCCCTGACTGCACCCTCTGTGCATCATTTCCTAGGACCAGAGGTGTTTCTGGGAGCCTGTCACCATCTCGCTGCTCTTTCAGCCCCTGCATGCTCTGCCTGTGTGTTCAAAGCCAGCTCCAGGGCCGCCAGAGGGGCAGGGGCCGGCAGGGACAGGGTTAAGGCGTGTCCCCAAGGAGGGGAGCAGAGGCTCTGGAGCTCCACCACGCCGGCCAGAGGTGAGCGCTGCCAGGAGGAAATTGCTGCAGCTCCACCGAGATCACGAGTGACCTTTCCTCTTGGAGAGGGGTGAAGTAAACAACACTTATCTCGGATTTAGTGCCGTTGAGACAAGAAGCACTTTATCTCTGTTCCGCGGCACACGGAGCAGGGAGGCAGAGGGATGATTTTCCTGCTTTTATGGTGCAAGCAATCTCTGCTTTCTTAGCCCGCTCTCAAGTTGAGCTGTAACACCTCCTCATGGGAAGATCTTGGCCAGGGCAGCAGGTTACGGGGCTTGCACAATGTGCCATAAACCTCCTCGTGTAGTTCAGCCTTTCGCAAGCGTAGCCTGAGCTCTCCTTGGTGGGTTGATATTTTTACTCCATGAAATTTCCACATCCGCCATACCGTTTCCTTTTAGAAGGTATCATGGGACATGCAATCCCTGATCTTTCTATTTTGGATTTTTTTTCCATCCATAGACATAAATCCTTCTCTTTCCCTCTACACACAGTTTCAGATTCCAGCAGAAGGAAATCTGATGGGTTTTTTTTCGGCAGGGCATTTCTTCTGTCTATCATTTTTACTATATGAATTATACCTGAATACCTTATACGCTGCAATGGTTAGAAATTTTCCATCGGGTTCTTCCTAAATAGCCCAGTACCCAGAAGATCTATTCCCCTTTACTGCCAGAGTGAGAACTTCTGGAAGCCCAGTTCCCAAACACAGCTGAGCCTAGGGACACACGCCTTAGGCGTGGGTTATTTCAGCACTGTTATTTCACCACAGTCTGCCATCCTGCAGTCCCCTGAGAGCTGTGTCCCATCTGCTTTTCCTAAAGTCAAATCCAACTCCTACAACTAAGTATTAAGTAAGTAACTCCTGATAAATAATTAACTGTTTTCTGGGAAGCTGTCGGGCTGGGGCAGCCAGCACGGGTCTCCAGGAGACACGCAGACACTGTGCCCCTTTGGACTGCTCTTCTCCACCCTGGATAAGCTGCATAACTGGTCACAGCCCCTCCGAAGGCTGGGACACTCCACAGTCCATGAGCACCCTTCAGGTGCTGAATGGGAGTGCCCAGGGGAGACCCTCAGTGAGCGTTAAACGGCCAAGGCACCTCTGCTCCCATAAACTCAGCGGAACTCCAAAGCTTTGCAGAAGCTGATCTACAGAAAGCCCTTTGCAGGATCCAGACCTAGGAAAAGTCAGGCATACAGCAGGAACTCGGCACTAACCGTCCTGTTTTGAGTCTGAAGCAGAGCTTTGCAGGAGCAGGGATCCGTGCCCGTGTGCCCTACAGGAACACTTAGGAAAACAAAACTCTCAAACTCAGAGCCCAACGGGAAAAGTCTTTTCCACACGTCGTATCAGGACAGAGAGGGCAGAGCCTCGTTTCCCTACGCTGGCACAGCACCAAAGCCCTGCCAAGAACCTGTACCTAAGTCAGGAAGCATCCAGTGAGCTGATTCCAATGCAGGAAATAAGGAGCTCGTGTGCCTTAATGCATTTGTTGGACCAAGGATATGCAAGAGGACACAAAAAGCAACTCAGCATAAAGTGTTACAGTGACACAAGTAAGCGGAGAAGTTCCGTAATTTAATCTGTGCCATTAAAATTTCAGGCTTCACGGGAAAAGCAACCCTGCCTGTTCATCAGGTCCAGTGAAATTCGTGTCGCTGGTGTCACCTTTCCACAGACTCCACAGCAAGAGGCACTTCCCTGCCCCTGCCAGCCCTCGCTGAGGGCAGGTAAGGAAACAGGGCAGACATTCCTCCCTCCTGTGACTGAGGAGCTGAATGCATTATGAACACAGGAATAGGCCAGCTCCTGCTTCTCCTGGCCCACCAAAGCAAGCGGTGACAGCAGTGAGGCACATCCTGGGTTTGTTACTGTGACTGTGGCTCTGACCCATGCATCTTGTTACACGCCGTGGTAACTCACTGCCCTCTGACCAGTGAAATCAGAATGCGTCATCCTTCTGGTGGGAAATTTGGAAAGTAACCGTGTCTTCAAGATGACGACAAGCAAACAAACGCCTGAGAGCCACAGCTCCTGCTTCCCTGCCCCGGGCATCCCTCCCAGGCCCCTGGGTGGCACACCGAGCACTGGTGGCACTGCCCAGCTGCAGTGGGGCAGTGCCTGCTGTGGGATCATCACCGCCAGCATGACCCCATTACTTACTCCCTGAAGGACCAGGCTGCTTCCCAGAGGGAGGAAGGAAAGGCCTGAGCCATGCAGTTCAGGGATAGCATGCCGGCCTGTGGCACAAACGTGGATTAATAATTCAGGCTACGCTATTTTGGACCGGGCATGTGCTGCCCCTCACCTGCACTGCTGAAGGCAATGCGTGCCCAAAATAGAAACTCCTCCAAGAGCAGAAGGAGCCCAGCCAGGAGGGCTGTGCCAGAGGCACTGCAGGGACAGCCTTTGCAAGGTCAGCACTTTCCCTTTTGTCAGCGGAGTCTTGGCTGTGCTGCGACTCCCCAGAAACCTCCCGCGGACTGATGGGATGCTGGGCCTCCTCCAGGGCCGCCAGCAGCAGTTCCCTCTGCCCACCACGTCATCCAAGCAGACACCCAGGCAGGCTCCTGCACAAGGAGTGATTTTCCTAAGGAATACCCAGTCCATGCACTGCTGTGCCTGTGCCGGTACAGTCAGCCCGCTCAGGACACCCCACTGTGCTGTGACCTTTAACAATGCAGTTCTGCCACAAGTCCTCTGGAGAGACTGCTTTATATAACCTTTACCTCAGATCCTGAGAGCTGAATGACCCAATCTCTGTCAGGAAATCATTCTACCTTAAGCACCGACTTTCGGAAATGCATCATCTGACTTTCTGGGAAATTGCAAATGTTATATTGTCAGAAAACACAAGTCACAGGATTTTACAAGTGGTTCTCCTGCACAGGCTGAGATCACTGATGCAGGTTTACTGGCATTTCTGGTTTGTGTTATGCTACATCAGCTCCCGAGTGAATAATTTGAGAAGTTATATTTGATTATTTTTGAACTAGTAAATTCTAGGCCAGTTACATATAAATCTAAGTTCCTATAGGTACATATTAATTTGAATATATTTGCCTACTTAAAACTCTGAGGAGATACCATTCCGTGGCTTTGCACCTTGCTGCTAAGCTGACTGGGTACTTCCAGCTGGGTACCACAACCCGCTGGCTCCCCAGTGCCAGCCCTCCAGGCTCCAGAGGGGAACGTCCTGCCCCACAGGGAGTTACCTCCCACCACCTACAGCAGCCCTTTCTCACCTTGCAGCTCATGGGCACACGAGAACTGAGATAAGTAACCTTAATTCCGTGGTGAAAGCACAAATCAATAACTTCCAACCACTCCAACGATGCCAATGTTAAACGATGCTGATTCCCCCACGTGACCCCATTTCCCAGGACCTAAGAGGGAGAGCATGGACTCTTCTAGAGCACCACGATTCCAGCCATGGAATTCTTACTCTGTGGAGCTTTCCACAAGGAGAATTTCTGGCAACCTTTAAAGCACCAAGTGACCAAAGCTATGCAGTTTGGTGCTCAGCACCACAACGCTTCCCTAGTTATCACAGAAGTTATCAGACACCAGAGCAGCTGTATAACCACAATTCCTTTATCTGCAATGGTTCCTTTTTTAACAAAGCAGAAAAAGACAAAAACATGGAACAATCGGAAACTGCCAGAAGAGATAAACTGAAAGTCACTGGTTTCGTAAGTCAATTAAAATAAAAGGGAAGGAAAAAGAAAAGAAGAAAGAAGAAACAAATAAGCGCCAAGATTTTAGCCCTGTGCTTCCTCAGCCAACTGCACAAATTGATTCATGGCAATGGAAGGTGAAAGCTGGACTGGCTCAATTCGCTCCTCTCAGGAAGCTGCAGATGCTCAAATTGCAACACATGACCCAAAATTTTAGACAATTGCGGTAGACTTACAACTCTTCTAGAACGAGACATTGTGTAATGGTGTGATGGGAAGAATATGCAATAGGAATTACTGTAAGCCTGGAACGGGTTCCAAGACAAGGGGACAAATTCACAAGCAGTCAATTTTCTGTCCCTGACTCCACCTTTTTTTGTGCAAGAAAAAGAATTATTTTTTTCTTTTTCTTTTTTAAATGCTGTGCATCAGCACTATCCATCTTCCTGGCTGCAGGAAGTGAATTCCCAAGAGCAGTAGGAATACCACAAGGTTTGGTGACAGGGCCAGCCTTTGCTGGGACTGTCCCTTCTCCAGTGGAACATGTTTAGGGCTTGTTGACCTGTTGCTTTGGTGACCCCAGGCCTTTGCAGCAGAAATGGTCCCTGAGAGGGCTCAGAGGAAGCGAGATGTGGCAGTGATGTATTTTCTGCTCCTAACAATAGTATTTCTTGGGACATTTCATTATTCTACAATGATTCATGGCTGAAAAATAATTTCTACATGATGTGCAAATTGATTCTTGAGTAATTCTGTTAAAGACTAAGTATGCACACAAGTTATTTCTCTGACATGCACTGTTTTCTTTTTTAGGACCACAGAACCCACCTTGGAGTTTATTAAAATTCACCTTTTTTTTTTTTTTTTTTTTTTTTTTTTTTTTTTTTTTAAACACAGGAATTTTACTGAGAGTATCTAAAGGCCTTTAAGTGAAACCCCGCTGGCTCCTAATTCTGGGGTGGACCATGCTTTTGTTGTATAACTATGAACTCTGTGTGTCACGGGAATAAAGACAGTAAATATTTACATATTTATAGTGCAAGCAATTACTGAAAACCTGAGGGTTTTCCTATGGAGAGCTGGACGGGATGAAGAAATCCAACGGGAAGAAATCGTTCCCTGGGAGGGTGGGGAGGCCCCGGCACAGTTTTCCCAGAGAAGCTGTGGCTGCCCCATCCCTGGAAGGGATGCTTGGAGCAACCTGGGATAGTGGAACGGGGGTGGCACCTGGAAGGGCTTTAAGGTCCTCGCAGCCCCAGCGGGTGCGGGACTCCCGGACGGAGGAAGCGGAGCCTACCTAAGGCGGCAGGTCCCTGCGGCGGCCGCATCCCCGCGGCACCGNGGCGCGAGCGGCGCTGACATCAGCGCCACGCCACGGTGACGTCAGCGGCGCGAGGCTCCCGGCTCGCCCCGCGCGGCGGCGGAGAGCGGGGCGGGGGCGAGCGGCGCGCGGGGGGAGCGCTCCGGCAGCGCTCCCGACCTCCATCCTCGGTGTGCCCCGTATCCCCTGTCCGGCCGGCCGGCCCCGCCGCGATGTTCTCCAGGAAGGGCCACGCCGACGTCAGGAAATCCACGCAGAAGGCGCTGGACCCGAAGCGGGACGTGCTGACCCGGCTGAAGCACCTCCGCGCGCTGCTGGGTGAGTGCGGCGGCCGTGCGGGGACCCCCCGCGCCCTGAGGGCGCCCGCGCCCCTCACTCCTCCTCCGGGCGCTCCTCACTCTCACAGCGCTGCCCGGGTGAGCGTTTTCCCCCGGGACAGCGGTGAAGGGGGTGGATGAAAGCCCCCCTTCGCTGCCCTGGGACCCCCAGGCTCCCGTGCAGCCCCGTGGACTCCCCGGGCTGTCGCTCCTGAGAGGCAGCGCTGGTTGTCCCTTCCAGAGGCGGGAGAAACTTGCGGTCGTGTTTCGCTGCTCTTGCCTTTGGGAGTTCGCGTTTCCCTGTGTCCAAGCGCTCCTGGTGCAGCTTTGTGGTTTGGGTAGTAAATAGTAGGTAAATGCATTTCCCGCGGGGTTCTTTGGGAGATCTGTTCTGATTTTGTCAACAGCGTTAATTTGGGGCTTTTTATTGTGGTTGGGGGTTTTTTTTAACTTTAAAGGAGGCCGTGGTATGGCGCTTTGTGATGCTTTTCTGCGCGTGTGGCAAGGTTGAACCTCGCTAATGTCGCCTTGCAGGTGAAGCCTTTCCCCTCACAGTTCTGCACCTTGAAAGGAGCCGATGAGTTTCAGCTGTTGCTTGTTGGAGGGCGCTGATGTGTTTCAGCTGTGAGGTGTAATCCGGGGTTGGGGTGGACAGAGCTGGGGCCATGCCGGGCACAGGTGCTCCCTCAGCGCCCTGCCCGGGGCGTGCCCCGTGCAACCTGGCCGGGGCTCCTCCGTGGGGCTCGGGGCTGGGTTTGGTGCGAAAACCTTGCGTCTGGTGTCCCGCCGGCAGGAGAAAATACACAAAAGAAGCTTTCAGTGCGCCGTGGCAAGGCGAGGAGGCTCTGCGGTGAGGACGAGAGCAGTCCCGGGCGGGCAGAGCGGTGCCCGCGGGGCGGGCGCAGCCGAGGGAGCTCCGTGAGGGGAAGGGGCCGTGGCCGTTGGGCTCGCGCCGCGCCCGGCCCGGCCCGTCGCGAGCGGGCACTGGCGCACTGAGCGGGCACTTGGTGAGGGCACGAAGCGCTGGGCAGCGCCGGCCGCCCGGCCCGCGGCTCGCTCACCTTCCGAGCGGCGGTTAGGTGCAGGTTTGGCGTGCCCGGCCCGTGGATATTTGAGCTCGGGGTCTGCGCTCCCGAGCAGGGCAGCTGGGAGACCAGAGGCTCGTGTGCCAGGCCCTCAGCACCTGCAGACGCCGTGGGTCCGTGGGCGGGCAGCGCTGCACCTCGGCTGTGAGCGGAGGGTGAGTGGCTGCTCCGCGTGTAAACTCCTCCGTTCCGTGGGTAAGAAGTGTCCGTGGCTGGGAGTCGGGGGTTAGTTTCACGGCGATTTCCCTCTGGGAACTACTCGGGGGAGTTTCGGAGAGTGTGTCAAGTGCCTTGTTTGTTTTTGATTGTTTTGGTGAATGGAAGTGCATGGAAGTGCCTGGGGGCAGGAATTTGAAAAGCCAGGAGAAGGTGCTGGCATTACCATACGCCCTTTTAACCGTGCATGTCCAATTGCTCGTGTGCTGTGTGAACTATATTAAATTAATGTCCGTTTTATTGCAAAGTAATTGTGATAAATTCTTTAAGAGTTTTTTAAAGTGTTTTGTGAAACTGTCCTGAGAAAGATCATGACCTGAGACTGCAGTGTGAGCTTGGGACGGTACATTTCTTCCCTCTCCACCAGCCTCAATGAAATAAATAGACTTGAAGAACTAAGAAATAGAGTACCTTTTTTGTTCACGTGCCCCTTTTAGCCTCCCAGGAAGACCCGACTGGTTTAAGCTGCAGTACTGGCCTTGCTCTGGCTCTTGGTTGTCTTGGGGCAGTGCTGGGTTTTGTGTGCCCCCGCGGTGCCCAGGAGGCTCTCGGGCTCCTGGGACAGACCTGGAGGGGGAACAAATGGAAAACCGTGCTCGTTAGCGTGCCAGAATTAATTTCTGTCCCCAAGCAGATGGTACAGGAGGTGGTGCTGCCTGGTGGTTTTCTGTCGAGATACTTATTACCCAGTTGGCAAGGGGGGAAACGTGCGTTGCTCTCAGGAAGTGACATCTTTCCTTTCGAGTGGCTGCTGTGTTTGGAGGTAGTGACCTGATTTCTTGGATGAAACTTCGGTTTAAAGTGAAGGTTGTTCCCGGTTCCAGAGGGCTGGCTGGGGGCCGTGGTGTGGCAGCTGCCTGGCTGCCCGGGGCTGTGGGTCAGGGCAGGCACTGTGTCCAGGCGGCTCCGGGGATGTTTCCGCGTTGTCTGCTTTTGGGAACAGCAATGGAAACGTTTGAGATAGTACAGCAGGGGCGTTTTGAAGATGAGATCTTCGTGGATATTGTTGCAAGTGTATTTTTTTAAGGTACTGGTCAGCACAGACCATGAAGCAACACATGGGAAGGACCTTTTTGGTATTTAAGGAAAACAAAGCTTTTGGATAAAGGCTCGAAAATAGTTGGATTTTTTTTTTTTTTCCTTCTCCCCAGATGCATCTCTCCTTGTGCTGGCCAGGGTAGGAATGTGTGTCTGTTCCTCCCCCTCCTCCCCGCCCCGGACCTTTCACTCCCTGTCACCAACTGCTTCTCTCAAGCCATAGGAGCACATGTTCTTCAAATAGCTGCTCCTGGTCTTGTGTTTCCTTAGGAGATGCCAACTCCTCTTCCTTTGTTAGTTTTAAATCACAGGAATTAAACTGTAAACAAAATGACAGTTACGCTTCTGTGATCCCAGTGATGCAGGAGGATAAAGATCAGAGGGAAGACGATAACAGGGGAGGAATGAGGTAAAGGAATGTGTATTTCCATAAATAAGGGCTCATGTGAGCTCCGGATTGCTTCAGTCCCTTAGTGCCATCTGTGTAAGTTTGTGCAGTGTCCAAACTGAAAGGAAAGGTTCCCTTTAAGTTTGTGTTGCTTACAACATCTCTCAGGGCCCAAATGCCCTTTAGGATCCAAATTCCTGATCTGTGGGGTGCCCTGCCTGCATGGCAGGACAGAACACCACCCAGAATAAGTGAGTGTTCATTTGTGTTGGGGAAATGACCAGAACATTTCCCTTATTCTTTTATTGCTATGGAGATGTATTTATATTCAGAACTTTCGTAAAGTCAGTAGGAACTTTTTTTTCCAAATATGGTTTGTGGAAGTGTCAGCAGTGTGGCTTTTTTTTTTTTTTTTTTTACAGTGGAGTTCAGAAACAATGGACTGATAAGCAGCAGTGGGGATGTACAGGTTTGGCTCTTCTCCCCTGACTGGCCATAAATGAAACCTCTGCAGTTTCCCAGAGTGGTTTCTATGGGACTTTTGTAGTATAAAGATTAATCACTGCTCTTCAGTACTTTTTCTGTTGCTATTCTTGGGTAAAAACACTCTCTTTTTTATTAAACATCTTCTGCAGTAGTGTTTTCTCCTCAGGCACAGTTGAAATATTTAGGTGTGATGAGTACTGCTGCTGACAGATGTGGGATGCTGCCATGTCCCGTGCTTTCATCCTTTTCTCTGTTGAGCTGTGGGCAAATAGATGGGAGACCTGTTACAGCTGCACACAGACTTCAGTTAAGGTTAAATATGAACTTTGTTAGGTTACCAAGTGCAGTCCTTAGTCTTTGTCTTTACAAAATACCAGTTAGGAAAAACTCTGTTTTTCATGGAACTCAGTCCATCCAAAATGGGATAATAAGGGATAGTAGTGGGGTTTCAGTTCTGGCACTGCTTGGTCCCACAGTTCTGTGCAGCTGGAGTAATACCAGCTCAGTGGAAATTTTCATTTAGAGACACTCAAAAGGGAAATGTGTCTGGGCTTCTTGCTGGTGTTGTTCCAGAGAGCTCATGTGAAATTTGGGGTGTTGACATCATTTTGGAAATTGTTCTAATCGGGGGGGTGTTCCAGTAACAGTCTGTTTCCATGCTCACATGCTTTTTTTGAAGATAACTAAAAATTGTGCGTTATTTCTGGGGTGAGGCTGGTAGCAAAAGTTTATCATTAACCAGGGTATGACTGTGAAGTTCTCTTCATCTCCTTTAATTTTTCAAGTACTTGAGGATTGAGCGGGCTTTGTATAAATAGTATAAAGTCAAGTGACATCGGAAATTCGAGGAACCAAGGGAGGATTTCTGTCAAGTGCCTCTGATAATGTTTGTAGTTAGCAGGAAGATAAAAGATAAGCCCACGTGCTAAGGAGAGACTTACTGTCCCCCATGGACTTTTTTTGTAAGAGCAGGAGCAGTGAGGGCTTGGCAGTAAACTCAGGCTCTTATTAAATGGTACCTGAGTAGTTTGTTCCCCTAAATTTTGGATTTAAGAAGTAAAGCAAGTCAGGGTGACTGGGAGGCATCCAATGAGCCAATCATGTCATGTTTATATGGAAGAAATAGGATGTGACCCTCATGGAGGTCTCACTATTTCCTGAATTTCGCTGCCAAAGCTACGTTCAAGTGTTAACCAGAAGTGTGAGCCTATGGATCGCCTGTCCTTGTTTGGGACTGGGGCGAATTCCAAGAGTCTGGGAAGCTGCTGAGGATCTGGTGGCTGCTGCTGTCTACCAGCTTGCCTGAGGTGTGAGCGCTCAGAGCCTGTTTGCAGCTGGAGTAACCTGAGCTATTTGTGAGTAAACATCAAAGTAACCCCGAGTACCTGCAGCAGCCCCAGCCTTGCCGCCTCCCTTCCTTGACTGCTCGGATACTCGTCCAGTCAGTGTGACTTCCCCAAAGTCAGGGTCCTGTCTGATTATCGCAAATGATAAATGGCCCAGGAAACTTTCCCTGATGTTTTCCATTTGGAAAACAGCAATCAGCCGTTTCCTGCTACAAGTTAAACATATCTGTAAGAAAAGGCTGTGGCTGTAGGGATGCAGCTCACATCAGACTCACCCCTGAGTCACCACTGAGATGCCACATTTAATGGAGAATTTACTTTTTTGATAAGGCAGTTCCTTTCTCCTCCTTTCACAGTTCACAGGGAAAGTTTCCTTTTTGTGTAGATTTTAATGACCTCATTCCTTCATACGAAATGCCTGTAAATGAAGGCCTTGTTTTCCCTGGAGTTGTGTTTAACAGAACGCATTCATGGAGAGGAATAATTGCACTTAGCTTGCAAATCCAAGACCAGTAGTCTGTAGGAAACAAATATCATGTTAAAGAGTTCCCCTGCACTAATTGTTTCCCTCGTACAAGCAGCCAAGCAAAGCCTTATTGCAGAAAAGGTATTAATTTAAATAAAAATCAAATTGTCCAAAGGCTAAAGTCATTCTTTCTTCTGTAGTCGTGGGATATCGTTGGGACTTGTTGCTGCAATCAGGTTTATTTTGATTCGGGAATGGGTTTCTTACGGGGTGAAGCTTCAGTGAGAGGATGTGTTGTCAATAATTACTGTCCTTTGTCCTCTTAATTTTGGGTGGAATTGCTTAACTTTTCTGGACCAAATCAGTTGCAATAAAGAGCAAATGGGTGAAGTTGATGTATTTGGCAAGTGTCAGGTTCAGAAAACATCGGTCTTTTATCTTCCTAAAAAGTAAACTTAGTCCAAATTTTAGATGTAAGTTAAGGCTTTGGAAAGTGACGCATGCCTGGATTGCCATTATTTCAAAAAAAGAAGTAGAAATATGCTGTCTTCCGAGTTGATCTCTTTGCCAGATAAATTTAAGAACTGGATTTGCATCCAGAAATCTTTGCTGGTGTTTATTTCCTCCAGCAGTGCCTGCTTGTTTCAGTGGTACAGAAGCTGGTTGGTTACACGGTTGAGACTTGCCTAATTTTTTGTTTGTTTGTTTGTTTTTATTGGAAAGCAAATGAGCCAAAGCCCCACTGCAAACTTCCATAAATTCAGTGAAAATGGACCTTTCCCTGTTTTACTGGCAAGGATGGAATCATAGTTTAGTACTGAATATTCATTGAAGTCACTAAAATAGTTTTGTATTGCATTTATTTCATTCTCTAATGGTAAATCTGCAGAAAAACATTAATTTTCAGTGTTGTGCTCATGTGTAATAACCCTGTTTGTCCTCTTTTCAGATATTGTGGATGGAAGTGACCTGAAGCAATTTTTTGACAATAATTATTCTCAAATTTATTTTATATTCTATGAAAACTTCATAACACTGGAAAATAGCTTGAAACAAAAAGGTGAGTTGTAGAGTTTTGCCAGCAGGTATTGGTTGGGGTTCCCCACGAGTTCTCCAGAGCAATTCCACTAAAGGCTGTCCAGTGATTATCTGTATTTGCGTCAATAGTTTCATGCAGCACAGTGTTAGTATTTATCACTTTAATTCATGGCAGCAGAAGAGATGAGCATGGAGAATCGCTCTCTGAAATGTCAGCAGCTGATAAGATTTCTGAGTTCGTTTTCATGGCTAAGTGTCATTTCAGTGCAGAGCTCGGTTCCTGTGCTGTTACACAAATGTCCTCTCACCTTCTTCTGGGGTTCTGCAGCTTAGTCTGTTCAGGTGAGATGTGGTCAGAGCACAGAGGGGCACCACACTTTGGACACACCTTGCACTTTGGATACTGGCCATAGATGAAAAATAAACTGTGCAACACCTTTGATCCAGCTGAACAACAACAGCCTAATTCTGCTGTCTCACACCGTGTATTTATGGCAAACAATATTGGTTTGTGTCTTGCAGGGAATAAATCGCAAAGGGAGGAGCTGGACTCCATCCTCTTTCTTTTTGAAGTAAGTTTTCCGTACCACGAAGCAAATTTGTATTTTAAATCTCATTGTCATTCTGTGTTTACTTAGAGCTTTGCAGCGAGGGGTGAAACCAGGTGTCAGTCACAGGGAAAAGGCAGAGCCGAGCTGGGGAGGGTGCTCAGCTTTCAGATTAAACGGCCATTTATTATGCAGTGAGAATGCTGATTAAATGAATATGCAGAGTTCAGCTGTTGTATCAAAATGGCTTGGAAATCCTGCAGTAACACGGCTGTCCTGAGGAGCTGGGGCTGAAAACGAGCCAGGGTTTTCAGGATCGTTTGGGGAGCATGTGATCGATCCATGGTTCCGTAGCCTGTTAGGCTAAAGCTTTCAAAGTAGTCTGCTTCTTCTGTTCTTTTTTATTTTAATTAAAGAAGGTTTTGCTTCTGTATGTTGTGGAGGGGCAGTTCAAAACAGCAGCACTGTTTCCCTACCCTGCGTCAGTGTGAAGTTCACTGTTATGTTTATTTGGCATGTGTCACAGCAGGAGTCTGGGCCCAGCTCCTCTCACATGAAGGCATCTGTTATGGTTACAGTGTTTGGTCTTGCAGCACTAGGGAAATAAGAGGATAGGAGTTGTCAGCTACTGCACATCAGTTTAATCTGAGCGTGTGAAATACTGATTTGTTAAACTTCTTCAGTTCAGTGGAGCATCCTTCACTTCCAGAAGCAAATCCTTCCCAGCACCAGCCAGCAGAGCCTGGGCAGTGTCTGAGGAGGAAATGTTACCTAGTTAACTTCTGCATAATCAAATTAGGATTGTTTTAATTAAAAGAAGAATAGTCTGGGATAGATCATTTTCCAAGGTACTTCTTTAATTAGAGTTATTACCTAAATATATTTTGGATGTGAAATATCCATAACATATCACTGGACCAGATGAAAGCCTAGAATATAAAAACATTCTTGTAATGCATACTGAAATTCTTAGCATAAGCTCTGCCTGTCTCTGTGCTCAGAAAGCAGTGGCACTTTTAAATACTAATTTTTAACAGTTAATTAAGAAAATAATTGACCAGATTTCTTTCTTAAGGTTAAACACACCTCTTCTATTGATTTCTCTCTATTTCTGTTTTTTTTTCTCTTTGTTACTGCAACTACTAACTTTTTATTTGCATGTTGCATCACAGAAATGCCATCTTTGTTTATATTTTGAGTTATTTTTCAGTAGGGGTGGTAGGAAAAAGGCCCTCAAACTTTCAGTGGGACTCTAGAAAGGCAAGTCAAAACAAAAGTTAATTGTTCTCAACTCTTCTCACTCCCTCTAAAAAACCCCAGCCCAAACCCCTTAGAAGTATGTGGTTTCATGGTTTTGCATTAATGAGTAGTTTGTAGTTGGAATGGTGTTTATGTGGATAGTAAAAATGATGCTGTTTAGCTTAATGTGCCTCTAATGGGAAAAATGGCCGTGAAAACGATGACATGAAATCCTGGGGTTTTGTGGCCTCGGATTCTCACTTTGATGCAGTCAGTTCATCTCCCTTTTCTTCTTCTCCCTCCCTTCTCCCCTGTAACCATAAGACTGAAATCTGAACTGTGCTTTGTGCTCCTTACATCAGTACGAGTCCGCTTTAGGGTTTTGCCCAGGGCAGTGTCAAGGAGCATGAGCTCAAAAATCTGGTTTAAGGTATTTGTGTGGAATTCAGGGTGATCCACTTCATGGTGGGGACCTGCCCGAGTGACTTTGCAATCCGACTGCAATCCGTGTAAACTGAGACTGGATAAGGTGTGCTTGGGAGAGCAGCCCAGTGGAGGCCCTGGAGGACAGACCAAGAACCCATCAGCCTCAACACAGGACAGGCAAAAGGAAACGCCAAGTGATGAAACATTCACGCTAAGCCATAGGAAACAAACCTAATTGATTGTTAAGCTTTCCATATTTAACCTGATGTCTGTGTGAGCCGGGGGGGCAGGGGGTGCTGCATTTTCTTCTAATTAGCTAAATAGGTAACTCCTTAGGCTTAACAAATCCAGAGTCCAGGTGCTGAGTGTTAACAGTTTAAAAATCAATAACAATATTTATGAAGGAGTTGACTTTGCCTTTCCTGGCAGTTCGGTGGGATCGTGCTGCTGTTGAGTGACACCTAGTGTGCGTGTTGGGCAACAGAGGCCTTTCCCACAACTCCCCTGAAAACTGACTTAACTCAACTGTAGTTTGTGGATTTTTTAATTTTTCACATCAGCTACAGAGCTTGACCACTCAGCAACAACATCAAACAACGTGTTATTTAAAGAACAAATGTTAATCAGAAGGGAGGAATGTGAAGGGTTAACTGTTCATTTTGGAAAGTGCTTTTTTGCAATTAATATCACAAAATTCTTGGTTCTAACTCTACATTCTCTAAGGTACTTCGGCCTTATCATTTCACGAATACCTATTTGGAAAAAGACACAGCAGCTGTACTATTTTTCCCTGGTTCAGCTAGAAGCGCGAAAATATGTGAACAAAACTCGCTTGTCCTCTGCTGAGGTTTGGCTCTCTCCAGATTTGTAGTGTATTTGCAGAACAGGTTCCTGTTGTTTCTTGTGTCCCTGTTCTCAGGTTTGTGGGCAGCTCTGAGCCTGGTGTGTCACAGACCTCACAGAAGGTGCACTGCACTTATGTCCATTATCTGGGTCCCATTACAGTGTTATGTCATCATCTGGTTGTGAAAGCTTGGATTTTTTTTTTTTTTTTATAATAATGTGTTTTTTTCTTGCAGCTTCAGGTACTGCTTCCTCTGACACTGCATTTGTTTTATCTCTAATGAAGTAAAAGCAGACTGATGGCTTTGATGTAATACATAGATCAATTTCTTCCCATTCTCTGTAATTTTGCTTTATTAGTGAAGAACAGCCACATCATACCTGTTGTGCTGATGGGGTCATAAAATTCATCCCACAGATTTAACACGTTCACTCGATGAAGTGTTTTATTCTCAGAATTTGTCAGATAATCTTTCTACTGTAGAAAAGCTTCCTGAAGCTACTTCTGGAAGCGGCTGCTGTTGCTGGAGGTGTTTCAGGTCCTGTCAACACAGCTGAGGTGTCACTGTAGGTATGGGGACAGCTGAGGAGACGGGGGTGCTCCCAGCTCGCACGGGTGATGTGTTTGCTTGGATTTTTCTGCTTGTTTGTTTTTTAGCAGTGCACAGTAACGTAACATAGAGAGCCGTCATGTTTCACACTGCACCGACTCACCGTGGGCATAGACACTGCTTTTTTAGCCCTCCTAGTAATGCTCCTAACTGGAGCTGTTAGAATATGTAACTTTGGTTCATTCTGGAGTAAGACTGCTGTGGATATTTTAAATACCAAATTTGCCCAGCACCTTACAGCTGTCCTTTATGGAGACTGCTCTATGAATTAGCAGTATTGGTGAAGCTGCTTAAAACAGATCTCCAAACCAATGGTCATTTTTGGCAGGTCATTTTCAATTTCATGAAAACCTGCATCAGTGAACCTTAGAGTACTTTTGGATTCCTAACACTTTTAAAAGACTTCAGTGCTGTGTTGGTATTTTTTATGAATGTGCAATAGGACACTTCTATATTTGTAGCGTTATCTCAGGCTGGTTTGCTTGTCTTAGGATATTGTTCCTAATTACTTGCTGCCTTTTGAACAAAAGTGAGTATAATTGAATCATGAGGAATTAAATTGTGTATTTACCACGGCCAATGGTAAAAGAAAGTACTTGTGAAATTCTTTACAGGCAATAATCAAGTTATTAAGTTCCTGTTGCCACAGGTCCTGGTTTCTCATTTCTTGGGGTTGCCCCTGTTATTTGACTTTCTTGTTGCTGTTTGCATTTCCCTCACGTCTGTACAGCTCAGTATCTTAATTTCCTCACCTGTAGGTTATCTGACACTTGAAATCGAGCTACCATTAAGAGTCAGAGCTTAAAATGCAGAGTTGCAGCTTTAAATTCAGGTTCTAAGTTCCTTTCCAGCTTTGCAGTGGGTTCCTGTGGAATTCCCAGCTGGGATTCCCAGTTGCACTGTTCAACCTCCAGTGTGTCACACAGACTTGGCTGGCTGACTGTCAAGCTCACTAGAGTAAAAAAAGGGATTTTTTTGTTCATAACAGTAAAAGTGCTTAGAGCTCTTCTACACATAGAAAACTACTTTTTTAACCCTTTGCAGTTCATCCTGCCATTGTTCTGATTTCATTTGTTACTGCTCTTAATAAACATTCTTATTATTCTTGCAGCATTCTGTGGTAAATACTACGTTTCCTATATTTGACTTGAGAGATCTTACTGTGTCTTGTTATGCCTGGGGCAGTAATAAGTGCCCTGTGTGCTTTGGGCAGACATTTTCCCTCAGCAGATGACTGTAAATAATTTATTAATGCAATAAATGGAGGATCCCTTCATTTAAGCTGGACTGCTGCAGGCACAGCGACTCCATTGGGCTCTTGGCTTATCTGAGCTGGTGAATAGGAGCTGGAAAACTTCTAAATCGCTGCAGGTTTCGGTAGTTAAGCGCATCGTCACTGCCATTGTCACTGCCTCCGGGAGGGTTCAGTCAGCCGGGGCACCTTTGGTGTGGCTGTTGTTCCTGAGCCCCAGGTTCAGAGCAGCCCTGGCGGCACGACAGAAACATCCTGGCTGTGGGCATCTCGTGTGGCATGTTTGGTCCCAGCTCTCCCCGTGCTGGGGCAGCACTCAAGGACAGGCGCAAAGCTGCCAGTCGTGGTATCGTTCAACGACGGGGGCAGAAAGAAAAGGCTTTTTAAAAGAAATTGCATATCAGTGAAGTTGGAGCAAGTCTGTTGAAATACAAACCTCGGTGGTTTTTATTCTACTGTGATAAAAGAGAGAGATCCAGCTTTCAAAAAGCAGCATCCTGTGTAAACTAAGATTTAAACTTCACATTATTCCTAGTCATGCAGGAAGTCCAAACGAAAAAGAACTATGGATAATCAGTTAAAAGAACTGACAGATACCCTGATGTGTTGATCAGTAGTAATACCTAATTTCTATTTCAAGTGTGCTATAATGGATTACCATATAGATGCAGCAAAGCACTAAGCATTAAATAGATCTATGTGTTTTCTGAAAAAGCAATATTATTTTGCACTGTGGGGTTTCTTAAAACATTTCTTATTAGTGTACTGTGAAACTAGGAACAAGGTGTCAATAGCCAGCTCGGATTCACAGCGGTGCGGATGGCAGCCTAGGCTGGAGGGGAAGAAATCATCGTTTGTTTTATGGGAATAGCAATATGTGATTTTTAGAGCACCAGGGTGGGGTTGGTGTAGAAAATGTTGCAAATGGGAAGTAGCAGTGGGAACAACTGTTCGTGATTTGTGCCCATCTCAGTGTGGGGACCCCAGTGCTCACAGGCAAAAATCACCAGGTAAAAGTTGTGCTGGCTGGGACTGGGGTTTAACTCGTAACCTTCAGTAACTTGTGTTTGAAGGTGTGGATTTTAACCATGGTAACGTGTTGGCATTGCAGGAACAAGTGTGGACTCTGAGTTGATATATTATTTATACTGACTGTGCTCTGCAGCAGAGCTGTGCTGTCTGCAGTAGGGAACTGGGACACCAGCAGTCTGGGGTGCTTTTTTAGAATGACTCTGGTTGCTCCTGGGTAGGACCATGCAGGTGATTAATCACATCTTTGCATTTTTTCAGAAGATATGTGTTTATTGTTTTCCTGGGTTTGAGATGCTGATTAGGAGAACTCGTGGGAAATAACTTAAATGTCTCAAGTTTTGGCCATAGGGAAAGATTTTGGGATATGGAAGCTTTCCTCACATGGGAGCCTCTGTACTATCAGTTTCAACCCTTGAATTGTTTTGATTCAGTCACCTGACAAGGGTGTTGGCTTCTGTGTTTTGTAAAGCAAAAAGAACAGTAAGGATGTTGTTTTCTGCCCCAGCCCTCCCAGCTTTGTGCAGTTTAGAGTTTAAGCTTGCTTTTGTTGTCCTCTGCAAAAGCCGGTTTTCTAGGCTTTCTCTGGGCACAACCTTAGCTTTTGCATCTGAGTGTTAGTGAATTTAAGTTCTTTTTCCAACGGGTTTTTATTATGCAGCTTTTACCTTATCAGCTCACGAAGCTCACACCTTGTCGTAACTCACTTTCTGGAAGTGAACTTCATGTTCAAATTTAGGTGAAGTTGTGTAATTAAACAATGGAAACAAAAGATGTGATTTTTGTCCTGTTTTCCATGATAAATGTGCCCATGTGTGAAGGTTCATCCCTGCAGTGTATTGTGACACCTGAATCCAGCCCGGTTTTTGTTGCTGGTTTGTCAAAGTGTTTGTCTCCTGGAGCTTTTCCTTGCATGCCTTGGGCACGCGGTGTGTGATGGGTCTGGCACAGACCAGGTCCCACACGGAGTGCCACTGCTCCAGTGGGGACCTGGAGTGCTCCTGGGCTAGGGTAGAAGCTGCTCTTGCCCTAAGCCAAGTTAAGTAAAGCTGAATGGCAGACAGTGTCGTGAGGAGTGATGGGCTGCCAATGTTTTAATGTTTGGATGGATAATGATAACTTTGTCCATGGATCCTGCAATCTCATTGGCAGAAACCTGGTCCTTAACTAACAGGTAAAAAGCCTCAGTGTAAGTCATGGCCTCATTTTTAGCCAGTCAGATGCTTCATCCCAAGCCTGTTCCTCCTGCCCATGGAGGGGGAGCCAGACCTCTGGCCACTGGCCCCCTGCTCCTGTGGTCCCTACTGCCAGAGTGTCCTGGGCAGGGAGCTGGGGGAGTAACCCCAAAACAGAATACTCTGGGAACATGGAAGGGAGTGCCTGCCACATTTAGTCTGAATAAACTTGTAGAAATGCCCAGTAGTCTCTGGGGAGCATGTGCTCTGGTAAGGGTGTGGAGGAGGAGCAGCCCGGCTGTGACCTGAGCTCTAGTTCCCTAAGTCTATGAACTTGTCATGACTTCCATCTTCTGCCATGGAGAAAGGAATGGTCCATTTCCAAAAAGACTATTCTGAGTGTTGTACAGGATTTCTGAAGCACTTTGTTGTCAAAAGAAAAGTGCTCAGGCACACCGCTGTCAGCAGCAGTGCTGACCCATGTCAGCCAGCTCCCAAGGGTTGCCCACAGTGCCAGTTCTTGTTTTCTTGGCTGTGATGTTTCCTCTTGAGAGCTTCTGTGTGCAAAACACCAGCAAATGGCTCACCATTGCTCAAGTGACTTGCCATTCGTTTTTGCATCCTGCATGTGGTATTTCTGAAAACTTAACAGTGCTTTGTTGTGCAAACTTTGTGCCGGTGATTTTTGTTTGGTAATTACAAGGAACTCTGTTAGTCATTTATAACATTGTTTGATTTAATTTAATTTCCAAAAGTAGATGTTGAAAACTAGTTAGCCCATTTAAATATATCTTCCTGTATTCTATATTTCAATGGGTGAAAAACTGTAAGATGCAGACACGTTTTTCTGTGGAACCTGTGTGGAGCCCTGTCTACTGTCACTCCTTCGCCAGGCGGAGCAGCAGTAGGTGAGCTGTCCTGTGTGACTGCCTCACCTGCCTGCCTAGCCCCAGTCCTTACTGCCAGTAGTGTGAAAAAGAAAGGTGTCTTAGAGCCTGTTAAAGTCCTTTTAAAGCCATATTTACTCAAGTAAGACCCCCAAATAGTTTTGATTTATCCAGCTTATTTAACAGCATTACCATCGAGTGAACTGACAAAGAAAGCATTTGGAAGCCCCAAGTGTTCTTTGCAACTAAGATGATAAGACTCGGTTCAGGAAAGCACTTAAGCGTTTGCTTAAATTGCTTTGTGGGTGCCCTGTAGCGTAACCAAACTGGGGGGGAATGGGTTTGACCACAGCCTCTCCCTGTGTTTGATCTGCCTCCGGGAGGATCAGTCCTCAGCTCCAGAGACAGGCCACCACGGATTATTCCCTAAGTGCTTTATTAACTGCCTGTGCTGGGAATTCAATTAGTCTGGCTTTGTGTAATTTGGCTCGGTTTCCCTGAGCGGCTGAAAGCACAGGTAAATGAGCTCTCAGGAAAAGTAACTGCCCCGCTGTTCCCGGTGCCTCAGCCGGGGGTCAGAGCCCATTAGCTGATGGAAACAGCCCGGAGTCAGCGAGGCTCAGCCGGAGCCGGGGGAATGGAACCGGAGCCGTGACAGACCCTGCAGTGTCAGGCCAGGAGAGCTGCTCAGGCTGTCTGAGCGCTTCATGGGCAGTGCTGGGGGTCTGCAGCCCAGGGGGAAGGGAAAGTGGTTCATGCCTGTGTCGTGGTATTTATTCAGGACCATTCCAAGTGTCGTTCTCCACAACCAGAGAGCAAAGTCGTGGGCAGGAGTCTTTGTCATGATAGGCATTTCTTTCTGTTGTATTCTGTTTATATGTTTTACTATTTCATTTGTGTCGTATGTATTTGTTTCTCTGTATCCTCTGATGACGCAGTTTATTATGGAAAATTTGACTATTTAGTTTTGTTTTCCTGCAGAAAATATTGCAGCTACTGCCTGAGAGGATTTTTTATCGATGGCATTTTCGCAGTATAGGTAAGAAGAAATGGTTTAAAAACATTCTGGTGCAAATAAAATCAATGTTTTCTTTAGTCACTTCCCTGGTTCCACAAGCCCTGAATCCCCTCAGTACTGTCCACACAAATAGTACTCACACAGGAGAGTTGCAGCTCAGCATTCCCAAAGCACATGGAAAAATGTTTCTGCTTGCTCCAACAGATCTGTGTCCCTTGCTTGGGATTGCCTGCTTCACCTTTATTTTGCATGAATGCTCTTTCAATTTTTCTCTTCCTGGATTGTGCCCTCTTCCCTTTCTTTTCCATGTGATGGGAGCTATCAGGATGAGGGGAATTTAAACCAACACACCTTTTCCTGCCTAGGTGTCCCTTTAGGTTCACAGACCAACCCCAGCCATTGGGAGTCAGGAGTGCTGTGCATCTGTATGTGACTTGCAGATTTGCAGTAGAATGTCTTTGCGAGTGATTGCTCGTGAAATGCCTGTTCCAATCCATCCCACCAGGCATAGATCCTGTGTGGAATTCGATCCTCTCTACCTCCTGGAAATTCATCCTGTAAAACTTGGGCGCTGAAGGGGCAGCAGAAAATTCTGCTTCCAACTGCTGCCAAAGTGGTCCCAAGATTTTGTTTTGCTGTGTATTAAAGTAAATTTTACAGAGGGGTTCTGTTCTTCTGAGTAGGACTTTTTTGTTGTGGTTGGGTTTGGTTTCCAGCACTGTCTCACCAGCTGCCTTGTTTGTCATCAGAACAAGGAATTGCTGTTTCGGAAGAACAATGAGTGGAAGTTAAAGGTCAAGGAAAGGGCTGTTGTCACATTTCCACTCAGCAGTGACAAAAATAAGGGGAGACATCTGCCTGACCACTTCATATCGGTTCAGCTGAGCTAGTCCAGAGCAAATTGGTTTCAGTCAGTTGTTTTGTAGCTGACATATTTTTTATACTTCTCTTGGGTGGCCATATTGGGATAATTTTTTGGCTGAGCAATTTTGTACAGCTGTACCTTGGGATTTCCTTCTTGCTTAATGTTGATGTGCATTAATGCATGTTTTCTATACAAGTTAATAATTTCCTTTTAGTACTGTGAAGTGGTGAGATCTGGAGGGAAGGAACTTGTTTGAGGGCTGTACATAGTACACGATCTTACTGTTTATGAAAATAATTTGAGACATTGTCATCTGACTAAACTCAAAGTACCATACTGGAAAGACACACCAGAGTAAATCGTACTCCAGTGATGATGATGGTGATTATAACCAGAATTACTTCGGATTTTTCCCCCTCCTGGTTGTCTTAAAACCCCGTACAGTGGCCACAGAGTGAATGACATTAAACTAGCTTTTTCTGGAGTATTTTTAAAAAGCATTGTGGCGGGGGGGCCATCTCTGTGTCTGATAGCACCTATTTAACTTTCCTATTCCAGGGTCGATTCTGAAGAAACTTTTGCACACTGGAAATTCTCTCAAGGTATTTCTTTGTTTTCGTATTTTTTTCACTTTCATTCTTATGAAGCGTATCACTTTGCAGCTTTCCAATATTAGTGGTTTTCAGATTGTTAGGCTTTGTAATTTTACTTACCTTTTAATCATAAATATTACTACTGTGATCCTAGATTATCTTAACATTTGTCTTCAGTTATTTTGCTGCTTTAATGACCTTAGTAAAGTTACCCAGAGGAGGTATTAATAGATATTGCTTAATGCTTCCTTTTTTCAGCTCTCTTTAGCATTAAGTGTACTGTATTAAACCTAGGATTAAAATAATACTGTGAACACCCTAAGGCTGGACGTGGCACTTAGTTCCACAGTCTAGTAACTGCGGTGGTGTTGGGTCAAGGGTTGGACTTGATGATCTCAGAGGTCCTTTCCAACCCATCTGATTCTATGAGTCTATGATTCTGTGGTGGAAAGGCTTCCTAGCACCTGGCCGGGGTGCAAGCTCCAGTGTTCTGAACCGTTTAACCACAGCGCTTACTTGACTGTCGTTTTCCACACATCCATCTCCTCTCAGATAAGATGCGAAGGAATCCGGCTGTTCCTGCTCTGGCTCCAAGCCCTGCAGACGAACTGTGGGGAGGAGCAGATCCTGCTGTTCGCCTGCCTCGTGCCCGGCTTCCCCCCGCTGGCGTCCCCGCGGGGGCCCTGCACCCTGGAGAGCCTCCTGAGCCCTCCGTGCCCGGCCGACGGTGAGCGAGGGAGCAGCCCTGCCCCCCGGGCCGCCCGCACGGCTTGGCGGGCCGGGCTGGGGGCTTTTGTCCGCGCTGTGCCTCCTGCGGCTGCAGGGCCGCCTGATGGTGCCACCCGGAACGGGCGGGGGCTGTCCTTTGTCTGTTGGCTTGGGGGTTTTAATTGAGGGGTGGCGCCAGGAACGCGTTACTGCAAAATAAGCACGTGTGCGGGTTTCCAGCTCGCTGGTTCACCTGCAGTGGCTGCTGCTGTCAGTCCTTGATGGGATGTGGTAGGACTTGGGGAAATGCCAAGCAGCTACTGGACTTGGGTTTTGTACAGCTTAGTGGTGCATTAATGGGTATTTTAAATTTATCTTTTCGTAGAAAATTATTTCAGTGTTTATGTTTAAAACATTTTGTTTTAGCTAAGATTTTTCCAGAGGAAATAACCCCGCTTTTGCCGGCTGTCTCTGGAGAGAAAATTGCTGAAGACCAAACCTGCTATTTTCTTCAGCTCCTGTTACAATATATGGTGATTCAGGTGAGGAGGATGGTGTTTGTTACTAGTCATATCTGGGGGATGTACTGGTCATAGAAAATGAATTCTACACTGTGTCTGTACGGAACTGGCTTTGCCCCTCCCCTGGAAGAAGCTGGCTCCTGCACTCTATTATTCTTGATTTTGAAAGGAAAATCATCCCAAAGGTATTTCCTTGTGCCAGCTTTGGTTAAATAGTTTGTCACGTTTGTGATGAGAATGAATGAATGTTATCCAAACTTGCACGAAACTGACTATTTTGTGTGCTTGTGGTCTCGTTTAGAAAATGATATGGGGTAAAGATGAGATCTGTTCTCTTTGGACACATACCTAGATGAAAAGAAATGTAAAGGACCACTACAGGAAGAGATAAAAAGAGACGGCTTCTAAAATTTCTTTTTCTAAAGGATGCAAGTAACATGTACATAAATTTAATTAGAAGTAGATCAGATGAATCTGTACAGGAAAGAAATTAAGATAAAGTATATATTTAAAAAGCGCAAATAAAGCAATATTTGAAATAAAGTGGAAACTGTATAGACAATGAACATTAAAGAGCTCAGTTTAAAAAAAAAATTATAATTAAATACTTTGACATACACTTTTTGATATCAAATGGCAAGACCAAAGTGATATTTGGAAGGGATTTTGTCATCTTGAATGCATACTTTATTTTGAAAAGTGACTGTATGAAATTATCAGCTTCCTCCACGGTACCCTTTGTTTTACATATCAGAATCTCACAACTCCAGTTAAAAATAAGATTTCGATCTTCCTTTTACATGTTTGGGATCTAAACAAGCCCGACTACACTGTAAATCCAATCGCACGGTGGTTCAGCCACGTTCTTTTGCGTCACTCGTTAGTGGGGAGCAGAGCTGGGCACTATCCTTGCTGCAGACAAACTGAGCTTCAAGTAATCTGATGGAAGTGTAGAGTGATCACTTGAAGCCACAACATGGATCACATCTGCATCTTTAAGAAAGTTTCTGCCTGAGTAGAATGTATTGTGTCATTTTATTTACATCGCACTTGTGATGTTTATTTACATCGCAAATAAGGTGATACAAAACCTCAGCCCTCTTGTATTTTACCAGGGCAGGGCACTGCGAGTTTCACACAGAATCCCAGAATGGGTCAGGCTGGAAGGGACCACAGTGGGGCATCTGGGCCCACCTCCCTGCTCCAACAGGGTCATCCCAGAGCACACGGCACAGGACTGTGTGCAGACAGGTCTGCAGTATCTCCAGTGGGGGAGACTCCACACCCTCTCTGGGCAGTCTGTCCGGTGCTCAGTCACTGCACAGGAAGGTTCTTCCTCACATTCAGGTGGAAGGGCATCAGTTCCTGCCTGTTCCTCTTGTCCCATTGCTGGGCCCCCCTGAGCAGAGCCTGGTCCAGCCTCTGACACATAAACTGTGTCAGTCATGTGCAGCTCCTCTCAAACTGAAGGTGTTTAAAATGAAAAGAGTAACTCACTGTCAAAATTTGTCACACTCTTTCAAGGAATTGTGGTTCAAAACTGTTGGGAAGAGCAACTTGAAAGTCTGTGTGTGGCTCTTTGGTGTTGGCCATGCAGGAATGGGAGAGTGCCTTGAAAACCAACCTGAGATGTCAGTCTCTTCCCCCTCAGGGGAAAATACTGTGCAAAGCAGAACGTGTGCGTTCAGCCATATTAAATGTGGGCATTGAGGATGTTTCTGACAGAAGTGTAGCCCAGAGTAAGTTTGTCAAAATTCACACGTGAGAAGCAAATTTGGTAAAAGCACAGTAGGACAACTCCTGTGTTCCAAGCACAAACACGGTGGCTTCTGCTGAACTCACTGTCTTGGGGATGCCAAAACCCTCTCAGGTTATTCTGACTTTATATTCTTGCTGCAGTTTGTCAAGGGTGGTTCAGGACTGTGCTAGTTTTTTATCTCTTGTTAAAGTGTAGTTGCTTTTTCTTTGTGTTCGATGCAGGACTGTTGTCAGTGTAACACATTAACTTGAAGCTTTTTGGTTTTTTCTCTTTAACTCCATGACACAGGCTGCAAGCTTGGAGTGGAAAAACAAGGAGAACCAAGACACTGGGTTTAAGTTTCTCTTTACCTTGTTTAGAAAATACTATCTTCCTCACCTGTTTCCATCTTTTACAAAGCTAACCAACCTCTACAAACCTGTGCTTGGTAAGTCGTGGGTTTTGTCTTTGGAGTTGGAGAAGCGGGTGACTGTTCTTGGCAGCATCTCTGTTACCTGTGGGCTTATCAGCACAGCTCTGTTGGATGAGGATTCTTCCTCCTGGTTTTGTGTTTTCTTTGAGCACAACCTTTGACTTGCTGTGATAGTACAGGAAGGTGCTGCTGCTCCTGGCTATGTAAGGCCTGGCCAGTTCCCCCTTCCTAAGGATGTGTCCAATGGCATAGCATTTGTATGGAGTGAGCATGGCTCTGTGATATTAATGAATGGAAAAAGAACGTGCTCTGTGATGAGTTTTTAGAGAACCAGTGAGCTGTCCAGGTGTGGGGGAGTAGGTGACTTAGTTACCCTTGCTTTGCTACTTTTTTCATTGGAGAGAAAATGAGCGTGAAGGGCCAATTGAAAGAAAATTGAGATGTATCTCTGCAGTTGTAGGATTAAAGCATGTAATTTCAGAAACAAGGTTTTCCTAATTTTCTACTAAGTTATGTGATACAGTCAGTAGGAGCAGCGGTGTTAGTCCTCACCTGACGTAGTGCAACCTTTTCTTCATCATCCTTCTCCTTCCTTTGGCTTTCACCTTCTGTTTTTATAGTTTAATATTCAGTGTCCAAAATCACTTCAGTGCCACCTTGGCTCTGTTGTTCACACCTAGAGCCTGGGCCTTCCATGTTTTCCATCTGTGTACAGGTGATTTTTCCTTAAATCTAAGGACCTGAAGGAATTGTGACCCAACCTGTCTCCCTTCAGCAAATCTTTCACTTTTTCTCATGTGTTTTCTGTCTTTCATTTCAGTGTGTGAACTTTTCTTTCTGATGCACTAAGAATCCTTTTCTTCTTCATCTTTGCACTGTTGAGTGTTCCAGAGCTATCTTCTCTTTCTCTGTCTGTATTAAAGACACTCTGGGAAACTGATAAAATGAGCTTACATTGTAGCAGGAGGAATTATCTCTTTCCAATTTTGCCCTTCTTTTTGCAACCCTTCTCTTTCCTTTGTTTTGTGTTATACAAGTGATAACCTCCAGGGAAAATCTGTGCTGTTACGTTCTTGCTGTTCTTTAGGAGTGATAAGTTATGATAGAATATAAGCATTAATACAATAAAAGCAGTCAGTCGTTGCATCTGTTATTTCACAGGGAGAAAATGTTGGTGACATGTTGAATATGTTTAACCAGAGTTTGGAAGCTATTGGAGTTTTTAAGATTACATTTTCTTCCTATGTTTCCTTTTTCTCTCACCAGATATTCCTGATATCAGGCCGAGGCCAGTGTATGTCACTGCAACACGAAACAATGAAAGTGTCTACAGCACGAAAATCCCGTATATGGCAGCTCGAGTTGTTTTTATTAAGTGGCTTGTTACCTTCTTCCTTGAAAAGAAGTATTTAACTGCTGTTCAGAACACAAAAAATGGAGGAGAAGTGCTCCCTAAAATTATTCAGGTAAGCTTTAGAGTTTGCCTCTCTTCTCTTACATACATGCTAACCTTGCAGGATGATCTCACTGCACTGACAGCTGAAGCACAAAGAAATGCTGCCCCATAGTGAATAAATGATGTAGATACTTGATTTTCTTTTCCTTTGGTGGAGGAGGGAATCTCCAATCAAAGTCCTTCAGTAATTCACTAGGAGTTTATTTTCCACATAGCTTGTTGTATTACCAGTTTCAGCAGTATTATATTTAGACTTCTGGAATTTACTCTGTAAACTGTCCTACTTAGTTGTGCCATGGACCATCTCCCAGTGACTTCAAAAACTGTTTTGTTTTCATCTTGATTATGGCAGCTGTTTACAAAGAGATATTAGAGAAGTATTTAACTTTCCGACTGCTGATTGAGACTTCTCTAGGATTAGGGACTTCCCACTGAATTTTAGAGAAACAGATGCTTTTTCTCTTTAGAGACTCTCCCGTTTCCTGTCTGTGCCTTCCTCCGCTCCCACCACTGCGCCCCTGCTCTTTGAAGTGGGCGAGTCAGTCAGCTGCTCTGGTCCACGGGCAGTGTACAGCTTGTGGAGTACAAGACCAGATTCCTTCTGGGATGCACCAGTAGCCTGCAAGCGGCTCTGCCGGAGTGCCGGCTGCCGGCGCGCTGTGCCAGGCAGGGCACCAGTGTCCCGAGTTCTGCCGGAGCTTTGGTGGGTGCTGTTGCAGCTGTGGCACCGGGCTCTGTTGCTCTGTGCAGACGGTGGGGGTGAACCAGGACAAGACCGCGGAGCCCGAGGGCGGTGCGTCGCAGGAGCAGGACGGGAGCCACTCCAACAGCAGCACCCTGTCCGACAGGAGGCTCAGCAACTCCAGCCTGTGCAGCATCGACGAGCAGCACCGCGGCGTCTACGAGATGGTGCAGAGGATCCTCCTGTCCACCCGAGGCTACGTCAACTTCGTCAACGAGGTGTTCCGACAGGTGACTCCCAGGGCTGCTTGCTGGTGTCGTTTTAGTTTTTAAGGGAAGTGTCGTGGTTGTGAGAACACTGAGAGGCTGGTGGCTGGTAACTGGGCAAACATGATGCTTACCACACCCAGACCCTTTTAGGTTGTTGTGCTGCGGGGTGCAAAGGCTCCCTGGCCTGAGCAGTACCTTTTGGAACGGGTTTGCAGCTGAACTAGGAATAGGAAATGCTGTCGGTTTTGCTCCTCTTGATCAGGGAGAGTGGTAATCTGTTCATAGCTCAAAGGGACTGGTTTTTAGTATGAAAAACGTATTTACATCAGTTTCAGTGCTTTTATCGTATAGTGCATATTGATATTTCCAGAATTGCAGTGAGCAAAGATGAGCAGTATGGGGGGGGGAGTGTATTTACGTGCATCACATCCATGTCCTACATAGAGTAAAATCGGTGAACTTTTCATTTTAGGCTTTTTTGTTGCCACCTTCTGATGTATCCGCAACACGGAAAGTGGTGAAGGTGTATCAGAAGTGGATACTGCAGGAGAAGCCCGTGTTCATGGAGGAGCCAGACAAAAAGGAGGACAGCCAGGATGCTGTTGTCCACCTGGAAGACTCCTCAGTGCAAACAGACGGTAAACATGTATGGTATCCCTGTTCCTTATTTTGTTCTGTCCCCCCGCAATGCAGGGCTTCAGTTTTCACCTCGCTTTGTAAAGGAGTAACAATTAAAAATGTGGGGGGGAGTAAAGGTTAAAAAAATGCTTTTATTTAAGGACTCACAATTTAAAGAGGTACTGATTGTCCAGTAGCACTTAGGGAGTGCAGGGCAGGATTGCAGCTGGTTTGGGAAACACGATGGGTGGTTATTCCCTGCGTGTACGAACATGACAGGAAGAAAGAAACCCTGACAGGTTCTGCAGCGCTGAAATTGCTTGTCTGCTGGCCTGGGCATGGAGGACTATGGCCTTTTGGTGGTCATTACTTCACAATTTGACAGTGGGTACTGACTTATATTTACTGGATGAAATATTTGCAATTGAACACCTTAATCTAGGAAATGGAAGTGTAGGTGCAATTTCTGTGCCTCATCTTTTTAATACACTGTTTTGAAGCGTCAGTAAAAGTTCTTTGATGCTGCTGATGCTGTTTAAAGGGTGTTTTGTTATACTGAAGAAGAGGTTTGAGTTGTAAATCCTAGTGAGGACTACGAGGTTTCAGCAGATTGTTTTTGTAGAGGATTTAGAGTTTTGCCAGACTTAAATTTAAGTGTTACTACTATCAGTGACTACAAAACATGATGTGAAATATTGTAAATAACATACCTTCTGAAACTTTTATGAGCCTTTAAATTCCATGTACAGTCTATTTGTTAAGATAGCAATTCCTTGAGGGAATGAATGTAGGCCATGACAGTTCCCCCTTTTTTGCTGTTGACCTCTTAAATGGTTTTGATCCATGTGGACATGTTCCTTTCTGCACTGTCACTGACCGGGCTGTGTTTGTGGCAGCTTTCCTCGGAGCATTCCGGGCACAAGCGCTCCTCCAGCTGGGGCAGGACGTACTCCTTCACCAGTGCTGTCAGCAGGGGATGTGTGCTGGAAGATGAGGACAGAGATGTTAAAGCTGGAGCCCAGGCTGCCTTACAGGTGTGCTGGTGGGAAGGGGACACGGCTGTAACTAACCTAATCATGCAACTCACTTTACACCTTACTTCAGAGTCTCTGAGACAAGGGAAAAGTGTACAGTGGCAGGAGATGAGTGGCTGGAGGAATGTCCTCTTGCCTGCCCAAGCAGAAGAGACACCCACAAGCCCCCCGCTGAGCCCCGCCTGCCTTGGGGGGTCTGTGATGTCACGTGGCTGCTCACTGGAATGATGTAGAAAAACGAAGTGATGGGTAAAGCACGGAACTTCCCCAAGGAAAGGGAAAGGTTCAGCTAGAGGAGGACACGTATTTTATCCTAAGTTTTGACTGTTTTCCTTGCTGACACTGTGTAAATGGAGTGCCAATGCCTGTGTTGAAGGTGTTCCTGACAAACTCGGCCAATGTTTTCCTGCTGGAGCCGTGCACTGAGGTGCCGGTGCTGCTGAAGGAGCAAGTTGATGCCTGCAAAGCTGTTCTCAGTATCTTCAGGCGCATGATAATGGAGCTGTCAATGAATAAGAAGACATGGTAAGCTTCAGGTGGCATCATTTGAGAGAAAGTTATCAACATTTAAACTTTCCGGGAGATTTATTGGTAGGGAACAGACTGGCTTTCTCGGGGCAGACCCTGCACGTTTGAGACTTGCCTCTGAGTTGATTTGAGAGCTTGCAGAACCTGCTGAGCCTGCATCATTGTACTGCTTCACTTCAAGGTTCTGGCTGCTATTTCCATTCCTAACTTCACCTCAAAAATGAGCTTTTTACAGGCCACAGCCAATAGCTAGGGTTATTTTGCAATGATCTGTGAAGTCCAAAATGTGACCATATTCCCAATAAATGAGGGTTGCTGGAGAATAAATGAACAAGTACAATTAGTAGAACATGTGAACAAATGTGCAATTTTGTTTTGGAACCAGGGAACAGATGCTACAGATACTCCTCAGAATAACAGAAGCTGTGATGCAGAAGCCAAAAGAAAACCAGGCAAAGGACACGTTTGCCCAGAGCATGGCTGGGTTGCTGTTCCGAGTGAGTGAGTGGGGCTGGTTGGTTTGTGTTTGCTCATCAGGATTGCCCATGGTTTTAGCTAAGTGCTATTGCACAGTGCTACGAAACCTGCTTGTATTACTGGGAAGGAGGATTTTTTTCCTGTTTTACAAGTAATTCTTTTGTAAACTGTGTGCTGAATTCGTTTGTTGGGCCTACCTGAACGGCCACTGGTGCGTTTTCCCTCAGACCCTCATTGTGGCCTGGATCAGAGCGAACCTGAGCGTTTACATCTCTCGGGAGCTGTGGGATGAGCTGCTCAGCGTTCTGTCCTCCCTGACGGACTGGGAGGAGCTCATCAACGAGTGGGCCAACATCATGGACTCCCTGACAGCAGTGCTGGCCAGGACCGTGTATGGCGTGGAAATGACCAACTTACCCCTGGACAAGCTCAGTGAGCAGAAGGAAAAAAAGCAGAGGGGAAAAGGTCAGTCTGTGTGCTCAGGGCTTTTTGTATCCAACAAGTTAAATGCTTAATTTTTAAAATTAATTTAACATTAAATGCTACCTAATCTAGCATAAGAACCTGTTTAATCAAATGTGAAGCGCTTTGAATTTCTGTATTGTCATCCTTCATTGAGGAGGAGAGGTAGTTGGGGTCAAGAGTAGATAGGTAGCTGTTCACGTTTGAGTATGTGCTTACAGTCAGTGCTTTCTGTGTAGCAGTGTAGTAGGTGGTTTCCTGTGCTATAGAATGTCACAGGCATCTCTGTAAAAATTCCTTTCCATGTGTTATTAATAAAATTTATTATTTAAAGTTTTTTAGCTGCACTTACATGACACCTTGAAGTTGAGACACAGAATTGAAGTACCAGTTGGTTTTTATTAATGGTAAAAATTAATTTGTGTTGTTTTAAGTATTAATGTTTGTCACGTCTGAGTCCATTCATCCCTCAGCAAAAATACATACCGAAGCATCCAGTGCCAGAGAATGTTGTGTTCTTTGTCCTAAGGTGGCGTTTTAGAGCCTCAGAAGACAGCAGTCGTGGGAAGATCCTTTTCATTAAGCTGGAAGAGTCATCCTGAAGTCGTGGAGCCGATGAGATTCAGAAGCGCTACAACCTCCGGGGCCCCGGGAGTTGAGAAAGCCCGAAACGTTGTTCGTCAGAGAGCGACAGGTTAGACTGTAACTAAGTGCTTTTGTACCCCTGCACTCGGTAACACAAGGTTCAGATCTGCCTTTGAGGTGTGGCTGCTGCCAAAAGCAACTTAGTAATTACCTGCCCAAACAGGTGTTGTGTGCCTGTGTCTGGATGTCCTGACTGGTGGGATACATGGAGTCAAAGTACTTCGGGGAATTCTAAGTGTAAAGCTTTTAGCTACAGGACCTTGAGCTGCAAGTTAGACCTGTGCGTGTTAGAGGTTTCTGTAACGTACACTGCTATTTTTATCAGTTCGTAAGGAAGCATGTGTTACCATCAGTCACCTGACAGATAACTCGTAATAAACCAGGCACTTAATAAACAATTTTTTCCTTTCATAGTTGCTTTATTTTCTCTCTTTTTCTTATCATGATGAGGTTTTTCCCTCATGTCTGCTTCTGGAAAGAGGAAAGCAGGAGAAGGCAGACTGGGGTAAGGAATGCTGGGGCAATGTCGGAGACCCCAGACATGGACCAGGTCCCTGTTTGTTCGAGCGTTTCAGCAGCCTGAACCTGGCCTCTCTTTGTTTCATGAGAGCATCTTCCTGTGTGCCAGTTCGCTGGGCTGTGGATCCAGGCTCTCCACAGGAATGCTCTGCCTTTGAGAAGGAACTGTCTGGCTGCACAGCTGCCTCCCCGGTTCCAAACTTCCTTACCAGAGAACTGGAGGACATTGGGAGTGGTCTGTGGCTGCGGGCTCCGTAACTGAGCCAGAGCCTTCAGCTGGGATCACAGAACACTTCAGCAACGGAGTCACTTCGTTCTCCAAGTCTGTTTTATTTTCAAACTCAGCGGTTCCCTGTTTGTGCTCCAGGGGAGGATTCTCTGCTCTGCTGCAGCATTTCTGCCCTTGATGTCCCACCAGAGCAGTAGGGAGAACCTGGAAGTGTTGATCCAGGACTTTTCTTAGTTGTGTGTGTTCGGATTAAAGGCACTTCCACACTTGCTGTGATTCAGAAATCCCTGGTTATTGCCCTTTCAATGCGAGAGATGCAGTTGCACATTATTAACTTATATCTTGTGGGGAAAACTGCTGTGTTTTGTGTTTTTTTTAATCACAAAGCATTGTGTTTGACATTTAGAACCTACATATTTCATTCCTTTGTCTGACATAATTATTGCTTTATTTTTTCCTGGAAGCTAAGCGAAGCCAGTCTATCAGCAACTGTGTCCATCTTTATGAGGCTTTGCCAGCTACTAAAAGTGTACCTCTTCTGCTTCACACTGTGAGCTCTCTCTTCCCTGGTATCTCTTACACTTCTTGCTCTCACAGACTGTCAGGTACTGTACTTTAAAGTCATCTTTTATATCAATGTTCTTTATATTTTTAAGCTGCTGTCTGTCTGTTCCCTTTCTGTCCAGTTGATTCTTCTCAGTTGGTAGCACTGCAGGCAATACAGTTTTTGTTTATTTTAATTTTAAAGGTTACCATTAAGTGCAATTAGATTTATATTCCCGAGTAACTAAAGTAAAATTTCCCAAATTTCTCTTCCTGGGAGGGATTTCTGACTCCTGAGTCCTACCCAGGGCATTAGCTGCAGTAGCAAGAGAAGGAGAGTTTTGTGTGTGGTGCTTTATGGCTCTGTTGGGATTCCTGCTCTGTGAAATATGTTTGGTGTGTTTTCATTTCAAGTTATCTTCGGGGGGAACATTGAAATTGTTCCAACTAGTGAATTACGTTGATTGCTTTCTTTTATTTGTTTCTGTAAGTGATTTCAAGTCAACAGTGATACTCTAAGGTCAGTAAATACCAGAAGCATTAGCTTTTGTGTCTCTGTGAGATAACTGTCTGAAATACCTGCAATGTTTATTAAGTAGTAAAGCAGTATTTAAGCTTGCACACTGCTGGATGGGAACACACTTGATGCTGAGTGTTACTGATTTTTTTTTGTTTGGTTTTTGGGTTGGTTTTTTTTTTTCCCGCTAATGCCAAGAGAAATGTGTTTCTAAAAGCACTGTGTTGCTCCCTGATCTCAAGAGTTCCTGTTGTTCCTTCCCCAGCACGTCAGGTTACTTTCTCTTTGGAATTTTTGTGCCTCTCTCTCTGCTCTTTTTGTTTCTGATTTGCAGTTACGTGAGTGGGTTTGTCCTCCCAAACTGAGCCTGAGTCACATGTACCTCAGAGCTGTTTTCACTTCGAGTTGTTACCTTTTTTCATTCTCCCTTCCCCTCCTTCTGAAGGCAAAGTCAGGGAGCGCAGCCACCTCCTGCTCAGCGTGAACAGGGGCCAGTTTGGGTCTCCAGCACTGGAAAACCCAGCTTTGTTCATGGCAAATCCTCCCTCCCTTCCTCCTGTGAAACCCCAAAGTAATTTCTGTCCTTGTGTAGACTTTTTACTGCTCACACTGCTTGTGCATCTCTCTCTAAACGTTAAGGCTTCCCTAAGGATGTTTTATAAAACTTAAATTATAACTTCTAAATTACTTGTAAAACTTAAACATTTTAAATATTTGCAAGGGTGACTATTTCATAGAGCTTTCTTAGACAGGGAGTTCACACATGTAGACGTGTGTATAATCCTGAGCTCCTGCAAATATTTTGTGTTTTAATTAAATCAACAGAAGTTGAAGAATCTCAACAGCTGGAAAATTCAGAAGGAACAGAAGCTGTGGGCCCGTTTGCAGACCAAGAGCAGCAGCTGACTCGAAGTAGCAGCACTTCAGATATTGCAGATCAAATTCCATCTGATTTTTTTCAAGGTAATTTTGGTAAAATGCAGCAATACTGTACTTTTGAAGAGAAAGTGTCAAGACTTGTTCAGACTCATAAATGCTGCTCTTATTTATTTTGGTTTCCAACTCTCCTCTAAAATGATTTTGATCTTGTTTTCTTAGTAAATATGTGGTTGGTATCTTGTTGAAAGAACTGTTTTTAAGAAGTTCAAGACCACAACTGCAGGACATGACCTTTTATAAAGCAGGGAGGATAAAAATGAAACCTAGAATGTATGCATTTTTGTATATAACTCTTCAACTTTTTTTCACCTTACTTGCATTTAAATTTGCTGTATTCAAACTGCAAATCTAGTTCTGTTCCTGTTGTGTAAGTCTGTTCTGCTTCTAAAGGATTTTTCAAAAGGTCTTGTATCCCATATGAATGTTGTATTGCCTCCCTCAGCTGTAAATATGAGACGTGTCACTGAAACCTTCATACGACTTGCTATGTTCTTTGGTACCACAAATGTCTGTAATTCTTGTTCACTTTCTACAATTTCTAGGTAAAAAGGCTGGAAGTTCTCATCATCCAACTTCAGACTCCAAATCAGTTCAGGAAAATGCAAAGAAGGAGGAGGAAGCTGAGCAAGTAAGGCAAAACAGAAAGTGACTATTGTATTTCTAAATCAGATACCTTTTAGCATTTAGAAACTCTAGGAAGTGAAAGTGTGAAAAATCATCAATCACATTTCTGGCGTGGAATGTGGAGCTGAGCTGTAACTGCTAATTATGCTGCTTAGTGTGGTCTGTTTGTGTCTCCTGATCTCGTCAGCTGCTTCTGCAGCTTGAGGTACTTCTAGTTTTCTGCGAGACTTTTGTGCTCTTCTAAAATATTAAACATCAACAAGAAGTTCATAAATTTTAAGATATAAATAATTCATGGCTGTTATGGGGCTACAGTACACTGGAATAAATGTTTGGTGGTTTAAAGTACTGGGGAAAATGCTTCTCTTCAGCGCAGTTTTATCACCAGCCATGCATGCCAGATGTTTGTGTGAATAGACATTAGGACAGGCAAACCATACATTTTTAATGGCAACTCTTGAATGAGCAGCCAAAACAATAAATGACTCAGGCTGTTCGTCTTTGAAATATGAAAGCTGAAAGATCTTTTGATGCTTTATAACGTTTTGAATTATTTTAGGTGTGTTGAAAAACGTAAGTAAAAAGTCCTAGTTGGTGGTGTGTAAACTGAGGTTGAGAAAGGGAGGATGAAGACTGACATGGAAAGTGTGTTTTCCTGGAGACACTTACAGACACTGGGGTAGTCTGAATATCCGTGAGCATATCTTGGCTGAGATGTAATTAATTTCTAATAACTCTGTGTGTGCCAGATCTGCTAAAATGCGATGCAGTTCTCAAAACTGTAACAAGCTGAGATGACTTTTTTCCTCTGCAGGTGCTAATACGAAGGAGCAGTAGTACAGCTGAATTAGATCTGAAAGCAGACTTTCAGCCATCCCCTGGGAATTACAGAGAGAGGGAAAAAAGTGAGTTCCGAGACACGCGGCGTTTCTGGAAAGCGTAGCAGTTGAGCGCGGCATCGCAGCTGTGGTTGTGGCAGAGGCAGGAGACGCCGTTGTGGCGGTGCTGCCGTGGCCCCTGGGCCCACACTGCGTGCTCTGTGCCGTGCAGGTGAGAGCGTGAGCAGCGACGCGTCCCTGGGCTGCGCTGCCGACGTGGACATCGCGCTGCTGCCCTGGCGGGCGGCCGAGGATGATCCCGATCCCGGAGCGGCCCCAGAGGTGTGTGTGGATCCCGCTACCCCGCGCTGGCTGCAACTCAGCCCCTCAGAGCCCGCCAACCTCACAGGTACTGCACCCACAGAGCCTCTGTGCCAACCTGGGACTGTCTGGGGGGGTTTCTGTGGCCCGGCTGGGTTATAAACTGTGTGTTTCCTTGGGCACGTGTCACCAAGAGCCCTTCGCAATCTTCATTCAGAAATGAGCTCTGCGCACCCAGAGCTGAAGGAATTTGGACCATCCAGCTGAAGCTGCCGATAAATGGTGATCCAGAAAACCATCACCCATGCAATTGCTGCTTTCTGTGTCAGATTACTGCTGCCCAGCTGGGCTGTGATAGCTGGTCACTCATGCTCTCTTGGGTCACCTACCCCAGTGCTCAAGTACAACACACTAATTTATGTTGTAAGGTAATAGGTTTCATAGCAGAGCGGTCTAAGGAAGTTTTGTCCTATATTTTTGAATAATAGGAAATAATTGGTTCATTCTTTGCCATTTGTAAATGTACCTTTCATCTAGTGATGTGAGTCAGATGTTATTTCAGGAATTAATGCAGTAACAGGAATATCTTACAGGCTGGTTTACTAACAGATATAGTTTCAAGGATGTTTTTGCATATTCACCTTTTCTGTGAAATATCTGTGATTTAATGAACCAGCACACCTGGCTCAGCAGCTCAGAGTGCCATAGTAAAAAAGGCAGCAGCTAGTGCTGCCCTTGGTAGGGATGACTTGTTTGATAAATTCACTGTTTTCTCTATAAGGATACAAAGAGAAAGAATTACAAACACTAATCTGGAACGTAATGTAGACTAGAAGAAAAAGTGGGGTAACAGATGTATCATTGCCCAGCAGAGCCAAAGTGCCCTTTACTGCATTCCTGCTTCTCACCCAAGTCACACAACTTTGCTTTGCTGTGGAAACCCGGTGGTGTAAGGCAGAGCAACACTGTGACACCACCACTGAGCAGAAGAGATGCCATTTCCTGGAGAACAGACTTGTAGATCATTTTAATGTGCTTAATATCTATTAACATCTATTTTAGCACTCTGACTTCATAATGCTATAAGGAGAAAAAAAAAAAAAAGGAAAAAAAATCCCCCAAAGTTTGGGTTTTTAAATAAATTCAAGCAAACACAAAACCATCTAAAATGGCTTTTATTTTGCTGACCTTCCTTGGGTCCTGGGAGGATGTGAATTATTTCCTCCTGTGTATGTAGAGGTTTCCTGCAGATGTTGGCTGCAGCAGGTACACCTGGAGCACAGGTGTGCTCCTGCCTGTGCGCAGGCTCTGCTTGGGCAGGAGAGCAGCTACCAGCTCTTGTCACTGAAATGTGCACTCCACTGTGGCATGAGGGATTGCTTTCTTACTGTTTCAGAATGTTAATCCCCTTATCCTGACAGGCTTCTGTCTCAGTGGGCACACTGCAGTCTCAGGAGCGGCTCTCTGAGGGGTGATGCCTGAGCACATTCCTCAGGACTCCTCATCCACACGTTTTTATTGCTTTGTTCAGTTGCATTTCCAGGTCATCCTATACTATGTGATCTTAAAAAAGGTAGGGCTTTTAGAAACAGAAATAAAAGCCAGTTATTGATTGAATACATCTCTCAGGGCACATGAATGTTCTACTGAACTGCATTCACCCCCCTGCTTGAAAATCCCCTGGAATGTGGACAGTCCGATCTGGAACTGCCCTGCTCTGTGGCACTGTGATGTGAAGCCCCTCTGCCTCCATTTTCTGCCATGTTTTTCTTTGAATCTGTTGCAGCTTGAGCAATGAAAAAGAGATTTGAGGGAGAGAATTGTTTTGAGATGGAAGATGGTTAGAAGGACTAAAGTTCCTGTTTTATTGACCAAATTTATGCTTACACTGCATGTCTAATTCATAGAAATGGAACATTTTACATTTACAGACAGTAGTGAATTCCTTGCTGATGACTGCAGTATAATTGCTGGTGGAAGCCTTATTGGTTGGCATCCTGATTCTGCTGCTGTGTTATGGAGGAGGATCTTGGGAATTCTTGGAGATGTGAACAAGATACAGTCACCTAAAATCCATGCAAAAGTTTTTGGGTACCTTTATGAGCTATGGTATAAACTTGCAAAGGTATGTGATGCTTACAGGTAATGCTAATGACTTCTCTTTTGTTGTAAAAATGATTAATAAATATTGTTAGATATGATTGATTCAGTGTTATCATCTGGAGCGTAAGCATGGCATGGGAGGGTTCATGAAGGAAACTGATCCTGTTTGGTTTCTAGTATCTGTACCTCATAGAGCATGATCCTGTCCAGTGACAAAGGAATTGAAATCGTTCACTTAAGTGGGGTGAGCAAAGAGTAGCAAAGAAAATAGAAGTATAGAACAGAATACCACAGGTGTTGGTATTTGTGTAAAGGCCCACGGTGTGACCCAAACCGGTAACATTTCCTTCCGCCGGGGAGCAGCACCATAAAAAAGCTTTCCAGCTTTGGCTGGAGTAGGAACTCTGTATAGTGCAGGGCATAGTGCCTGAACATAAATATAATAAGATTTAAATATAATAGTATGATATAGAGAACATTAGAAAAGTAAGCTGTCACTCTTCTTTTAAAACCCTCAGATAAGGGACAACCTCGCTATCAGCGTGGACAATCAGTCGACTCCCTCTCCTCCCGTCCTAATCCCTCCTCTCAGGATATTTGCATCGTGGCTGTTCAAGGTAAGTTAGTTCCAAAGTTCTCACGTGTTTTCTGGTGCGTGTTTAGCTGTGTTATTTTTGGTGTTTACAGTCGCTGCCAGCTCAGACGACAAACATGCTCCAGAGGCTCTTTGTTAATAAACACATGGAGCAGATTGGCGTTCTGGAAGAGCTGCTGGGGGGGGGTAGCTTTGTGTTGGCTGGCTCCTGAGGGCCGGGGGTTAACCCCAGGTGTGTGTGTCTGCAGGCAGCCACGCTGCCCAGCGAGTACAAGGAGGGCAAGCTGCAGGCGTTCCGGCTGCTCTGTGCCATGATGACCCGGCGCCAGGACGTGCTGCCCAACTCCGACTTCCTCGTCCACTTCTACTTCGTGATGCGCCTCGGCTTGACAAGTGAGGACCAGGTACTGGCTTTGCTTGATGAGAAACTTAATGTGTTATTGCTCTCAGCGTGCCCTTCTGAGTGCCCTGGGACATGCTCAGAACAAAAACAGAAGTGGAATCAATGCTGTCCCCTCCAGACTTTCCCTCTTCAAGATGAGTCCTTCGGGGAGTATTTAGAAGGGTCATCCCAGCTCTCCTGAGCTGGTGCCAAGGGGGTTGAAGGGAGAACTGAGACAGAAGGTTATCTTACTGCTGTAACCACAAGAGGTGCTCCCAAAACATTCTGCTTGTGTGGGTAAATGTTGTTTCAGGTCCTCACATCCTGGGTTAGCCTGATGAATAAAGTATTCGTTATGAGGTGAGAAAAATACGTAATCCATTGAGATGTCAGATGACTATTGGCCACAGAAACAGCTCAATGCTCATAAAAACTGTAAGAAATACTCTTTGGATAAAATAGAAAGTGCCTACAAACATTTCTGTGTTTTTATGGCTGTAGAAGTGAGACTAAGGGCTGAAGCTGTGCTGGGGATGGCAGCAGAGGGCACAGGGACCCCTTGGGAAACCGTGGGAATTATTGCTGGTGCCTTTAGGAAACCAGACAGGTTTGGTTATTTTTGAGATGGCGGAGAGAAAGAATGAATTGTTACCAGACTCTTGCCCCTCACTTTCCCTTCTGAAACGTTAGAGTGTTTGGAAGATCTTCCTTTTAAGATTCCTTTTAGAAAGGAAAGGTTTTTCTTCTAGAAAATCCCAGGAGTCCCAGCTGCTGCTGCAACCTAGTACAAAACCCACCAGTATCTGCCATTTCTAAGGCACAAACAGGGAAAAATGGAAGTGTAGTGGGAACTCTGCTTTTTGGCACGCTGTGTGTCACCTGAGAGGAACCAAGAGCTCATTCCACTCCCATCTCACTCGGCTCAGATGCAGCAGAGTCCCCTCAGTCCCTGCAAGAGACTGCTAACACCTGCTGGGGTCAGAGCCTTGAGCTGAAACCCCCAGCAATACATCCTCTCACACAAGCCACAGCACACCGTACAGAGGTACAGCCCAGCAGCCAGAGAAGGGGGAGCACTGGAGGCACATCGCTCCAGGCTGTCCCGGGTATTTGGCAGCTCCCACACTGCACATCGCTCCAGGCTGTCCTGGATATTGCGCTGCTGCTCTTTGTTCTCCCTCCTCGCTGGGGTTTGCTGTGTCGCCTCTTGGTGGCACACTTGACCACAGGTTTGCTCGCCTGTGACTGTCCTTCCCGTTTTGTTTTCCGTAGCTGTGGAGCTGGGTGAGGAGTTAACTCGCAGAGCCTTGGAGTAACCTGTTCATAGGAAGCAGATCCCTCACACCTGCTCCTGTATTCCCAGGATAATTGGCACCAAGGTGCTTGCTGGGTGCTGGGACTAGTGGGACCCTGTTTTAACAGAGGGATCGCTGGAATATGGATCCCAGCATGGTTTCCAGGATTCCAGTTAGTGCAAACCAAAATAAACTTGGGTGCAGATTTTTTTAGCACAGATTGCTTTTGTTTGCTAAGCACAGACATAAATTTCTCACTTTTAAGGAATATGCACAGAAGGAAGGGGAGGAGGCATTTCATGGAGGAATTTCCCTTCTGTATGGATCACTGGTGCAACTTTTAGCATTTATGGGGGAAAGCCCAGCTCCAGGAAGTCACCTTGACTACTTCAGAACAGCTTCTGAGGTGGCTACATAATTAAAAATATTGCAGTCAGAAACCTCTACGACCTGAATATGATTTTCAATATTTTGTTTTGCATCACAAGTGGCTTTTTAAATATATTTCTCTTTTCACTCCTCCGTTAAAGATGTAAGCGTAGGAGATTTCTGCTGTATTGTGTAGCTTTTGGTGTTGATAGAAAACCGAAATAATGTGGTTTTGAGTAAGCTATAAATGAACACAATGTTGTTCCCAGCAAGTGCAGCCTAACTTTGCAGCCTGGTCTCAGGGGGTGCAGAAAAGAGCAATGTGAGGGTGTATTTTAGAGGAGGCTCCCGTGGCACGCCGAGGACACAGCAATTAGCTCAGCAGAGGAGACAGCGGGGTAATGAGCTGCAGCTAATTTGTCCATGTGGAAGCGTCTAACAACAAACACCTCTGGAGAAGTGAACAATTCTCTGCAAGAATTGCATCACCTTTCTAGGTGGGAGAAGCCATTGCATCATTTTGAGCCCCAGTCTGGAGCTGGGTTTGCCTGCAGCCAGGGAGGGGCCCAAGGTCAGGGGGCAAGGGACCATCTGCGGGTGGTGCTTCCCCCTGCCCTGCTCCACACAGCGGCATGGCTCTGCTGCTGGAGGGAGCCAGGGCTTTCTCCTGGGTTTTAATAAATGAGGCTCACTGCTGTTCACAACCTTCCCTCCCTGACCTCCAGCATGAAGGAAAGAGTTTGGATGTTCACTGCCACATTTGGGGTTAGTGGCAGTTGTTTGCCTACAGCTGTTTTAATTCCTCAGCTGGATTATTGAAAATCAGGAAATGTTCCTGGGATGTGGTTTTTAGGGATAGCCTGTTGTGTTTTGGGTAGGCATAGCTGCTTTCTGCTGCCAGGTGAGCCTGATGGTTGGAAAATTCCCATTCTAGGGACTGTAACTATCTGTGTCTTTTGATTCGGACAATAAGTACGACCTTTTAAATTAATCCAAAATTTAACGTTGCAGTGCACAAATTTCACAAATACCTGAACTGGAAATGTATTTTATTATTGCTACTGGCTGCTTACTATAGCAGTAGTTTTTGCTTCGTTCACCTGAAAAAGTCCCTAAGCATCTCCTTGCTCCATAGCTTCCTTCTTGCTGAAGAACAAAAGCACTAAAACCCAACCCCAGAAAGCTATGAACACTACCCAGGCCCCTTCTCAGCAAAGCGACTATGGAGGTAATTGTGATTCCTCGGGGCTGGTCCTTCTGGCACTTAAATCATCCCCTGAGATTGCTGGGGGTTTTCTCCTGGGAATCCTGTGGGTTTTTGTGATGCCATCTTGTTTCTGAGTTTCCACTCCTAGTCTGAGAGGAGAGCGCCGTGCAGGGGAGGTGCTTACCTCTGCAAAAGAGGCAGCAGGTTTTCCATACCTTTTCAGCTTTCAAACCCTCAGCTGTTCAGTGTCATTTCTGGAGTCCCACCCTACTCTCAGGGTGAACATCAGTTACTGTGCCTGGTGTCCCCTGTCACCAGCACCGAGGGGTCACCCAGTACTCAGGGGTGACCTGCGAGGTGAGTAAACAGGTCGGTTGTCACCCTGCCTTCGGAAGTGAGTTTGAACAAATAACTTTCATAAGCATGCAATCACACTTACTTGCCAGAGTATCTTTGCAATAGGATGCTTACATGTTTGAGGAACATAATAAAATGTAGAGACTTCAGAGATTCTCTGTGGAGAGGACAACAAACAGCCAGGGAAGGAGACACTGCAGCCGCTTTTTCAGTTCAGTGATGTGAAGGGCAGAACAAACTTTAAATATGGAAGCAGAGGAACCCAGCCCAAATCCAACAGAGCTGGCAGATGTCCTGGGTGATTAAATGTCAGCACATGCAGCAGGCCTGCTCACAGAGCCCAGCCTGGCTGCAGCCAGGGCACTTAACAGCTTTGTTCCCTTTAGTAGTGAAAGGTTGACGTGGATGAAATACTCTGTCAATAGAGGTGGTGATGTGCTAGTGGACGTTATGTGCCTATAAGCCTCTTTATTTGTTTAAAATGCACTGTTGGTAATTATGGAAAGGAAGCTGCAGCAGCTCTGTATAAGCTTATGTAGAAACGCTGACTGGAGCTCTTGGTGTGGGAAATGGCTAATTTATAATTGGAAGCATTTCTCAGTAGAGCTGCTGCTGGAGAAGCCGCATTATTATTGTTTGTGTTAACATTGGTCTGACTTTTAATAAAGAAGTATTTGTGGGCTTTTATATCTTTCTGTACAGTTGTTGCTCGGCAGTAAGGAGCAGTGTACAGCCTGTAGGCTGTCGCTGGGACCTGTAATAGCCTTCTAAAGGTACAATAAATAAGTACCTTTGCTTTTGTCCCCCACGAATGGGTACTTCTTGCCTGGATTTCTGCCTTATGGTGTTGCACACAAGGGCCCTTAGTTGTACAGAAACCATAAAGCTGTTTAGGTTCTTTCCCAAGCTGCCATTTAAAAGGAAATAATCTTAATATAGTCTATTAAGGCTTAGATTCCCCTATTTTAGCTTCTTGAGACTTCTTTCCAATGGCTACCATGATTTTCTCCCTCTTTTAATCCCCCCTTATCTCATTTTCTGTAGAAAATTTGTCAGTGTGCCCCCATTATGTGTTTTGAGTGCTTTGAAAAAGTGTTAACAGACAGCATGTTTCCAGTAGGGACAAACAAAAGTCCAAATGCCAGGGTCTCACAGGAACTCTCACATCCCCCTCTGCTCACCCGGAGCAGGGGAAGTGGGAAGTGCTGGAGAAAATAGCTGCAAGATTGACTGAAAGCAAGGGGGAGCCAGGTCATGCCAATTGTAGGAGCTGTGTGTTCCAGAATGATTTTGGTAGCTTTGTTCTCTTCTGTTTTGCTTTAATCCTTTTTTGCCCTTTTTAAATTGTTTCCATCCCACCCAAATTCCTGTTCTGTGGTTGGTATTCTGTCTGTGGGACAGTTCGGAGCGGTCCTGCCACAGGCATTTGGGAGAGATCCCAGTGGGGACACAAAGTCATCTCCGCGTTGCAGGCAGTGCCATGGCCTTGGCACCCACACCTCTGTCCCTGTGTCCAGGGATTGCTCAGGAATCGCTCTCCTAGTGTGCATGAACCAAAATACTGCTTTCAGTCCCTCATTCCAGTGGTTGCCTCGGCTGTAGCAAATGTAGCTTGTTTGGAGGTCAGGTGTTAACAAGATCAGGGCACCTTGGAATGGAGTTTTCTGATGAGCTTGTCCTGGGTTTCCTGAGGTTGTCAAATTTACTTTGTAAATTTTTATTCACAAATTTTTAATCTTTGACAAGTTAACTCTTGCCTAAAATGTAATGGTAGGTAGGAAAACTTGGAGTAAGTAAATGGAAGCATTTGTTCCTTTAAGGTAAGAAAGGAAAAGGGAGGATTTACCACTTAAGTCTTGTGTAGATTAATAATCTTTCCCGTGCTGTAAATCTCAGCCGCTAATGAGGTGTCTCTCAGTGAGGAACAGAGTGAACTTTCAGTGAAAAATCCATGTTGTTCCTGTTGAGAGACAATTGGAAACGTGAGGAAGGCAGCTGGCAGGCTATTTGGTTACACCTGTAATCTCCAAAAGCTTGAACAAAAATTAGGTGAAGAATATTTTTACAATTGACCTTTCAGTGAACTTGCATAAATTTATTTCACTTACTTAGTTGATGTTTATGACCTTATAATTTGGATTACTAGATTAACCTATACTGAAATATGATGCCATTTATAGGGTTAATGCATTTGAGAAGGACATGCATTTGATTGCCCCTTCCTCTCCCCCTCTCCCCAGCTTTAACACTACAGAGCATCATTTTGAATTGAAATAGTCCATAATGGTCCTTTTTTCACTTTTCTTTAACAACATGAACACTAAATTATAGCTGTGCAATTATGTAAACAATGGAAATGCTTCCAGAATGAATACTTCCTTTTAAATTTTCATTTTGTGTAATTGCTGAAAGGTTTGGAGCCATAATAAACCAAAATGATTTTACACATTTATCGTTCTAAAGGTCAATTATGAAAGAAGTAAAGAAACAACACTGTGCAGAACGAGTAAACCAATTTCCATGGCCATCACCATATGTTTTTCTTATGGCTTGTGTTTTCCAGTTGCTGTGTACATAGCATTCAATTAAAGTGATTCATTGACTAGGCTGGAGCTGCTGCCCAGGGTTTACATTTCCAGACCCGCGCTCGGGAGGGAAGGAAGCGCCTGGGCTCTGTTTGAATTACCTGATTTTGCAGTATCACTGATAGCACAGATGTTCTCGCTCCCTCGCCTTCTCACAAGCCTCACTCTGCTGATAAGCTCCCAAAGCTACCGAATTACTGCCTGAAATCCTGGTTTATTGCGAGCTGGGGCGTGCAGGGAAGTGTGCAGGTTGGGAAAGGGGAGAAAGGCTGGCGGGATTACCTGTGAGCCTCTGTGGCGTGGTTCTGCCCATTCGCTGTGCACTCGCATCCAGCAGAAGGACAGTTCCGTTGCCAGGATCTATTCTGCCTCGTCTTACTATAAGTAAAGTCACTCAGACCTTCCAAGTGCAATTTTTGAAAGGTTTCTTACTATGGAAAATGGTTATTTTTTTTTCCCCCTAGTAGTAGTAGTACATCTCATAACCAGCGAGTAGATCCCTGCAGCCTCATTCCTCCAGCATCTTGGAATGAGTGTGTAGTCTCAGCATTCGTATACTGGGGTAACACTTGTGTGATTCCATCTTTGTGCTCGTTTCGGAAGTGTTCTGTGCGGGGGCTGTGACGGTTGCTCGGTGTGTGACAGATGGCAGCGATGGGGTGAGGACAGGAGTTAATGCAGCGGTTGGGAGCAGGTCCCGGTGCTTCCGTGGCCAGGTTATCCCGGGCTCCTTTATCGTGGCACGTGTCAGCAGCCGTGTGCTCCCATCTGCTGCCCGGGATCGGGAGCAGCCTGTGCCCTACCTGGCCCTGCTGTGCAGGTGTGGCTGTGCCGACCAGCCCCGGGTGCTAATCAGGCCCTTAATTATAAAAAGGTGGGTCCTTTGTTCTGCTCCGACTGTGAGTTTACCACCCGCTTTATGAGCTGCTGCATCCATCTGCTCTGCATTCTCAGTGTTTGCATTGACCCATATTGACTTAAAAGGTATCAAAGGAAGTGATTAAAACTAGTTTAAATATTAACTCGAGTGGCATTTTAGCGTATTCAGGAAAGTGAAAGCATTATCTGTTACTATGTTTAAAACTAATACTATTTATTTAAAATATATAGCGGTTAGTTCATCAGATGTTGGTGTTGAAAACAGTGGAACACTGAATAAGGGATGTGCAGGTGTTTAGCAGGTCTGATAAAACAGTGATGATCTTAAAGCATCTCTTCATGTAGAGAAAACTGGGTTTGTCAGCTTTAGCTTCTGCTGCAGAAATTGAGCACATGGACACGTTCTGGGACTCCCAAGTTCAGGCCTTCCTTAACACATCCTAAAACCATAAGGGTGGACATGGAAAAGTTCCTTTGTAATCTTCTTTCAAAATTTTAGTGAGTGAAAAAAAATTTTCTACTCGGTATAGAAATAGCCTGATCTAACTCTTCAGCAAATACAGTGTTGCAGGTAAGGATTATATAGATTTTATGCCTAATTTTAAACCTGCTGAAAGCTTGCAGGAAGAAAATCTTAAATCCAGGAACTTTGCCCTGCTTTGGAGGCACTGTGAAGACTTGAAACGTGTAAGGATTGAGGTTGAAATGCTTATCTCAACCATGCTCTGTGTCACAGGGTGATGATGAGCAGAACTGGGGGTGCTGGTCTGTTCCTTCAGGGCACGGGGAGCAGGTGTCAGCTTGTGTTCTTGGGGTCAGCTTGTGTTCTTGTGGCACAGAATTTTGAGTGAAGCAATTTAGGAACTCGCTCCTTTGGAGTGCTGCAATGCCTCATCTTAAATCCATTAAAGGTTTGGATGTTTTGAATCCAAAGTCTTACTTAGCAGAATGGTTGTACGCTTTTGCTACTCCATGCATCTGCTGCTGATTACATGACAGTCAGTTTGCACACGGAGCCGTGGGCACTGAGAATTTGCACCTTAATTAGTGCAGCACTGGTGAACCTCAAAGTTAGATCTCAAACTCTCCCTTTTGCTTTTGGGCTCCTTCTGTGGGTTATTTTTGTTTCGGCTTATTTCTTCTCACACAGGTAACTTCTCTTGCAGGATATCCTGAACACTGTCATAAAGCACTGCCCGCCATGGTTTTTCTTCCTGGGCTTGCCTGGGTTCACGATGCTGATCGGGGACTTCGTGGCGGCGGCGGCGAGGGTGCTGCGCGCGGACACGCTGGAGGTGAGCGCGGCGGGAGCGCACGGCTAACGAGCTCGTTACTGCCACACAGGAGGGCTCTTGGGGCCGCTGCCATGGCAGCTGATGTGGGAAGTGGCGGCACGGGGTGCCACCCTGGTATTGCAGAGGTGTTTCATCGAAAGGCCAAGGCGGGAGGAACCCTCTCCTGGCTGCTGTTGCCGCACGCTCCGAGCAGCGCTGGGGTTTCGGCACCTCATTGGCTTTGTTTGAGTGAGCAAACACTGAAAATGGGAAACTCTTTGGGTAATACAGCATTTCTGACTAAATGGCAACACTGACAGAAACGTGACTCTGAATGATTAAATTATTGAGGGAAAAGTAAAAGAGCAAATCAATGATTGGCTGCAAAAATAAGGGTAAAGGCCTGGCAGTCCTGGGAAAAACAGGACAGCTTTGTTGCATGTGAAGCACCACCTCAGGGGAGACCTTTGTGTGTTTTGGCCCAGGGTTTTTGCTGCTGCTCTTGACATTTATGTGGCCAGGGGGGTGGCCCTGCACAGGGGCCCTCCTGGCCCCTCCTGTTTCAGCAGAGCTGGGATGGTGAGCCCAGCCACACTTTTTCCGTCGACCCTCAAAGAGTCTGGTCAGCCTGATTGTTGATCCAAAGCTTAAAGTGCAATGAATACTCAACTTTCCATGGAAAAACCCAAACCAAAACACCATCTTCCATTTCTCCTACAAGCATAAAACGATGTTCCTTGTATTTCAGCATTACATGATAGTTAATGTGTTTCTAGCTCATACCCTGGTGCTTTTGATGGTTTTACCAAAGTATGGATCTCTCTGCACACTGGTGTCACCTATGCAGTCAGTATGAGTGCATTGTGCACTTTCTGTGTCACAGGATCACGTAATAGCAGTGCTGGATTAGTGCTTCAGCCTCTCACTCAGCTTTTCTTTTGGTGGTTCTGTACTTCCAGTTGACACCAAATGGCTGATTGTTGTATTGAGTAATGACAGAGGAGGTATTAAAGATGTCGAATGTGCTCAGGAGCGAGGCCAGGTGCCTGCTGGAGGAGCAGCTCAGCCTCACAAAGAGAGCAGAGCAGCACAGCAGCAAAAAGCAGGGGCAGGAAGGTGTGTGTTAGTCACTGCTTTCATACAGCTGTTGCTGGAGGTGTAAAAGAAAAAGTCCTGGGACACTTCAGTGCTGCATTGTGAATCCAGCACACTGAGTATGGCAATGCCTTCTGGCCTCAGAGCTGATGGCATCTTCATGTATGAAGGTTTCTCTAATTAATGTTTCTGTTTACTTGCCCCTCATTAGGCTCCCCGTTCTGAAGCTCACACCATCCTTGGTGCTCTTGTGTGCTTTCCAAATACCTACCAAGAAATCCCACGGTTGGGTCCCATTTCAGAAGCCAGTGAGATCAGCACAGGAACTGCAGATGTGAAGGTAAAGCCCCACTTCATTGTAAAGCCTTAGGTAACCCATCCTACTTTTATTATTCAGTTACTTAATTCTTACTGTGAGTTTTTGGTTAAAACAGGAACCCATCCTTCTCCTCAAACCCCACAGCTGCACGTGTTACCTGTGCTTTGACAAGCAGTGCTTTGCTTGACATGTGCCATAGTGTTACCAAAGCTTAGATAGTGCAAATTGCAGTTTGATTTTCAAGGAGAGTGAGCAGCCTGTGATCAGATGCCACGTTTTTCCAGCCAGATGCCCGTCAGGCCAATTCTTTAAATAGTGTAGGTGGTGTTTGAAGTGTCCATTCGTTGTACCTGTGTCCATTAGCTCATCCTGTGGGAGATGTGTGGGGTGTGTACGGGTAGAGATTTCTTGCCTTACTGCTATTTCGGTAACCAGAGGAATGCAGGAACCCCTTTGCACGCTGGGCTCCCATTCTTGCTTCCTTCATCAGGCCTTGCAGAGTCACTAGAGGTGTGTTAAAACTATCTCAGTTTTAAAAGTGTCTTTTCTGTACTTAAAACCTAAACACTACAGTTTGAATGAAGTGACCTCCAATCATCATTTGTAAACACCCTTCCACTCTGAAAATTAATTGATTTCTATCTTGCTGCCTGTACCTGAGTTCAGGAGTTGTAGGTCAATTCAGTTGGTCCACAAGGGCCTGTGTATTTGAGTTGTAATCAGTATTTCTCCCTTGACAAAACACAACTGGCGTGAGGTAAAGATGCTTTAAGGGCAGACTGAGGATTAAAGTGACTTCACTTGTAACTATGTAAAAATTAACTTTAAAATAGATGTATGAAAAAGATGCTTATTCTAATTTATTTTGTTGTTTTAGTATTGCCTCATAAATATTTTGTTGAAGAATGCTACAGAGGAGCCAAGTGAAGCTGCAAGGTAAATTACTGAGTAAAAAAATGGGAAAATCATGGAATTGTTAGGGTTGGAAAAGATCCTTAAGATTATCGAGTCCTCGAGTTGGAAAATCTTTCCTGCTACTTGATTTTGGTGCTTGTCCAGCAGAGGTGTTGCTGCTGCCTTGTGGTTTGGTCCTGTGAAGCTGAGCCCCACTCTGCACCATAAAGAGTGCACCTGCACTCTGCAGGCCTGTTGTGTGAGAGGGAAAAGAAAGATCTTTGGGCATTTTTTTCTTTTTATTCTTTCCCCCCCCCCCGCTAAATGTTCTTCTAAAACTTGAGACAAAACCACTGTTCCTTTTACCAAAGGTGCATAGCCATCTGTGGCCTGGGGGTGTGGATATGTGAGGAGCTGACGCAGTGCACGAGCCATCCCCACGTGAAGAAGGCCATCAATGTCATAGGTGTGACGCTGAAGGTATTGCTCTGGCGGGCCCTGGTCAATAAGCTTTGTATAAAAAAGGCATTTTCACTTCTTAAAGAGCTGCTGATGATCTGGAGCACAGTCTGCACGTGTGGTGTCCTATACAAATGTGCAGAATGGTTGTAAAAATGGTGTGTGCTTGTGTGCCTAAAGACCCTTTCCCCAGCAAACTGAGTTAAGATCACATAGACAGTATCAAACCTGCTGGTTCCTAATGCTGACACGGTGATTTCACAGCATTAACGTTTTTTATTGTTCATATAGATGCAGAGTAATTTAAAATGTAGAAAAACTGAATACGTTGTATTGTATGTGGATATTTTATTTGGCTTTTAATCACCTTTTTTCTTCCAGTTTTCCAATAAGCTGGTAGCTCAGGTAGCCTGTGATGTCCTTCAGCTGCTGGTGTCTTACTGGCAAAAGCTTCAGGAGTACGAGTCCTCCCTGTGCCGGAAAATCACTGAAGTACGTCAGACTCTTTAAAATGTTTGTGGGGAAATCATGTGCAAAGTTGTTGTAATTCCTTCCGTGAGCTGCTGTGATTTGTTAACTCCCTTCTGCAGACGTTGTTAGGGATGTAATTGCTGCAGTGCCAGGACCAGTGTATGTGCTGGGTTTGCAGGGACTTGTTTTCAGAACGCTCAGTAAATCACTGTGTTTCACTTGGACACTGATTGGCACGGGCAGTTGGATGCTCCTAAGGGAATTGAACCTTTTCCATAGCCTGTGCACACGAAGTCCAGCTCTGTCTTTACAGTGAAAGAAGTTAAATGCCTTTCTGACATCTCTTTGTTTGGATGTAGATCCTTGTGGCCACCATTGCATTCCTTTTGCCGAGTGCCGAGTACTCCTCCGTGGAGGTGGATAAGAAGGTGCGTCCCTGGCAGGAGCTGCCTCCAGTCCTTCTCTGTGTTGGTAGAGGTGCTTTTGACATGAAGTCGCTTTGAGCCAGAACTGCAAACTTTCCAACCCCTACCTGGAAGTTTGGGTGAATTCACACCGTGTTCACGTTCTTTTCAGTTCATAGTTTCGCTGCTGCTCTGCCTGCTGGATTGGTGCATGGCACTGCCCGTGAAGATGCTGCTGGAGCCCGCGTCTGCTGGTGCCGTGGAAGATCAACATGCATCCAGAGCTCCCTTACTGGACTACATTTACAGAGTGAGTATGGGAAGGAAAGTGATTTACTGTGTCGGGATGTTCAGAGATGCCTTTCACACACCCTGATGGGCACAGAAGCAGTTTTGGCAAGCTCTAGAAAATCGTTGAGTACTTGCCATGTGGGCAGAAGTCGAACAGGTAAGAAGTACAAATGCAAAATGTTAAGAAGATAAGATTAGAGATACAGAACAGACAGGGGGTGATGAAGAGAATGATAAAATGCTTTAAACAACAAGCCAGGGAAGATAATCTTTGCAGAAATATTTGAAGTGGGTTGTTGAAATACAAAACAAGTCCTGAAGTGAGCTGTTAAAGTATAGAATCAGTGCAGATGGTGAGTGTTAATTTAAAAATGCTGTACTTGGCCATAGATGGTTTCTGTAACGTGTCCTGGTTTTCACAAAGTCAGAATTAGGAAGGGGCACTGCTCCTGGGGTGTGTTGGGGACTGTCCTGGGGGGTTTATTTCCGCTGCAGTGTCCCGCTGTGCCCTGGCAGGTCCTGCACTGCTGTGTGAACGGCTCCAGCACGTACACGCAGCAAAGCCACTACGTGCTGAGCCTGGCCGACCTCTCCTCCTGTGACTATGACCCGTTTTTGCCACTGGGGAACGTCTGGAGCTCGGAGCCAGCCCAGTGCCACTCCTCCACGGATTTGGGCAACCTGCTCACCGTTGCTGAGGGTAAGAGAGCTCACAGAGCGTGGACCGGCTGTGGGGATGTGGTAAAATAAAATAAAACTGCGGGACAGGTAGAATTCCTTGGAAAGCTCTTGTAAATACTTCCTTGAACAGGAAGGATCGGGAAGACAACTAAGGCAAGCAGCCGCAACGTGGCAGAAATCCACAGTTGCTTTTTTTTCAATTGCCTCTTGCTGCTCTTACTGATCCCTTATCTTTTCATTGATGGTTTTAGAGAAAAGGAGGAGGAATTTAGAGTTGATACCTCTGACGGCACGGATGGTGATGACTCACCTGGTGAATCACCTGAGCCACTACCCGCTCAGCGGAGGCCCTGCCATTCTGCACAGCCTCCTCAGTGAGAACCACGACAACTCCTACGTGGAGTCCTCCGAGCTGTCCTCGGAAGTCTTCCGGAGTCCCAACCTGCAGCTCTTTGTGTTCAATGACAGCACTCTCATATCTTACCTCCAAATCCCCGCGGAGAAGAGGGCGGGTGCTGAGCCGGCAGCAGCCCCCTCGGACGTCAGGGTGATTGTCAGGGATATCTCAGGGAAGTACTCTTGGGATGGCCGGATACTGTACGGCCCTTTGGAGGGCTGCCTTCCGCAGCAGAGCACCACCAACACCTTCGTCATCTCCAGCAATCCGCAGCACCACTTCACTTCCCAGAACGACTTTTCCCTGGCGGAGGAAGGAGAAGACGCTCTCGACCAGTTGCTGGAGAAGATCGGTGCCACCAGCCCCGAGTGCCTTCTGCATCCGCAGCGCAAGCTGAACGAGCCGGCGCCGCCGCCCTGTGGGATGAGCTCCGACCAGGAGCGGGCCATCGTGGACGCCCTGATGAGGCAGAGCGCCCAGGAAAGGGAGTTCATCCTGAAATGCAGCTCGGACTGCAGCATGAAGGTGGCCCGCCAGGAACCACCGCGGCCTGCTGAGCCTCAAGCCTCCTTTTATTTCTGTCGGCTGTTGCTGAACGACTTGGGAATGAACTCCTGGGATAGAAGGTAGGGAGAGGGCATTCAGAACATGTTTACAGCACTCTTACTCTTCTCACTTCTTACCCCCAAATATGTACACACTTAAGAAAACAAGATTTGTAAAAATCACATTGTATTAATTGGATTCACTTCACTTAGGTATTTGGATGACAAAATACTGTGTCTGTATGGTGCTGCATTTGCCTTCAAACCTTTTTTTTTTTTTTTTTTTTTTAAAAAAAGCTTTCACTTGCTTAAGAAAAATTCAAAATTACTGCGAGAACTGAAAAATCTGGATTCCCGCCAATGGTATGTGATGTGTTCTGGACACACCATTGATAAGGTTTGTGTTTCCCAAGGAAGAATGAGTGGGTCACCAAAACGAAAGCTTCATTGCCACTGCCTGTGCCAGCAATACAAATATTAGTATGTAAAATAAACATGATTGTTTGTTTCTCCAGAGTTCTGCAGTCCAAATGGAGAAGCTGTCTGCACTGGCACTGTGAATTCCTGGAAATTCCAAATCAGTAGCAGATAATAAGACAGAGCAACCTATTTCCAGTTTGCTTAGCTGAGAGGGGAGGGAAGAAGTTCCCAAATTGTTCGTGACCTTGGTTCAACTGACACAAAGGACCATTTTTCTCAGGATGATCCATGTCAGGAGCAGTACTTTAAGGGGTGATCTCCTCAGAACTGCTCCCCAGCCAGGAAGTGGCAGAATGTAGTTCTGAATGTTATGTTTTATTTTTCATTATTGGACATAGAGCTATTGGAAGAGCCTCTGCAGCACTGCATCCCAACAGTTTCTATATCAAATCCTCTTTGCTTGTTTTCAAAAAAGCCAAGTGTCTCTGTCAGCCCTGTAAAACTGAGCCCAGGATCTGAGTCAATAATGCTTCTTCCTCCTCATATGTCATCACTCTGTAATTAAAATTCTGTAGGTCAAATTAAGCTCCCATTAACACCTGTGCCACCTCGAAGTCTGTGGCAAAGCTGCGCAGCTCTAAGTCATTAACCCTGTAATTGGAACTTGGTCACCAGTGCTGTGGCTGATGCACACGAGGACCAGCCTCGGCTCCTCTCGGAACTGGGGTGTGTGTCTCTGCAGCGGGAGGAGAAAAAATGGGTGGAAATATTTCTGGAGCTGGAAGTGAGCCATAAAAAAATGGATGCATGGAGTTAAATGTGAGCATCTGCTCATAGCTTTGGAGTTTTTGAGCTCAAACTTCTTTAACTTTGACTTCTTTTTGTGTCCCATTGCAGCCGGGAAACTCACAAGATCGCCGTGTTCTACATCGCCGAGGGACAGGAGGACAAGTGCTCCATCCTGGCCAACGCGAGGGGAAGCCAGGCATATGAAGATTTTGTAGCAGGACTGGGCTGGGAGGTAATAACCATAAATGTAGGCAAACTAACATGTTGCTAATGTCACTGCATAGTTTTTAATTCTCACTAAAAAAAGATAAATTTCACTACACACTGATATTTAGCTGCTTTTAGTTCTTGGTGTGGTGAGAGCACACACTCACCACAGGAGCTTCTTCATGAAGCTTCTGGGTATTATTTGCATTGTCAGAATGGTGTGTCATAATCTAAGTGCCATGAAAATTTATGTGTTTGGGAAATACAGAGTAGCTGCATGCTAAGGATCGAAGTTTCACAAGGCTCACAGGGAGAGGCACCATCCTCAGGCTGGTGCCACTGGGAAAACAAACAATCCTTTGGACTCAAGCTGGACTTCAGAGAGGTGTTTCTTCTGAATAAGCTTCTGGAATAATTTCTTCCTAAGGTTTTTCTTTCTGTACAAATCCTTAGTTTCTTCTGCAGTTTTTTGGTTCTTTCTATTCTCTCTCCTCTTTGGGAGGCTCCTGGCACTGGGAAGTCTGAGCCCTTGGAGGACCAGCATGCGTTGCTTCCTTGCTGCTGTCTGCTGTAGGAAGGTAGAATCACCAGGTAGCTACTGACTCAGGGCCTGGTTAAGAGACATTTTGCTTTTAGTGAGTGTCCAATACAGGAATGGGAAAGACCGATCTAACAGAAGGATCACAAAGCTTTAAGGGAAGACTTCTCTAGGATGGCTGCAGAGCCCTAGAATGGTAAATTCATGAAGTCCTGATATAGAAATAAATACTGATAATTCATCAGTCTTTTCAAATTTCCTCTAATCCTGACTTTCAATCCCTCAGGTGGATCTTTCCACGCACGGGGGTTTTATGGGCGGCCTGCAGCGCAACGGCAGCACGGGACAAACCGCTCCCTACTACGCTACCTCGACCGTGGAAATCATCTTCCACGTGTCCACAAGGATGCCATCGGATTCGGACGATTCACTGACCAAAAAGGTAAAGAATTTGCAGTGTATTTCACGCTCTTCAAGTGCTTAAATGAAAGTCTGAACTGAAAGCAGCTTGTGCTAACGAACGGGCCCTGGCATCCCATCTTTGCTGTGCCACATGGTGCTCTGCAGCTGGATTGTCTGAATTAAATGGCATCTAAATTCTGGGTTCTGAAACACAATTAACATTTCCATGGTAGCCTCAAATACCACCGTGAGTAATAATATTAGCAATAATTTCATTTGTATGTTGTCTGCCTGCCAAAGCTGTTGCAGGTTGGTAGAACAAAACAACCAAATGCAGCATAATAAAACCTTCCAGACCAATCGTCCTGTGTGGAACAGCAAAGCAAAAGGGAGGTGACAAACTCTGGACCCAAGGCAGCCACAGCTGATAGCTAAAGCCGGTAGCCACTTAAGCACAATTCTGACAAGCAGCCTCTGCTTCAAAGACAGCCAGAACCCAGCCCAAAACTTTATTGGTCTCGCTGCTTAATCTTTGTCTTTCCTAACAAGGAGTGATTTGAGATTATGGTGCTTGCCAGCTGCTTCTTAAAGTCGAAGAAAATCTTAGGGGCATACCAAATCTCTGCCTTTTTAATTAGGACTGGCAGCTTGTTCTGCAGAGGTTGTTACCGTTTATCAATGGTGCTGCTGAGGCTATCCAGCCCACCGAGTGATACTGCTCTGCTCTGAACGTTGTCCACAAATGTCACTGGGTGACTCTGTTTAGTGCTCAGTTGGTTTCAGAATCACATGTGCTTTTCCTTTAAATATAAAGGTGGAATTTCTGCTTACTGGTCCTGAAAAAATTGCCCAGCATTTCATAGTAAAGCCAGATCCTTTCTTTTTTACTGGGATATCTGTTATTTTAAAAAAAAGTCAGTAAAATGGCATGTTTCTGTATGCAATTCATTATCTTCGTATCAGTGGATTTACGCGGCTGTGGAAAAATCTGAGTTCTTGAGGATGGAGAAATAGGACAGTGGTACATAGTGGGGGGCTGTAGAGTCTGTGACTTTACCAGGGTAGGACTGTGTGTATTTTTACTGTTCCTGACCAGTATTTGTCCAGCTGCTTGTTCAAAACTCCAGTGATGAATGATTTACAGTTTCCCTAGGCAACATATTCCTATGCTCCTCCTCTTGTAACATGACAAAATCTCATGCAGCATCTACTTTGCTTCAATTTAAGCCCATGGATTCTGCCCTATTCCACATGGATATGGAGGGCAGACTGTTTTGCTGCAGACTTATGCATGTCTGAGAATTGCTGCCATGTCTTTCCCAGACTTACCTGTCCTACAGAAATTGTGTCTGTTTAGTGTAATCTTCCCTCGTAAGTCCTAGCCTCCTGGATGTTGTGGAAGCCTAGCAAAGACACTGGGATATGATCTGGCTGCCAAGTAATACATCATCTGGGAGAGCAGAGAGCACAGTGGTGGAGCTACCACATGGGGAGAAATGGGGTTTAACTGCAAACAGTCTATTTTACTAGTTCTCCTAATTCCCACCCATGTTAGGGGTTATCACAGACATTGAGAGTCTGGTTATTCTATTTAATTGTCTTGCCTATCTTTGCTCTAAGAGAATTCCTTCTTTGTGAGAAACAAAAAGCAAAAGCATTTAGTAACTGCGAGTCTCCAAGTCTCCCAGTGCCAGGAAACAAGGCCAACTCCAGCACATACTATCCACAGAAAATACCACAAAGGAATTGCTCTAAGACTTTTTAAAAAAAACTGAAATGTGCTATAGGAATGGAACCCTGCAGGGATCAAACTGTGTATTCCTGTAAAGGACAAAGCTCTGAACAAGCTCATGGATATCAGGAGCTGCAAGCAGGGGCTTGGACCAGGTGACTTCCAGGGGGCTTTTTAACATGGATCTATGGATCTTTGCTTCTGCACACAATGGTTTCCTTCAGTTTGTCACAGCTCTGTTGTGAGCAAACATGTAATTCTGTGCAAATTAACATTGGCTGTTAGCAGATCTTCCAGAACTGCTGCTACGAGTGGACAAAAGGTGCGTTTCGGAAGCACTGCAAAGTTTCTGGAAGATGGACAGTTCTCTAATGCTTTGGAATGCTGATGGGTGAAGTAGCCTGCATTTGAGCATGACTGACTATCCAAACAGAAGCCAAAGCACTCTACGATTCTATGATCCTGCAAGAGCTCTTTTCACCCAGAAAGCGTTGATGTGTTGGAATGAAGACATTGTCATATCTTGGTGATACAGGACGGTGTTACTGGGAGCAGGAAGTTTTACCGGGTTGCCAGTCAGGATGCAATGGGGCCACAACTTCTTTTTTCTTGCCCTCCCCTTGCTTCCATCGGATGCTGTGTGGGATCTAAGGTGCCCCTTATCTCTGGGATCTGTGTGAGTTCTGTGGTTCTTTGCTTGTGTTGCCTCAGACCCACAGAAAGGCTCCAGTCCCGTGGGCGCGCTTTGCTCGTGCGCTCAGGGCTGAACAGCAGGACTGACCTGCTGGCCTGGGGAGCCCTGCAGCAGCCCATCACTTCTGGGGGCTGGGGAATTAAGCAGAGGCAGTAATTTTACTTAAATATGTTATTGTGGTTCTTTATTTTTACTGGACATGGGGATAAATTCATTTCTGGTATAAGTTCCCAAGAATGAGTGCGCTTTCTCCGAGGATGAACTTGGTCCCTTATTTTTGTGCAGCAGAGTCATGATTTGCAGTTTGTATTTCTTTATTTGAGGTATATGCTGACATATTATATTGCTAATTCAGGGAGAAAGAAAAAGAAAGAAAGAAACCCTCTCTAAATAAATCTTGGCCCTGACAGAAACCTTTTCTAGTGGAGTAAACAAAATTCAGCTGATCTCTTTTTGTGCTGCAGGGTTCAGCATCATTGGTTCCAAACTTTATCTGGCTGTCGTGTTGCAAGAGTGAAAATCAATCCCAGGAATGGCATCCTACTGTCCCTGTCTTGTTCTGCCCAAATTGTGCTTAACGGTTTAAAGATGTGCTGCAGAATTTCTCGGTGATTTATTCCATCTTCTCCATTGTCAGAGCAGAACTTTTTCAATTCAGAAATCTGGTTGCAACCCCATAGTGAACTCTTGCTCCTTCGCTGCAGAAATTTGTTAGCTGGGGCTAGATTAGATTTTTAGCAGCTAATCTGACTGCTGTAGGGCTTTGCAGAGTGGGGACAGAGCTGTGCTATTGGATTTGTCCAATTCATTTGACTCCAGGACTATAATTGCACTTATGTCTTACAAGGCTTTTATGGCCTCGGGCTGGCGAGCAGCAGAAAAACAAATTGGCAGTGATACAGTGAGAGTGAAAGGGAATGAAAGGCACACATTATCAGTCTCCAGGCAGCCCTGCTCTGGCAGGAAGTTTCTTGGTTAATTTACAAATAAAACTTAGATTTTAGGATGGGCACACTGTCAGGCAGACAATGGGGATGTCAGGCCCCACTGTTACTTAGCAAAAGTAGCAGCCATGCCTCCCCAAAAGCAGGAATTCTTCAGTCAAACAGACGACTCCTCTCTGGAGCCAGCTGGCTGTGTAATGCAATTAGCAGGGAAAGGAGGTCAGGCCGAGGTGTGCACCATGCCCAGTGTCAGCGCCGTGGGCAGCGGCCGCGCGGGGAGCCCGCGGCGCTGCCGTGCCCGGCGCGGCCGGAGCGGAGGGGCGGTGGGGCGCTGACCCCCCAGTGGGGACTGAGCCCCGGGCGTGTCCGAGCACCTGCAGCCCAGAGCGTGTCCATCACAGCCGTGCCAGCCAAACCGCCCCCGGGGCAGGCGGGAGATCCGCGCGCTGCCCACGCGGACACGCGGCTGCCATTGCCAGGGGGTGATCGCTCCGGCCTGCACTGGACTGGGCAGAACAGCCCTGAGCCGCTCCGGTCTTGGGCTCTGCTTTTTAGTATCTGTCTGATTTCTTGGCCGATTTGGTTTTTTTTTTTTTTAATGTATTCTTTTCCTTTACCCCCCCACTCCTAAATCGCGTGGAGAGCACAGCCTGGGGTTCTGGCTCCACGTGTGTTGGCTGTGGGACCTCAGACCTTTCAGCACAAATCCTTCATGGCATTGGCTCTGCCCCACAGCTGCTGTTTTGAATAAACAACACAGGAAAATAGCTGGCTTATTGTCACTGATAAGATTATTATAATGGCTTTTTATCAGTAAAATTATCTTTCAAAAACAAACATTTTTAATTAGTACCAGTTTTTGCTTTGTAACATTATACCTTGTTACTGCGACTCTTAAGGATGTGTGACTTCAAGGGCAGTAACTCAAGCTTTACAGTGAGTTGCTGCCATGCAGTGGGGATCGTAGCAGAGGTGGGATTCATGATCACAGGACATTTGCAAGGGTTGGAGCTCACAGGCATCACTCCCTGTCCCACACAAGCACAGCAAGCACCAGTTCAGCTGACTTCTCCCTCCTCACTGAATTCTGTTCTCTAGGATGTGATATCAGTACAAAGTGGTTTTGGAGTCTGCAGTATGCAAAGCGTTTTATTATCCGAACAGTTCCCTGGGATTTTACAAAGTGTCCCTTAAGCAGGGTTTGGACACACTTTGATGACTTGGTTATTATAACAGTAAGTGCTGTTTCTCACCCCAAAAGCCACAGGAGGCAAGGCAGTACCGAGCCTTTTCTTCAGAGGAGCTGAGCTGGGTTTGAGAATTGTCCCTGCAACTGGTCTTGCTCTGGCTTCAGGATGGGTTGGGCTCGGCCTGACAAGCTGTGGGTACTGCTCACAGATCCCTGGCCGGGGGCTGCCCTGAGCTCAGCTCGTGTGGGCTGGGTCCTTCCTGCTGCCAGGGACAGTCCCGGCTTGGCATCGGCGTGGAGCGGGACAGCCTGGCCAGGCACCCACGTCCCCAGCATCTGGAACCCGCTGTGCACAAAGTCTGGTCACCAGAAGGATTTTGGGGGTTTTGAACTCTAGATTTGACATCGTGGGTCTAATCACTTTGGCACAGAAATCGGGGGGACCAGGAGAACAGCAGGTTTCTACTGATTTTGTACACGTAAGCTCTAGTAATAGTACTGTTAATTGGTGGGTTTTACAAGACACAAGAGTTCATGTTTTCTTCAAACAGAACTAAAATTACCTCTTATTCATAGGTGTAAACAAAACACAACTCTATCTTCAGTTTAATTGAAAATAAACTCTGAGAATCTCAGTCCTTCTGTGAACTGAGCTTTACTTTACTGGAATATGAACTGTAAGCCAGGTTCACAGATGTGACTTTTTCATTCTCATAATGTGTTGGTTTTGCCATGTTTCTCTCGTGACTGGGATCCATTTTGCCACTGATATGTAGGAGTGAAAGTTTTTCCTTCTAAAGGCACTGCCTGATTCCAAAGAGGGAAGTTTCGTTGGTACATGGGCTGATCCAAGGCACGTTGGGGTAACTCAGTTGTTATTTACCAATGAAAATCACCGCTTTCTTTTCCCTTTCTTCTTTCCCCCCACACAGAGTGAAGTAGCAGAGCTTCATTTTGGCTTCTTTGTTCAGTCTATTGTGCACATTGTTCCAGGGGTAGCACCAAATTGTGGGGGTGGGGGGTGTCTTTTAAGCTTTAAGTGGGACTTAAATTCTCTTTATGCGTTGGGCTGGCATTCTGCATGTGGATTACATTTTAACTTTAAAGCTTACAGTTGAAACCATTGTGTGAGGCTTGTACGTGATTGCCAAATAGTTTTTGCCATCTGTTAGATCACCTCCAGCTCCTCCAGTAGCAGAGCAAACCACACGCAGGCTCTCAGATGCATTTTGTATATGTCATGTTTAAATTTTAGCCGTATTTTATGCAACTCTGCTCCAAATAAAAAGGTAGCTCCCAGAGTATTTCCCATTCTTCTCTCAGTCACGTTGCCCAGATATTTTGCTGACGTTTCAAGCAGAAACCCCCTCCAGACGCAGGGAGGAGACGTTTGTGGGTAATAAATTCAGTTATAGCGGTTCGTGATAGACAGTTGCTTGACGTCCTGAGTCAAGGCATTTCATATTTCTGTGACAGCTGCCTCATTTTAGCTGGAATATGATGTTCTGTTTGGTAATGTTTTGTTCTAGTAATTCAGTTTTCCATCTTAAATCACTGTAGGTAATGTACATTTACATATCATGCTAATGGCTAGTTTGATAATGACTTAATTAAGCCATCAGACAACAATGTGTTGTGAATGAAGCAAATTATTGAGCTGATGCTTTCATGAGCAACTGGAGAAAAACAATATTTTAACTTTTTCCTATAATGAAATATTCCTACTGTTGAGCATTGTAATTCAATTTGTGAGCCGTGACCCCTCCGAAACCACGGTTATCACTCGGATTAATAAAGAGCCAATTTGCTGTTGCAGCTTCGTCACTTGGGAAATGATGAGGTTCACATCGTCTGGTCCGAGCACACCCGCAACTACCGCAGGGGCATCATACCCACGGACTTCGGGGATGTTCTCATCGTCATTTACCCCATGAAGAATCACATGTTTTTCATAGAGATCATGAAGAAGCCAGAGGTACGTTTGGGCTGCTTTGCTGGGCTTGTCACGTGTTGTGCAGGTGACCAGCAGCAGTTCTGCTGCTTAAATAAAGCTCCGTGGTTTAGACCTTGGGGGTTGTTTTTTCCCAGCAGGTACAAAGTACGGTCTGTCCGTCTCAGGCAAAAAGCTGAGCGATGAGCTCGTACTTTAAACCCAGAATTCCTAAGGGTGATCCAAGTGCCTGCTCGTTCATTTTGTGGTCATGGTTAGCGCTCACAGAAACGTATCCGAACTCACACCCACAGAAACCAGTGTGCAAAGCGCAGTGTTTAAAAGCACTCTGCATTTCCACCGTGAGGCAGTGAAAGCCAAACACCTCTGTGCTCTCGGGTCACTGTCACACATGTGGCACCGTCAGCGGGGTGATGTAGGCTCTGGGTATCCTGACAGCAAACAAAATGTTGGAGGTTCACTCTTTCCTGGTTAAATCATCATTTGCAACCGCGTTTGAGACGTTTTGGGGGGGGGAAAAAAGGTGCATTTTTCTTCAACATAGCAGGGCTGTGTGTATGTACATCTGTGCATAGGTGTGAAAAAGCTGCTGCAGTAAATGCTTGTCTGGTACATTATGGACACAAAAATGTACATAAAATATACTTTGTGACAGTAACCAGCGCGATAAATACCGCTTCCCTTATATGATTGACAATATTTGACCAAGACAGTTAACCAACTGTGGCAAATACCTCCATCAGGTGATGTATTTACCAACTGTAGACAGTATTTTTTGAGTTACGAATGATGGAGTTGTTAGATATTGACAACCAGTGGTTTGCCAGTAGATGTTTCAAACTTGAACATTTTCTAGTAGTGGGAGGGGGTTTCCTTACATTTGCCGTTGAGCTCTGCAATTTACTTTTTGGGCGTTTTCTTTTCCCAACAGAACATTAAGAGCTAAGAATTTAGTGTGAGGAACACGCTTGAGACTTCTCTGGAGCAACGGAGAAAAGCTGTGTCATCTTACATATTAGTCAAAAGCACCCGACGGGCAGCCAGAATAAGAGCTAACTGGAAATTTAGTGTTATCCCTACATTTAAAGTACAAACCATTACAATGTAATAAAATTAATCCAGACATTTCCAGGGCAAGTGTGGCTGACCTTTTGTTCACCAGCTACTGACCCCAGGGTGAATGAAAGAGGCTTGCAGAGAGAAATGTCTGTTGTTTGGCTTCAGTCCCTGGTATTTAAATTGCATTCCCTAATCGAATGAAAAGGCTGTCCTCTCTATCAGGTTACAGAATCCATGGCAACATTTGGCCTTTTATATCCATAATGTTAGCCTTTTTGTTTGCAGCCAAGTAGAGACACCTGGAGCAATGTTAACATTAACCGCTTTAGCATTAATAGCTTCATTATAGAAGAATTTCTGATCAGATAGCTGTTACTTTTGTTATGTTGCTTCAGCTTGTATTGTTTTCATTTTTGATCTCCCTGCTTGGCAACCGGGCAATGATTTGCAAATTTTTTTTGTCTTGATTAATTAAGCAATATAATTATCAGGAACCGTGCTGCAGTCTTTGCCCGACAAAGCTTCGGGGGGAAGACAATAGTAAGTCTGTTAGTGTGAATGCATTCCACGCGTCACAGATGCACGAGGATATTGGGAACAATGAGAGGAAAAGCTGCCTGCGAGAGGGGACAAAGCATGCCAGGCAGGCTCCGCACTGCACATACCGCCAGGGACATGCTGCGGGTTCCCTGGGACACAGATGCCTCGTTAGATTGCAGCTCGTCATCAGAGATTAATTCTCAGCCATTTGGTACAATAATTTACCCATTCCCCTCTCTTTTAACTAGTGCTGCTCGCCGTGGAGGGGAAGTCTTTGTGCTCAGAAGGTTTATTTAACCTTGCCTGCTTTTACTGCGGGCAACAGAAATAATGATTTTTTTCTGCTGGAGATTGGAACGAAGCAGGTGTTTGCAGTGGGCTGAATATTAATTTTTGCTTCGCGGGTAACTTGCGGTGACATTTGGAGTACTCGCAGAAGGGGATCTTTCCCGCTACCCTTTTTTTTTAATTGATTCCTGTCAAAGCAGACTGTTTGTTGTAAGCATCCCAGCCCTGCTTTCCTCGGATGGGTGTTTAATGCCGGGGCACGGAGCCGTGCCGAGCGGGGAACGTGCCCCGTGTGTTCCGCTGCCTCCCCCCCAGACCCCTCGCTGGGGCAGAGCCCCTGTACAGATGGAAGCTGACGAGATGCAGCTCCATTGACTTTAATGACCCTCGGCGAGGCCGCTGGATCTGCTGGGGAATGAATAATTCCGAGCTTTGTGTCCGCGGGGTCCGGCTGTGCCGCGCTCGGGTCGCGGCGGGTCTGCGGAACCCTCAGCTCCTCTCTCACGTGGGGAGCATGTGCGTGGGGGGTGTGTGTAACACAGACGCACCTCGTCCGAAGTTTGCGTCTATAAATTCTGTAGTGCCGTGGTAAGAAACTCTGCCCCGCTCCCCAGCTCCAGGTGGGTCTGAGACAGTGGCACCAAGTCCTGTCAGCCTGTCCGAAAAACCTGACAGGAATTTCCCTGCACCGGTAGCATCTGCTGCTCTGACTTTACATATCTGGTATTTGGGTGGTGGGATAATTTTAACAATATTTGTACTTATTTGTACTCAAGAGTATAGTTTTACGTTCTTTTCTCCTGTTGTCAGTACTTCTAAACAGAGCATGGGGTAAAAATTTCACTTAGAAACGTTATTTCTTAAGGAGGAAGAACTTGGTGCTCTGGAACGTTATCATTTTGGTGGCATAGATTTTCCTCTGTCTCCTTTCTTTTCAACTGCCTGGACGGTAATGCCAGCAGTAAATAAAAAGGCAAAACCACTATGGAAACATTTTACACTAATCTGTTTTTTGGGGGTGGGTAATTATTTTAAGTAAAGGAATGACAGAATAAGTGTGTGAAGAGACAGCTGTCATTTGCAGATGTTATATTAACCCCAAATTTCTTCTGTAATTCATTGCCACTTCTAATTAGAGGAATTCCCTAGATGCAGGGGATTTATATTATTCCCTTTGTCCATTTATTGAATGACTGTCACAGTCACCCACAAGCAGTTGCAGAAGAATAATAGGGGGTATTTATTTATGTGATAAGCCTCTGTACAGATGGAAAAAATCCATAGCTTAAATATTGATAATTTCTGCTGGCTTCTGTTTAGGGCTTTGGTTGAGGGGTTGTTTTTTTTCACTTTGAGTTTGCGAAAGGGAAATGAGTTTGAATACTCGTTAAGTCCTAAAAATTATTATGTATTTGAACATCAAAATTTTCTGGGTTTGGCTGGCCAGGTCTGTTATGTGTCTGCAGTTCCAGACGTGGTTGACTTTCAGAAAGCATCTCTGGTACCTGGTGTGGCCTTTCCCTGCAGAGCCCTGGGTCACCGGGGGCATTGTAATGGGGGTTCCTCTGGAGGTGACCCTGACGGGGCAGCGTTTGAGCACCTTGACGGGCTGGGCTGGGCCTGTTTGTGCCTGTCCCAGCTGCGTGTTCTGCCCTTCCAAGGGGGCCCTGCTCTGCCATCTCCTCTGCCTTCCACACACCTCCTTATCTTGGTCCAGCCTGAGTTTTTTTCCTTTCCACGAAGTCCATAGAAGGAGTTTATAGAGGATTATCTGAAGCAAGTACGTCTTTGCAAAAGTGTTGGGTTTAGCCAGTGAATCGGGGTGTTGTGTTGGGATCCCAGGCAGGAAACAGTTCTTAATATATACTGCCCGTGGCATATCGCTTGCAAATTCATAGAGGGACTTGGTCCCTGTGTGTGACAAGCTCATGTTACCCCACTGAATGTTCTGTGAGATGTATATGCATGTACAGCATGCTGAGGGCAGTTATGGAGGATTTAAACACTTCCAGGCTTGAGGTTGAATGTCACACTGGAAGCTTCAGTTTGTGGAACAAAGTGCTCGTAGTGGTTTATGGCAAAATGCCGTAGCCATCTGCCGTGGTGGTTTCTGAGGCCTGTTTCTCTGGTTTGGGTCCCCAGGTACCGTTTTTTGGTCCTCTCTTCGACGGAGCGATCGTGACCGCGAAGCTGCTGCCCAGCCTCATCTGTGCCACCTGCATCAACGCCAGCAGAGCCGTCAAGTCCCTCATCCCACTCTACCAGAGCTTGTATCCTTTCTCCCAGGGGGCAGTGCTCCCCTTGGTAGGGTTCTTACTTCAGAGCATCCTTCTGCAGAGAGGTAGGCTTGGATGAAAATTCTGGCTCTTTGATTTTATTGGCAAAGGTCAGTGCTTTCTTCACGCCCAGCTTGATGCTTTCAGTGGTTCGCACCCAGTTGCCCAGTGTTTTAAAAACAAAGTGGTAACATCACAGGAGTGCTCTCACCCACAGCTTCCATCTCACTGCTGGCAGACCTGGACTTAGCACTGGTGCTTTGAACTGTGAGTAATGATTATTATCAGTTTTCCTTCACGCTGATGGACGTTACCAACTGTGTATGTGAGGCTGATGCACAGCTCCGTCGTGTTCTTCCCCTATTCACAGTTCTAGTGCAGTTGACTTTACCTGGGCTCATTACATTAGTAAGACAGGTGGGATTTGCCCTTGGATACGGATGTTTCAGTTTTCCAAATTCTGGTTTCATTCCAGCCATGGGCATTTTCAGAACCTGTTTTCCAGCAGTGACTGGAAGGTAACCAGAGGATATGCTCTCTGGGACAGGAGTTGTGACACAGGCTTTTATTCCTTGGCGCTACACGGACCCACAGCACTAGCACTGGGTTTTGCTCATTCTAGGCTTTTCTCATAATGCCATCAGACATTTTACAGCTTGTTTTGCTAATCACATCACTTATCTCAGGATCGACACTCACTGCACTTTACTTTCTCTGGGGAGCTTTTGATCTGAGTATTTTTCTAACCACATGACTTCGAGAAAGTGTTTTTAAGGTAAATGTTTTGATCTTTGAAAGAACATTAATGAATTAGTTTGAGATGCACATCTTTAAAACACAGGATATCCTCAAAGTAGTAGTTGGGTTTTTTTAAAAACTAAATTTTAACAGTATACTTTGCAAAAGTCATCAGAAATTTGAAGTAGCGCTGTGGTTAAATAGATTTGTATTTTATTAGCTGAATTGTGTACTCATTGTAAAGCAAAGGCAGTTGGTGGCAGTGCGTGACAGGTGAGTCAAGACTTGCTGACTTTTCCACTTCTGTTTCTTGAGAGAACTGTAACAAGTTCTCAGAAATGTTCTGTGCAGAATTCTTTGTGCTTCTCAGTCAGTGGGTAATACTAGAATAACAGGGAAGCAAAACTAACATAGGTAGGAGCCGTTTTGGTAACGAGCAATTCCAGCCCTCGCTCCCGCCTGGAGTCCTCCACTTCCCGACCCCTCAGCTTTGGGCTTTCAGCATGTTGTGAGAGAGCAGTGCTCACCTGCTGGCCGTGCTCCTGCTTTCCAGGGGGGTCCCCCTCGGGGTCCCTGAGTGTCCCCAGGGCGACACGAGCAGCACAGACACGGCAGCACAGGGCACTGCTCCGCACAGGTTGGGAGCAGCATCTGGCCCCGCATTCTTTTCCGCCTTTTTTTGTGGCTGCTTGTGCACCAGCGATGTCTGTAGTGAATCAACTGCCACTTGTCTGTCTGATAAATGGAAGTGAATTGAGAAACTCCTGAAATAGGGACAAAGGGAATGTGGTAAGCAGATCCCATCACAGTGACACTGGAGCAGGAGAGAAAGCTATCCATAACTCATCCTACCGATAATGATGCACTTTGAGATATACTAAAATTCATAATGAGCCAACAATTGAAATGTGAGTGTGTAGATGTGTAAAGGTGATATTTGAGACTAGTGGAGCCACATTGCTCCGCAGCTTCCGAAGGGTGAGTGACTCCGCTCCAGTGTTTGCTTTTCCAACTGCTCTGAGGAGGACAGGAGGGAAAGGGACACAGCAATGCAAACGGTAAATGAAAGTGCTTTTATCAGACTGGAGATGGAGATAACTCAGAAAATGTCGGGGGGAGGGAGAAATAAAAAGCAATGATCCTGGCAAAGTAAGGGGTGTTTGGTGCACGCCAGCTGTAACTGTGCAGTTGGGGTGAGCGCTGAAGGCTGGGCTGAGGCAGAGCTGAGGATGATGTGCCGCTTCTCCGTGGCACCTGGGTAGGTGTTCAAAGGCACCATGCAGACTGAGGGGCAGTGGCTGAAGCTGTTTTCATTCAAGTGTGGTTAGAGATGGATCAAACCCTGGTGCCAAGGGTTCAACGGCAATAAGGTGCTCGTGCTGGAGCAGTGGCAAGGGGTGAAGTATCTGCTGGGGCTCTGCTCCTGCCTTGTGTGGTGCAGAGGGATGGGGCCGGTGAAGGTGGCCATGGGGGCACTGGGCTCGTGGTGGTGGCCACGGGGGGACAGGACGTGCTGGCGGCGCGGGGTCGCGTGCTGGGGAGCTGGGGCAGCGCCTTGCCAGCAGTGACAGCTGAAGTCACTTGTTGGAAAGTCTGTAAACTCCAGCTACAGCTGCACTTGTCAGGGGCTGTAAGGGAAGTGTAATCAGCCACAGAGATTAATTTGCATCTCAATTAGGAAAGAGTCAGGAGGAAGCGTAGGGTCTGTTGCTGGAAGGTTGTGGAAGAAATCTCATCAGGCACAAAAGGCTCCCGACTCGGTGCTCCAGCCAGCGGAGGACAATATCCGAGTCCGGTTTCCATGGGGACCAGGACCGCAGAGCCGCGGGAGCATCTCGCTGCGCCACAATCGCTTGGTCATGATGACACAAATTCCACTGTCCTACCCAAACACAGTTTTCTGTTGGAAATCTCTTTGAAAATGAAGAAGGTAACTATGGCAGACCACATCAGACTTTTTCTAATCTATTTTTTTATGTTCATGTAGCTGTTTCTGTTTTAAGGAATTCATTAGGGCAAGAGAAGTATTCATTCAAAATAATTAACTGTATTTAAACTTCAGTTCAAAGCCATTCTGGCTACAGGTTCTTTGTGTCCATCAAATGGCACGTGATGGCACTGTGCAGGAGCCCGCCCAGGGTGGTGCATGCACAGCTCAGTTGTCTTTGGAACAGTGAAAGCCCCCTGTTTCTGTAGCTGCTGCAATGCTGCCACAGCTGAGTGTGCATCAGTGTGTGTTCAAAATTCCCGTTTTATTCCTCCTGGGTGCCATGGAGCACTGAGGCTGAGCGGCTGCAGCCCCTGCTGACTGGGGCTCTTGCCATCCTTGGGTAACTGCTGAGCGTGAGGCAGTGTGCTCCAGCAGCCTCCCCAGGCTGCTTTTCTGGGCACTAACTGTGGCTTTAAATATGCCTGTGATTCACAGAAGTCAGGAGCAATAAGGTGACTTAAATGTTATAAGAACACGAAAGAGTAATATTTAAGCTTACTAAAATTGCTGTATAAAAAGGTAGATGTTTATGCAGGGTTTTGAGAGCATCCAAGCCTCCTTTTTATGTGCCAGGGAAAGGAAGGAACAACCGCTCTCATGAACAAATAATTATATATCAAAACTAAGCAAGGGTCTGTTCAGGATCCAGCAGTGCTGAATATTTCCAGAACTGGTAGGAGTGATGCTGTAAAGCTGCATCTCTGAGCTCTGTTGCAGCTTGTATGGAATGAGCTGTGTGCTGGACAGGGGTTTTGAACACTTGTGTGATCTGGAGTGCATCGCCCTAAGCTGCAGAAGAGCATGTCTCTGGAAGCTGGGCTTGTCTGTAAAGATAAATACTGAGAGGAACCAGGGTTTGGATTGAAGTATTGTGGGTCTGAAGGACAGCTGCTGTCTGAGTTGACAGTTTCTGAGCTCAGGACCTTATAAACCTTCAAATACGAAAATGCAGCTAGTTTGGCAGGTGTCAGACACTTTGGTTGGCCCTTAATTTAATGCTGGTATCCAAAAAGACTTCAGGATTAGGGGATAGTGATGTCTGAGCAAAAAGCTCCCCTTACAATGCCCAGGGAAATGCAATTCTGACTGCCCAGGTTGTGTTTCCAAATGGAGTCATTTGCTTGCTCCTTGAATGAAATTGGTTTAATTGAGAAATTATTTTGGTGTTATTTCTGTTATCTTACCACTTTGGGTTTTTTTCCTCTGCCAGCACAAATAACTCTTGTACTCCCAGTCCTGCCTGGTCTCACTAACTGAATTTGAAGAGAAATAGGGCAAAATCCCAACCTGTCTGAAGTGTTACCTCAGCCTTGACCAGCTCTTTGTAAGCTGCTTTGGGGAGGGTGGAACGTGTGCCATGTGCCAGCACCAGTGGGCTTTTTCCCTGCATTCTTCAGGGATTTCTGGTGGTCTTTGAACTATTTCCTTAGCAATTAAAGCTACATATGTCTTCCTGTGGATGAGTAAATAGGGAGTTACTTCCCCTTGGGCTTTATTAGCACGTTGATTATAAAATTATTTCTGTAAACAGTCTCACTTTTAGGATAAATTGGTTTGGTGCTGTGGGTAGAAAAGGGTTTGAACTTATTCTGCTTGTTGATTCCTGCGTGTTTTTTTTTACTCTTCTCCAACACCTTGACTGGAGCATGTTGCTCCCTGCTCCGGGGGAGGAATAACTAGCTGATGGGGTAGGCATGGAGACCGGTGGCTGCCAACCACAGCTCCTGCTGTTGAAACTGTCCACTTCAGGTGCTGTGCAGGTGTTCCTGGCAATAAAATCCTCACAGATCTCTGACATCAGCTGTGCCACTTACGCCTTTTCAATTAATATAAAGAGAGTTATAGAGGGGCTGACTGAAAACCGCCGTGGCAGTTTGTGACCTGGTTTCTGGAGTTGTTCACATTACATGTTGTTCATTCAAAGGAAAGCCTGAAGGTAAAAGAGTTTTAATTTCTTGTTCAGTTTCTCGTGTTTAGAGCACTTTGCTGTGACATAACACATCTGTGTGTCCAGCACTGGAGGTGTCTGTGCACTGAACAAGCACAAACGAGCACGGTGGGGATGAGAACACTTGACAGAGTATCTGGGCACTGGATGTCACCATTTCCCTGCTCACAGTTTGCAATCCTGCTTGTGGGCCAGAGGAGAACTGGAGAAGTAATTTGATACTTGAGTAACTCTTACTGTTTTCTCCGCTGTAGTGACCGTGGTGCGCCTGCTGACCCGTGCCAGCCAGCAGCTCAGTGGGGTAAAGCCAAAACTCCACCTAAACATGTAACCCAAAAAGATATCCATAACTTCAGTTCATTTCGTTGCATCCAGATATTGACATACTAACATGTAGTAGATGTGTTAATACCTGGAACTGAGATGATTAAGCAAAGAACATCAGTTTAGAATTCTTAATTAAATCCTTTTCTTGGTTAAGCCAGTTTCTGATTAACCTCATATAAAGTGCCTGATCTGCTTACCTGCTTTATCTGGAAAAGAAAGGAGTTTGCTACGATGGAAAAAATGGACTCAATTGTGTGAATGGCTGTCAAATGTTCTGGAGTTGCATGTGGTGTTGGATAGATTTTGTGTCCCTTTCAAAGTGTGTTTTGTGTTTTGTGGCCCTGGCCTTCAGAATTCTGCTGTGGGTACAAGGTGTTTGCACCCGGAAAATGAGATGGAAACCCCGTTCCTCCTTTTAGAGAGGGTTCACAGTTTGTTCCCTTATTTCATCCCAAGAAGTTATGCCCTCCAGCTATAGCGATGCTGTTAGAAATTGCTATGAAATTCTAAAGCCCATGTCACGGGAGCTGTGACAATTTATGTGACATGGCATCTGACAGTTCCTGCCGAGTGCTCGGCTCTGGCTCCCAGGAGCGTCTGTCTGTGCTCAGTCCTGTGCCGCCGTGCTGCGGGGAGCGGCAGGTCCCTTGGTGCCCCTGGGGAGGGGTCCCACTCCAGCCCGAGCCCAGGGAGGCCGAGGAGCCCGGCAGGGGCTGCATGGGCAGCACTGAGCGCCCGCCGGAGCCGATCGATGGCCGGGCTGTCTGTCTGCGCCGCTGCCTCCCCTCCTCGCAGCGAGAACCTTCTCCAGGCAGCGATCGATGCCTCTAATCTGCTCCAGCCTGTAATAAGTCATGCGAGGCAAAGCTTTTAGGTGGCATTACATGGGATTGCGGAGGCGGCTCCTCAGCTCTTATTCACAGAGCTCTTCATGGACTCGCAGAGAATCTACTGCATCCCGCCGGTGCATATCTAAAGAGTATAAAATGCTTCTGCAGGTCTGAACTCCGCATGCTGCTGTGGTGAGCGGACACAATGGGATCAAATTTCTCTATTTTCTGTTTCGTGTCCATCCCTGTCCCTGCTCACGGTCCCTTGTTAGACACAGGGCTCGTTCCCGCACTGCTGGGGCGGCAGGAAGGCAGCAGGGGAGGTTGCATGTTAACAGTGCAGTTTATTTTTCTGCTCTAACACGAGGCCATCACTATTCTTCCCCGTGGCTGGCAGCTGTGAAAATCACTGAAGGCTGTTGAGAAAGTCCCAGGCTGATTTTGTCGCAGAGTTTTAGCCGGCATTGCCTGCTGCCCCTCCTAGCAGTGCAGTTTGGTTGGTGTAATCCTGCCCTGCCAAAGCGCTTCCCGGCGGTCTGGGCTGGAAGGCTGCCTGGCCTCCGTTAGCTCGCAGGGGGCACACGGTGAGGCAGCCTGGGACAGGGCTTTGTTTATCCGTAGTAAGCACTCCTTTCACAGGGAGGTGTGAGCTCAAGCTCCCCTGTCTTCAAGTGAGGTACGCAGAGGTGCAAACACCTGTGTCCATAGGTGCTTAATGATTTATCTCGGGTTAGACAAAGAACCTCCAACTTGTGTTTTACGAGAGGCTCTTGTTCTTTGGTTCTTTGAGAGAAGCAAAATCATCATATTCGGGTTACTACCAAGTACTTGGTTCCATCTTGTTGTTTTTGGTGGTTTGCTGATTTTTTTTTTTTCCTACTTACAGACCAGGAAGGGCAAAGGGATTCGTATTCTGTGTATTTTCAAACTAAGTTTTGATGATTTTGCTGTTCCACCCCTGTTAACTTGGAAGGGCTTTTTCTTTCGGAAACTTGAGTCTGAACTCCCAGGACTTCGTGTGGCTCTTTTTGTTTGTTTGTTTTGTCACGATCAGGTCGATAAAAACACAAAGCAAGTTGCGATTTCCGTGAGCGGGGCGTGAGCGCTGGCGCGGGCGCGGGCAGGCAGTGCCGTCGGAAGGCTGTGCCAGCGGAGGAGGCCGTGCCGTCGGAGGGCCGTGCTGCCCGAGGGCCGTGCCCGAGGTGCCGTCAGTGCCGGGCCGGANGAAGGCCGGGCGGGCGCCGGGGTCGCTCCCCTCGGCGCGGGGCTTTGTGCGGCCCGGCCGCCTCATTAGCATGCTGGCCGGGCGAGCCGTGCTCCGCTGGCTTACCAGCTGTTCCTGCTGCTCCCGACAATGTCCGGCGTGCCGGGATGGCCGCGCTCCTGCCCCGCCGCCGCGCACAGACAGCCTTTCCACTGGGGATGCCCACGTGGCCGCCCCGCAGCAGCGGCACCGCGAGCGGAGCGGCCCTCGCATGGCATATGGTGTCTGGATTCATACAAGATGCAAAACTATTCTGCCGCTAATGCACAATGACTCATAGCATTGCTAATTTTTCCAACAAAAGCCCACTTCCACACCCACACTTTTAACCCCTCAGGCTAAAAAGCCTCTTCTTTAGTTTCAAAGCCTAGGAAATGTAAGGAGGTGGCTTTTGGATCAATATCTGAAACCCTATATTTATTTAAAGCATATGCACGCTCTAACGCTTATTTTAAATTTCAGTGAAAGCTGGTTTGCAAATCGCTGCCCTAACACGCAGTAATTTTTTTTGTTCCATAGCGGATTCATTGTCAAATGCTGGGAATTTCAAATTTTTTGATAGTTAACATATTGAAAAAAATAGAAGTCACCATAGATAGTGAAGAGTTGTCTTTATCTGAGAGAGAACTCAGACGTTGTAGCTGGTGAATCTGCAAGGATTATATGTTCCAGCGCAAGTTCCCAGGCCGCTTGGTGTAAGCGGCTTGTAATATTTGGGGGTCTTTGCTATTTGTTGGCTCTTTGGGGAGAATAAATAATGCACTTTCCAACTAGAGGGAGCTGCTGGTATCCCTGATGCTGATTCTTAACCTTCCAGTCTAATTCCTTTGTGCAGAACGTACGGCGATCGTTTCGACGTTTTAATAAAATTAAGTTAAATTACCCCGAGTAATTTAGATTAAAAGGATGCGTCTTAATTCTTGCAGTGTAATCATCAAATTAAACAGCAAAATTCAGGGAAAACTAAAGCACATCCTGGCTGCGTGGCACACGGGGGCTCGGCATGAATGTGGAATTATATAGGTCATGAAAAGGCTCGTTAGGAGGGAGTGAAAAGCCGCAGCTCGCGCACCGCTGTTCCGAGACAAAAAGCAGAAGGGAGGTAGGAGCACAGGGCAGGAGCGGGCGCGCAGCGGGATCTCCCGCTCCCTCCGGCGCAACAAAGGAACAAAGGGACCTGCGGGCAAGGATGGAGGTGGCCAAGCTCGGCGTTCAGGCTCCCCGGGAGCCACTTGTTACGGGGTCCCCCGTGGGCAGTGCTGCAGCAGGTGAAGGCTCCCGCGGGGAAGGATGTAAGAAGTCCTGGCTCTGGGAAGTTGTTCCTAGGGGGTGGTATGAGGGCTCCTGTGGCGATGGTGACTCCACACCGGCCTGCGGTGGAGTTGCCGATGGGTCTGGTGGGATGCACTGTGTGCTCGCCAGGGTGCTGAGCTTCAAACGGCAGTTTCCATCCAGCAAGGCCGTTCCCGTGTCCCCGAAACCATGTGTTTGCCTCTCCGTGGTGGTGGGAAGGTGCAAGGGGGGGTGCAGAGGGCAGATGCACACGTGGGCACTTCCGTGTGCACATCCCCGGTGCTCCGGGGCCGGCAGGAGTACAAATGTGCAATGACCGGTACAGGTTCCACCGTTGTCCAACTTCTCCTCTTCTCTTCTGAAGAAACCCTGACTTGAGCGTATGGTGTCCGTGAGCCACGTGTGTTGCAACTGTATAATTAAAAGTTAAGGAGTAGCTTTCTAAACAGGAAAAATGTTTTTAGGTTTAGCTTTGGATTTTCTTAGTGACTTTGTTTCTCTCTTTTTGAAAATGAGCAGCTGAACTGGGTGTTGGCCATGCTTTGAGGAGGTGACCTAGACCACCGCCTGACTCCCCTCCAGCCTGATGTGTTCTGTGCAGCTGATACTAAGGGAAGGAGGCACGGGGTTTTTTGTGCCTATTATATAAAACCTAGTCTGATGGGCAACACCATAATCTTACATCATTCTTTAGAGAGGAAAGTCTGTCTCTCTACCTGCACTTGAAAAACTTTGAAAGCCATCCTGTTGTTGGGGATATAAACATCGTGACAGCACGAGAGAGGAACAGGAGAAAGCTATTTGTTGTAGCAGGTTTACTGGCTGGCATGCTGAATTTGTGTTTTTTCTTTGCTCAGCATCATACTTCTGTGTGTATTTCCCAGTACGATTAACTGCAGAGTTCTGGTGTATAAACAGGAGCAGATGGCTTTTAATGATTTCTTAAATCTAATGCTTAGTAACAATCTAGTACGTGTACAGTATTTTCTGTTAAACAAAATCCCAGGTAATTTGCTGGGGTTTAGTACTTCTCTGAATTGGCCCGGCCCAGGTTTCTTTGAAAAACTGTAACTTCTGCTGAACATCTGGCTTTATAGCACCTCTTTGGGCTCATCCACCTTGCGTGTTTTCTTCACCTGTGTGACTGTGGATGATCTAATACCTTGCTGGCCTACAGTTTGTTGGCTTCCTTAAGTAAAACAGGCTTTCACCTGCCCACCTTTGAGCTGGGCAGGGCAGTGTTGTTCAGGCAGCAGTTATTTCACTTAAAATCTTAGTGATACCTGCGTAACAAGCTCGGGGTTAGTTCGGCTTCGCAGTGCTGCAAAGTCTTAACACCAAAAACGTATCATGAAAGTGAATTCATTACAACTTAAGCTCAAGCTCACAGGCCCTTTGTTTTCCACGTGTTCCTGAAAGCTCTTACCTGAACTTGTGCTGTCCCTGTGACCCTGATTGGCTTCCTGGTATTGAAAGGGGCCTTCTGAGGGCTGTGCCTGTCAGAGTGGTGCTGTTGAGGCCACACGAGTGCGGCCGTGCGGGGAGGATGACGGAAGCATCGAGCTGTTGCCGTTGGGAACGAGCCCTGAAGCTGATGCTCAGAGACTCCACATATCATAAGAGAACAGGGCCCTGTACTATGAATTTCTGTCTCCACCTCAGCACCTTCCTCTGCCCACTGCCAGCCTCTACTGCAGCTGGGAAATTCGAGGCTCTGAAAGTACTGTTTCTCACAGGCAGCTCCAGTGGTAAGAAATGGAAGTGGCTGGGCTTACGTTTTTGTCCTCAATTTTTAAATAAAACTCCATGTTATTGGAAGTTTTTGGAATTGTAGGAACAGCAGTTACACCCACACATACCAGTTTGAGTAACCCCTGTGCTCTGCACCCTTGGAGGGCTGACCCAGCCCTTGGGCTGTCTGGGGAGCAGTGCAGCCCTCCTCGTTAACTCCCTGGGTTGTCAGGAGAGAGCGATTGTTCCAATCCAGAAGAACTGTTTTAACTCAGAAACCTTTTCTTTCTAGGCTTTTGCAGAGCCTGTTGGGTTTTGTGCTCCTGTGTTTTATGACTTGTTGCCATGATAATTCAGCTCATCTTACAGGTTTCTCTAATTGTGATTGATGTCTAATCATTCATTTTATTGAACCTCATTAAGGTCTGTGAACCTCTGTCCCAACTTACAGTAATTAGAGCCCAGATAGCCATTCCATCTGTTCCCAAGCACTGGTTAATTAATGAACTTTTAACGTGTTCTTTGCCTTGTAAAAGCCCTTGGTATTCTCAAGTTGCTGAATAGGATTTGCATGCCAGCATTTCCGTTTGTTTTAAATGCCACAGCAACGTGCAGTTTGGAATCCCAAAAGTCAACACACAAAGTCCTGGGATCTCGGAGAGCAAAGTGGAGAGATTTTACGTTCTGTGTTCCCACTTCGCGCATCAGTTACAGTATCTGTAAAACTGGGGTTTGCAAACAAACGGCTCCCATGGACTTCAGTGTTCTTTAATACCCTAAACAACAGGTTTGGATCTTCCCTTGTATCACTAAAGAAAATATACAGAGACTGGTAAACAAAATGTTTCATTTTTCATGTTAGCACTCGCTGGAAAAACGTGAGAAACATGATACCTGCAGACACACGTTTCCCTCCCCTTATATTTCATCCTTTTGTTACATTTTGAGATCAGGGCTGAGGCAACTTTGTTAGTTTTTTTGTAGTGTTCACTATAAGGAGATTTTAGGATGGAGTGGAATCCTGGTGCTGCTGGAGATGTCAGAGAGACTATTGTAGTAATGGTGCAGAATGGGGAGAAAACAGCGGGGTACTCGGTGTTTCAGGGCTTCAGCTCTCTGCGTTCTGACTGTGCAGTAACGTGCTGAGTCAGTGATTTATGTGCAGTGAATAAATTGTTGCATTTCTAGAAATGGCAGTCAGTTTCTGTTCCCTGAGCAGCCAGGAGAGGCAATATTTCCAGTGTTGGGAGTTTTAAGGAAGAGTCCTTTTTGGGTTTTGCATTGCTGCATGTGTGATCTGCTGCTGGTTTTTCGTACAGCACAGTGGTGTAGGGCTGTGGCTGCGCTTCGCCTCATTTGGATTGATCTGTGTTTACCTTCAATATTCAGGACAAGAATTAAGTCATACTACTCAACTCCCTCAAAATCCTTTTCAGCATCCAAAGGCTGACCATCTGTCCGGTCCAGCCATTCTTTCCTCCCCCAGTAAGCATTTTAGCCAGTGCTTTGAGCAAGGCTGTATCCTGGAAAGGCAAAATATAAAGTGAAATAAAAGTCCTGGGCCTGGGGCTGTGTTTAGCAACGCAGCCCTCTAAATTGCAGGCGGTATTTGCGAAATGAGTGTGGGGAGCCCCTGGTTTTGTGCTACCTTCAGCGTGCTGGGCTGTAGCAGGGTGGGTGTCCAAGGCACAGGCAAACTTCCCTATGGCAAGATTTCCAAAACAGCTATTTTTAAATCCTTTTCCAATATTTCCATATGCCAACCTGTCCTCTCGCCACTGATCCCACACTTCAGACAGTCCATTTGGAAAATCCACATGTGCTCTGCTGCTCTTTCTTGGGACTGAAGTGTGAACTTTCAGGTCACTGACATATCTGCAGGAAAAATGGGATTTTTCTGAATCTTCCTGGGAATAAGCATGTTGTGTTGGGACCATGCTGGTTTGTGCACAGTATCAGGTGTGTGAGGCTCAGCCATGGTGCCTCCGCTTCTCCACTGCTGATACTCTGCAAATCCAAGCTTGGGATCTCTGAAGTTTTCCGAGATGTCATTCCCCTGGCTGGGATTGAGTTATAACCAAAGGAATTAGACTGTTTTTTAGGAACAGATCCATTCAGCATGTGCATTTGCTCAAAGCTTGTTTATAAAATCGTGCCATTCTGCTAAAGCTGATAGTTAGGGAGATGCAATTCTGTTCACATGAAGAAAACCGGGATGTCGTTCCTGGGCAGTCCCTCTCCTGCTCTCCACAAGCATTTGGACTCAACAGTTGGACATGTTGTCAGCAGAAAAAACATGCAGACAATCCTGGTGAGATTTGAGCAGCAAACGGGGCATTCTGGTGAAGGAATGAGAGGAGGGATCTCCTGCCCCTCTCCTTTGGTGGGGTTGTGCTGTTGGCCTTGCTCTGGTTTTCTGGAGGTGCTTCTCCCTGCTGTGCTGAGCAGAGAGCTGTCCCCAGCTTTTCCAGGCTGATGGATGTGTCTTCCCAGTGCCAGGAGACTTACAGGCAGAAATCTCTGCCTTTCTGCAGCAGAGTGAGCACTTCAGAATAATAAATGAGTTTAGGGTAACAGATGCAGTATACATATTTTAGGAATATTTTCTTTTAAACCTCTAAGTGTGGATCCCATTCCACACTTAGCTAAATGGAAGTACTAATTAAGTGAATTACACTTAAGGCTGTTCTCTGATAGGTAACTTGATTTTAAAGGATAGACATTTACATTAAGATTTTAATATTGCCTGTATTTTGTTTGATACTAACTTCTTTTTATTTTTAGATTAAAATACTTTTAGCAGATTTTCTGTGTGTTGCCTGTAAAATGTGTTTGTTATTTGGGTTTATTAGGAGAGATAAGAAGGATGTTGTTCTATCAGTTTTTAAATATTATTGCACATTAATCCATATTTTAAAAGTTCAAAGTCTGTGCTAGCTCCTGCTCCTCTGTTCTTGTTGCTGTTGGTACAGACGTCCTCGTATGGAGCGTTCCTATTTGTGTGAAAAATAGAATTCAGCTCAGGCCATGCATAGATTGTCAGAAAGATTAAAGTGTGCGTCGTGCTATTTTTCTTCTTTCAGAAAGGGGCCTTTGATGTGCTAATGTTCACTTTCTCTCTTTTCATTCCGAAGTGCTGGGCATTGTTTGGAGCTGCAGAACAGTATCTGCTTCAGAGAGGCAGATTCAAACACCCGGGAGCCCAACCTTGCGCAAGGTAGCGGCGTGTGCAGCGACACTGATGGCGTTCTGCAGGGGGAACAGACAGCAGTGTGCCGGAGCAGGGAGCCCCCGCGGCAAAGCCAGGGCACTTACTGAAAAGAGGTGTTGCAAAAAAGCCAAATATTTCATTCCAAATACCCCACTTCCATGTGCTGGTGTTCCTGCTGTTACCCCGAGTCACACACAGGTCCAAACCAGAATGCTTGGCAACACAAGAGGTGCTGTAGGCTCCGAAATCACTCCCAAAAACAAGGCTGTCATGTATCTCCAAAGTTAATTAGCAAGTGAAATTATTTGGATGGGCTCATCTTGTGTTGCAGCAGGCATTTTCCAGCTAATGATAAAATTTTGCAGGCTGCTCGCAGGACTGACTCGAGCTCACGCAGCAGAGGCCTGATGTAGGTCTTGACACAGTTTACAACTGCCTGTACTTATGCCAAAGACACATGTTCTCCTTTTGTTGTTGACCGGGAAGAAACAGTTTCCTGAGTTCCTCGGGAAGGTAAATATGGGAAGCGTCAGTGTGTAACTGGGCAGGAGCGGGTGCAGTGCTGGTTCTGTTCTGCAGAAGACAGAATAGATGGAATTTAGTCGTTGAAATTTTCGAATTGGGTGAAATTTGGCAGGTGATTTTTGAAAAAGTTAAGCTTAGACTTAACCTAGAAGAAAAACTGAATACAGGAAAACCTGACAGCAGCCTGACAACACGCAGCCTTCCTGCTGTGTAGCTTCTTCTGGGGTTGCTGGCCCTGCATGTTCTCCTTCTCTGCTTCCACCAGCTTTGACGCTTCATTAAAAATCCATCTTCTGCTCCCCGCCTTTCTCTTTGGGATCCCCATCATCTCCATGTATATCTGAAATGACCCAGCAGTTAAAGATGTCGAAGAACTTCCGAAGTTTAGCTTCAGGCAGCAGTGTGAACAATAGGGAAATGATGTGTTTCAGCAGAAGCCGAGAACAAGGTGGAAGCTTCCCGGGTCTGTGCTCAGGGGGGGTCTGTGAGGAGGCTGTGCCACCTGGGCACCGGCCGTGTGCCCTGAGCAGCCGGACCCCTGGGCCCCAGGGACTGAGCTCGTGGGCACACACGCCTCGTTAGGATCCCTTCTGTGATCTATGGAGCTGGACACGGTGCTTCGAGGCACGTGCCGGGAAGGGTCGGCCCGGGCGGTGATTTGTGGTCACCGTGACAAAGGAGCGTCTCTGTGCTGGCTGGAGAATGAGATGTGTCAGAAGGGCCTGGCAGGAAGCAGATGGAAGGGGCTGTGCAGAGCAGAGCGGCGCTGGGCTGTCGCTGGGGGCTCCCAGGCAGGTTTTTGATAGCCCTGGAGAAAGGGAGCGGAGCGGCGCAGTTGTCACCAGTTGCCATCCACCTCTCCTGCAGCGCTGGCTCGCGGGGGTGGGTGGCTCTGCTGCATGATTTCCACCCCATCACAGCTGTCTGCACAGCAGCCCCGGCTCCCTCGTTTGCCTTCTCAAATCAGAGTAATTCCCATTTGAAGGAGGTGCTGCCGCTCCGTAGTGTCCTGGCGGTGGGAGCGCGTGCTCCGTAACCCACACACCTGGGTGCTGGGCAGCAGTGCTGAGCCTTTGCTGTGCCCCGTGGCTTGCGCAGCACAACTGCTCACTGGCACTCTTCCCCAGTGGATCTGTGTGACCCCAGTCTTCTGAGCACCTGGGGGGCTCACCACAGGCACAGGTCATTGCACCTCCTACCCTGTGACTGCAGCTTCCAGGGCTTGGCCCCAGCCTGTCTCTGCTCCTGCAGTGCACTTCAGTGGCTTTTAATCTGCACCACAGACCAAATGTCCTGAGCTGTAAAGGACTCCAGTGGCACCTCACCTGTTCTTTGGGGTCACATTAGTGGTTTGTCAAAGCCCTTCACATTATTTCTATGACATTTCTTCCTATGGGCAGGAGTTCTCCTTTTGTGCTATCTTGGGGCATTTTCTGCACTTCTGGTCCCATTCCCTGCATTATTACCTGTATGCAACAGCCTGGTATGTGATTGGGTCTCGTTCTCACTCCTTTTTAAGCTGGCTTGAACCTGGCTGGTCCTGGATGTTAGAGCTGGCTGTCAGCTTTGGGGTGCAGCCAGCTGAGCATCCTCCACCATCCTCCCTCGTGCTTTCTCCATCTCCACCATCATTCCTCCTGTGCTCGAATTTAGAACTTGATTGTTTAATAGTGTATCGTACAGCTCAGTCAGGAACTCCCCTCTTGCCGTATAATTAAATGTGATGATAAGACTCCATGGCCACCTTGAGTTACTTGAACCCTATGGGGAAATATTTTCAGAAACAGCAGAACATTTAGAAGAAGTTAACAGTAGTGAAATTGTTGCATTAACTTGCCTTTTTGTGAAGGAGTGACATTTTTAGTTTTGCTCCCTCTCCTCCTCCCCCACTTGGTAAGTTTAAAAAAGCCCGGATTTCATAAACATGCACCAGAATTATAATTTACTCCTTTGGGGAAACGGGGAGCCATCACATCATGGGCACTGGCTGAGCTGTGCCAGGAAAGTGGAAGCCGGTTCCCCTACTGGGAGGTCACTTCCAGGGAACAAACCCGTTATTTTAAATGCTGACCGAATCCTCTGGTGTTGGGGCTTGGGCTGTCCCGGCGCGGCCGCGTGCCCCGACGGCGGGAGTGCCGCTGTACCTGTCGCGGGCTGGCTGCTGCAAAGAGCGTTCTCATTTAATGGATTTTAAGCAACATTATTCAAAGATCAACAAAAGGCATTCTGCGTTATATGAATAAAAGATTTCCCCTGGATCCTTGTTAACCCTACAATGCCGAGCCAGTGTCATTGAAGTGCAGCCACCTGGCAGGGAGCTCCCCGTCAGCTGCCGGCAGGGCAGGGCCGGGCCGGAGGCAGCGCCAGGTGTTGCTGTGCTGTGTCATGCTGGCTCATGGTCACCGAGGCAGGGACAGCAGGGACCTGCTCCCGGGGACTCCAGCACGACACAGGTAGAGCACAGAAAGGGGCGGTGGAAATGGAGCCCCCACCGACCTCCTGCTCCTCCCGGGCTCAGTCCAGCCTGGGGAGCTCCTAGTCTGTGTGGTGTCTGTCACCCGGAGCCCTGTGCTCAGTCCCAGCTTTGGAATAGCCTCAGCAATCACAAATGTGTCAGATAATAATTTTAAAACACCCTCCTCTTTATTTTGATTTTAATTGAAAGCTGGGACATCCCTGCTGGTATCTTGCTGGGCTTTTTCTGATTTGCTCTTCCCAGCAGCAAGTACTTTAAGCGTTAAGCATTTTGCAAATGGTGTCACTCATAACGGATGGGATGTGATAATAAGCCCCAGTTACCTGTCCCTGATTGTAATAAATGTAAATTACCAAGTATAATAGACCTGAAAGTGAGCCATTTAGTGTTAGACCCAGAAATAATGAAAATACCTGTCATAAACTAGAAGGGGCAAAATTATTTCATGTAATTATATTTTGTTCTGCTGGTAGCTGCCAGATCATCGTACTCTTATCAAACTGACAGGGAAGGTTTGATAACTTTTAGTAGGTGAAAAAATATGATTTTTCCGTTAACCAGAGAGTGAGAGTTTGAAGAAGTCCATCGGCTGTACCCAAAGCACAGAGGTGCCCCTTTCTGAGATGTCACTGGCTGTGATTGGGTTACAACTAAATGAATTGAGCTCTTTTTTTTAGGAACAAATCCATTCAGCTTGTGCATTTATATTCCATATAATTCCAGGAATTCCTGTGTCCATGTGCAGCTCTGTGCAGCCAGTCAATATTTGTAAACACTTAGAACTGCTTCAGAGATTATAAACTTTGCAAAAATTTTATTTTCAGAGCAATTAAGCTTTCCAGGGATTTACATTTGGAAAACATTTATTTGTGAAGACCTGGAAGCGTCACTATTGAATATCAAGAAATGCAGACCTCTTGGTGTGAGCAATCCATGAGCGTGATACTCTGTAAGCAAAGGGGGAGGGCATTTCTTACCTCCCACAGTTCTTTTACTTCTTCCTCTAACAAGGTATGTGTAAGTCGGTTCAGCAGACACCTTGCTGCTCATTGTGGGCAGAGATTGATTCAAAACTAACCAAATTACAATTTTTGTTTCATTTTATTTAAAATCAGGAAAGGCAGTTCTTTTGATCCGTGTTTGTGTGGATGGCACAGTCTCCTGACTTCTCCTTGGCATCTGTGCCCCACTTAAACAGCACTTGTTGCATCGTGCTCAGAAACTCAACACACGGGCTCTTCCCAGCATATCTGTAGGAACTACAGTCTGAGCTGGTTTGTGAGTCTGCAGCTGCCAGCCCGTCCTCCCTGCCCCGAAAGCTCTGGGTGCAAATGTGCACCTAGGGGTGACTCTGCCCTGCTCAGCGCAGATTTTGGAGGCAGCGTTGTCATGACTCGTTCTGTCGTTCTCCATTGACTTCTGAACTGGGAATATGTCATGATCTTCCCCTGATCCTGGGTGTTTAATTTTTGAAGCTGAGAATTACATAGGCTGGCACCGTCAGTTTGGAAGGGGTTGAGCATGCCCTTGTGATCCTGGGAGATTCCCAACTGTGCATTCACCTGGACACTGCTGTGCTGGAGCTCGCCCTGTTCCTTGTCTCAAGGTGCACTATGTAGCAGGGGGCTGAGGAGCAGAGCTCGGGTGGCATGTCGATTTTTTGGGTGACATTTCTGACTTTAGGTGACTGTCCATGTGTTGGGCAGATGGGTTGGCAACAACTGTAGGAGTGCTGACTGTACTGAGAAGGGTACACACATGCTGCAAAAGGCAGTGAGTTAACAGGGCTTCAGCCGCTCTGTCGCTGTTTTCTCTGAAGAGCGAGAATTACAAACACCCACCTCCCTGTGCAAGCAGGCCTGGCTCTTTCTCCACAGAGTTTTTGGGAGGCTGTCAGTGCAGCACAGCATCTCTCTCCATGGAAGGCCCCTGTGCAGTGCCTTAGGAGTGACTGTGCTGGGGAGGGGCATCGGTTCTCAGTCCTGCACTGGGCTCTGTATTCACTGGTCTTCGCTGCTGCTGCTGCAGGGTCCAGGTTTTCAAAATTTCTCCAGGTACGCCTGGCTGTCAGTAATTCCACTCTCCCTCCCAAAGGCTGCTTAGGGTGACATGTAATGGTGCTGAAAGTCCCACTGCTACTGCTCACAAACAAAAACTTGCAAGAATACAGTTTTGATGGAAAAAATGCTCAAGCTTTCAAAAGCAGCCCCTTCCATGTAACACACAGGCTGGAACAAAAACAAATAAAAGTAAAATTTCTGGTGTGTGGTAACGACAGTAGCTCAAGGATAGTACATTATCCCTGGGTGTACAAGCAGCCCATTTCAAAGAACTGGGAGGCATAAGGAAATTACAAATAATTGAACCTTGCTACTTTTGCCCTTTTTCTAAGATGTCCAGAAGTAACAGCTAATTAGTGGAATTACCGGAATAGGTGCATTTTGTGAGTGTTTGAATAAAATTAAGACTGGGACAAAGCGAGGGAAGCATTGCTTGGTAACACATGACCTTTCCTACAGTTATTTATCCCCTGATGCTCACCCCGTTTGTGAACAAGGCAGATAATTGCAGAACACGAGCATCAGCAGCTGTACAGACTCTGATAACACGGGACAGCACGGTGCTGGAATGATCCTTGCGAAGGGGACCCAGGGATTTGTGTCTCCTGTGTGCCCTGCACAACCAGGGCCCTGCAGCACAGCGGCTCCCTGTCACAGGCAAAGGCGGGGTGTGCCAAGGCTCTGCTCCTGATGAGGGTCTTGGGAAGGGCCAGCCCTGCCTGCAGCACATCTTCTCAACGCTCTGCTCTCTGCGCCTCTCCCACCCATCTTCAGTTTTCCTGTCTCCAGGTTATTTCCCTGGGTGAAAAAGTACTTTGCTGGAGGACACAGAGGGAGGATAACTCACCCCAGTGCCCTCAGAACAGAGGACCTCCTCCTCAGTATCTCTCTGGATCTCTCTGCTCTGGGGCACTGGGAAGGTGGCTTTCAATTAGACCTGGGCAACTCCTGTCCTTTTATCTCAAGGCTGAGTAGGGAACTGTGTGGATACTTGTAGAGGAAACGTATATGGGGGGAATCATGCCCCGCTAATTTGCTGGCCACTGATGGCACAACAGCTCTTGCAGTACAGAACTTTCAGAAGTAACTTCTCAGTGGTTAGATCTGTATGTGCCCTGTGGAGTTACTAGTCAGGCTCCTGCTGCTCTAACTGGTAACAGGCTATTATGTCATCGTTGTAATCAGTTGAAATATTTTCATCAAAGCCTTGTCAGTGCAGTGATAAGCATGGAGTGCAGTGGCTGATTGGACCTTGGATGGGCAGAGTTGTACCATGCAAAACATACGGTGCCATGTTTTAGGCACAGCTGTGTGTGGCTGTTTGTCACCGCTGCAGTGCCCGAGGAACACATTGAACAAGAACAAAGTTAATAAAGGGAAGGAGGGGCAGGTCCAGCTTTTGTATTCTCCGTACAAACAGGACTGCCTGGGAGGAGAGCATCGCAGGTGCTCGGTGGTCCAGTGAAAGTGCTCCGGGCAGGGCTGAGCCCGAGTGCCGTTAGAGCACAGAAGTGTGTCGGGGTGGGGAGGTGACGCTGTCCTTGGCTCTGCTGCGGAACGGTTGCTCTGTACCGGTACGTGTGTCTGCTCCCGGGGCCTTCCCGCCAGCGGGAGCGCGAGGAAATTAAGATGAAAGCTTGTTTTCTGCCTTATTCATAATAAATGCAAAACTCTCCCCTGAAGCACTTGGCATGACTAATGTGCCACATATTCTTGATATCCCAGAGCGGCAGGGGAGTGCTTCTGCCAGCCGGGTGCTCACAGCACACCTTGGGCCACGTGCTGCCGAACAGCGTCGGGAGCGGGAGCCGGAGCCGGCGCCGGCGTGGGGCTCCACACAGACAGCATGAGCTGGAGCCTTTTGCCTCAGGGCACCTTCAGTGTGGCTTTGCTCTTACACTGCTTGATTTCCACAGAGATGCTTTGAAACCGTGTGAAACGTGTTTCTGTTGTTGTTGTGTCGCACTTTCCTCTTTAAAGCAATTAATGGCGACCGTCTGCAAGGGGACAACGCGCTGCGCCGTGCGCTTTGTGGGGCTCTGCAGCCCATCTCCGTCAGTCAGCACTGAGGTTCTTTTGTAATGCTGTGCAGAGACCCAGGCCCTGCTGCGGGGAGGGAGGTGGCAGAGCTCCAGGCATGGTGCTGCGGCACCAGCCAAACACTTCACAAACAAGGAACCCGTTTGCCAGCCTGCAGTACCTGTAGTTTTCAGGGAGAGCTCTGTCTCCCGCACACCAGAGTGTCCTGGGCTCCAGCCGTCCCCCCCAAGCCCTCCAGCACGGAGGGCTGTCTGTCTGTATGATTCTGCATGGAGGGGTGGCAGAGCAGCAGAAAATTATGCCATGGAGAGAATGAGCTCTTGGTTTTGGCAGCAGAGGATCATCTGCCTGTTTTGGATAAGGAGGAGGAACAGCAGCCCTGGCACAGGCCGGCCCTGCTCTGCTGAGGGAGCGCTGTGGCTGTGGAGCCCTGGCTCCCCCGGCTGCAGCACGGACAGATGGCCGTGGCGGGGGCTGGAGAGGGGGCCCGGCTCCCACAGACCCGTCGGTGGCACAGCCTCGGCTCACGCCTGTCTCACGTGTTACATGGGCCCATTTAAGACATGCATCACTGCAAAGTTTGCATCTCAGATGCCTTGGTTTATAAAAAGCACATAAGTCTGCGGTTGCTGACAGGTAAAATTTAATTACACCTGTTCAGTGAAGGATATATGTTACTAAAATTCCCCCAAAAGTTCTCAGTGAAATTCATGCGGCAGTGACGGTCACTAGACCGTAAACGATGGTGAGCCCAATCAAGCAGACTGAGTTTCACACTGAAGTTGCTTAGCACCACATTTTAAAAGCACAGTAACTCCATCCTGTGCAGAGCTGCAGAGGACAATTAGGTGCAGAAAGGTCATCTGCCAACACATCTCTCTTAACCTCAGTTTTATGGTCCCGGCTTTATGCTGCTTTGGTAAGTCCCAAACATTTATGTTCTCGTTTGTTTTCCAAACTGCTGTCACGGTGTCAGCAGCAAACCCCTTCTTGTGGAACCATCTTTGGTCCCTGTGATACAAGTCAGGAGGAAACTGAAGTAGGTTTTTCTTGCATTGAACATAAGTAAAGATTTTCTGCAAGTCTCCCTAGTTGGGTGGAAGAAGGATTTGGCATGTGGACGTGTAGCCAGCCTTGATGTCTGATGGGCTGGAAAGAGCTGTCTACCTCTATACTTTCAGCTTCTCCACTGGCCAGATGCCCTGAAAGCCCTTCTCCGGGTGGGATGCACATCACAGATGGGAGTTGCGGTAGGTCCATGCCAACAATCGGCATTAAGAGCCTCGGCAGTCCCTCTGGAGCCGGAGGAACAGGCGTTGGAGCGTGTGCTCTCCGCGCACCCCAACGATTGGGTGCCAGTCCCGGGACTGGTGCCCCGTGGTGTTGGCACGAACCACGGGCCATGGAGAGCAGCCAGTCGGTTCTCCCCTTGCCTGTCCACAAGCCCACAAACACTTTTGTCTTTTGTTTGCCCGCTGCATCAGCAGAATGCACCGTTGTTTCCATATGGTGGTAAGAGTATATGAATGCTGCCAAAATGTTTTTATCTTCAAATAAAATGAAAATGGGGAAGGACTTGCTGGCCGTTGCCATCGGCAGGGATGGGGCCCTGAGGGTTTAGCTTGAGGTCAGAGGTATGGTTCATAAGTAAAAGTTCTACATTTTCAGGATCTGCTATTGACAAATAATCGCCTTCTCTGTTCCCTGTCTGTAAACAGGCAGTTAGTTGTGGTTTAATGCTGTGTGTGTGCAGAGAAGGAAACGCTGGCCAAAGCCTGACCCCAGGATGGCTCAGGTCACCTGCAGAACCCAGCTGACAAGGACTTTGAAGGGTTTTCGAAGTCTTTACGATTTAAACCGTGTGTCTGAAACTGGCTCCGTGCTGTAGAGGTTAAATATGTAGAGGTGATGCTGGTAGGTGAGAGCCAAGTGCTGGCTGGTACCTGCCTCTCCAGTGAATTTACAGAAGCTTCTGCCTTTTGCCTCCTTTTGCATTCTCCATCTGGAAGGTCCTTTGTATTTCACCACAGAACTTTGCAAGTCATCCTGCTGCTGCAATGAGGTGATGTGGTTTGTTGAAAATAGGTAATGTTCACATTTTAATGTGTTGGAAGTTTTTTTCAAACAGCCTTCATTATATGGTTGAAATGTTAAAATAATGGATATACTGATAAAACACTTCTAAAAGCTCATAATATTCAAATGCTGAGATTTCATTGTTATATTCAAATAGGAGGTAAATTCCTGCTCTTCAGAGTTTTGTATGTATATTCATGATCAATAATTCACACTTTGTCATAGCTCTCAATGTCACTATTTCATATGAAATGGAAAAAACCTTGTTTGTGCGCGTTTTTAACATTTTGCCCTGGAGTTTTGCCTTGGCAGAAGCAAAATGTAAAATAATGCAGCCGTGGAGGGGAGGGTCAAATTGCCGTACATATTAAAAGAGGAGCTTTTGATCAGCTCCTTCAAGGGTCTGGTATGACTCCATTTGTCTGAAGATCTCAGGGGACGCTCTAAACCTCCAGATAACTGGGGGCTTAGTTAATCAGGGCCACCAGCTGTCCAGCTTTTCACCAGGGTAGGGTTCAAGATCACAGCCCGTCCTCTGCAACCCCGGCTTCGGCAGCGGATTTGTGTCCCTGCAGCCCTCTAGCCCCGAGGCTTCTCTAGGAAAGCTGCACTTGGGCCTCCCTCAATGGTCCTGTTCAGCCCAGAGCACTGCCCTGAGCTGGGATGGGAGTTTGCTGATCCACAGTTGCATTTTGAAACCAGGAGTTTACGTGGCACTCCATCTAAATGCAGCTCAGTGTTCAGGGCACCTGCGTGTCAGGTGGCTCTGCCCAAAGCTCGCAGGAGCTGGGACAGAAAGCTCAGGTTAGGAAGAGTCAGCGTAACATTTTAAGGTGTGTAAGGGATGTTTCGGGGCTGGCTCGTAGGCTGGAGGCACAGCACGTTTGTGTGGTGCAGCTCTGACAGAAGTATTGCTCTAGGGATTATTGGGATGGACACGTTCCTGCAGAGGGACAAACAGGAAACTTCTTGAGGCTTTTTTTAACCGGATGGAGGTGTTTTTCAGCTCATTCATGCTAATTCTTAAACTTCAGTAAAACTATAGTTGGCTTTTTATTTTAGTGAATCCCAGCTTTTCTCTCCAGTCTGTGAATGTACTGAAACAGAGATGGCAGGGAGTTTACTTTCCTTTTCCTGCAGCCACTCAATTCCTTTTTGATTAAGCTGTAGGTAAAAATGAGCACGGGTATCCTGCTCACTGCCCACACGGCTGGAGCCGCTGTTCTGCCTCCTGCTCCAGGGAGCCTGGGAGGACACAGGGAGCAGCACGGAGCCGGGGGAGGGGCTGGAGAATGGAGCCAGTGCATGCAGCACTCGGCCTCCCCAGGACCCTGCTTTTGGCTTTTTAATCTGCAAGGGGGGCGCTGAATTGGGATCTTCCTCGCACGGCTCCGAGGCCGCTGTGGATCTGCGCGGCTCTCCGGACCTTGGCATCAGCGTGGCTCAGTGTGTTGCTCCTCAGCTGCCTCTCTTGGAGCTGCCCAGCTGTTTGGCCCAGGGGTTTTCCGCAGTCTTTTGTGGCGAGGGTCACCCTCCAGCTCATCAAGAGGTGTTTGCGGGGTGCAGAGCGAACCTGGTCGGCGTGTCCTCGCTGTGTTTTTGCGGGCAGCACTTAGCGAAGCGGCCCAGCCTGCGGTGTGCTGGCGGTGGCCGCGTGTGCCGATGTGTGAGATGTGCGGGCCCGTTCGTGAGGCAGCAGGGCGTTATCAGGCAGGGCGTGAAAAGCCTCTGCCGTCCCCCCGCCTGGTTTGAAGCGGCCCACGCACAGCCCCGGCCGCGAACGGAGAGCTGCCGGCCGGCCCGCAGGCTCAGGTGGTCGCCAGCCCCCGGTGTCGCCGAGCCCTTTGAGCAATTTGTCACGCCTGGCTCCGCTCCCGCTGCGCCAGCACGTGCCAGCTCCGTGTGGCGGGGGCTGTTGGCCAGACGGCCCCGCGTCCCGCTGCTCCCGGCCCGCGCTCGCCCCGCACCGCCTTGGCAACAGCCGAGCGCCGAGGAATCGGCATCTCCATAATGAGAAGTGAATGGCATCCGTCAGTCCCTTTAGAATAGGGCCCAGGCGTGTGCCTCCTCTCCGAGGAAGTTTGGCAGCCTATTCATTAACAAGAGTCATCAGGAGTTCAGCCCATAATGGGGAGGCAGCCCCGCACGCTGCGGGCTGGCGCTGGCGCTGTCAGGAATGTGTTCTCCCGGGCTTCGGGGAAGGGAGGAAAACTGAGCAAATAACGCTGTCAGCAGGTGCAAACGCTGAAATGCTGGCTATTGATTTTCTTTCTCCAGGCTTCCACGGGAAGTTTATAAGAAGATTTATCACATATCAATCGTCCTCTGCAAGCGTTAAAAGCAAAATTCTTCTTTTCTTTCCTTCTTTTGTTGCCACCACGCCTGCGGGAACTCGCGTGCAATGAAGACGTGCTTTGCTTATTCCCCTCAAGGTCGACAGTAGACCGTCGTCTCCTGGTTTTAAGCACTGCTTTACTCTGATTTTTTTTTTTTAAATACTGTTTCAGAGTGGTTTTGTTAATGTACTGCAAGTTACAAATGGCACTTCAATATTAATTAGTAATGCTTTTCAATTCTAAATACCCTCACCTGCATTCTGTTGTCACTGGTGTTATTCTCCTGCTCCTAATTTCTAAATTCAGCTTGGCCTTTGCTCCCACTGAACAGCCTTGCGGAGCTCGAGTGCATTTCCCCGTAACAGAAACACAATGAGGCGCTGAAAACTTTTGTTTTCACTGAGGAAACAGAGAATGAGATGTCATCCTGGCTCCTGCGAGCCCTAATTCATAAAGTCATACGTGAGGCTCTCCAGCCCATTGTAGATTTGTCCCAAGCGTTATCCTGTTATTGGAAGTGTATGATTCACCTTCTGAGCAGACAGAAGCTGCACACAAAAGGGGAAGATTTGCTTTCTCCGCTGTGAAAGGCTGCCGCAAGCAGGGGTCCTATTAAGACAGCTGGAAAGTTGCTTCAGCTTGTTACGCTTGTAAGTTTTATTGGTGACTGGTTTTTGATTACACATTTGAATGCTGTGTGTTCCAGGTTGCCGAGTTTTAATTAAAAGGCAATAGTCTCCATGTTAGCTCGCTTTGTTGTCTGCATTATGCAGGCCATAATGCATGCAAGTTCTGGGCTGGGTTTGTCCAATGTCCATGGTTTCTTTGGGATACATAAGGTTGCACCTTCCAGCACCTGCCCTAAATACAACTGTCACGCTTTCAGAATTGTGTTTATTGTGGTTAATTTCTTTTGAGAAGTCCAGTGATCAAATGAATGTGAGGGGGGGTTGATCCCCTCTGTCCTGTAGCTTGTGTCTCCAATCTAGTCACTTTCCTAGGCATTGGAACAGGAATATTGTGTGCCAGGAGCTTCCCACAGTGCCACAGCCCGTCTGTGATGGTGGGTTCTGGTTTTGGAAAGCTGCTGGTTTTGGTCTGGGGGGTTTGCTCCTGCCCTCGGCAGCTCCCGAGTCGCTGTTTCTCAGTCATGAGGCTCAGAAGCGTTACCCTGAATTTCCAGCCCTGAAGGGTGTCCTCCCCTCACTGCTCCCGTTCAGAACTGCTGGGCAGTTCTGGTCCCCCCCGGTCCCTGCCCATTGCAGCCTGGTCAGCGTGGCTGTGGGGCTGAGGGGCTGGTGCTCGGGGACGCCGTGGGACAGCCTGGAGTTCTGCACACACATTTCCTTAACGGGGCCGCCGCAGCTACGAGGAGAGAGCTCTGTACCTCGAAGCCATCATCCAGAACCACAAAGAGGTGATGACGTTTGAGGATTTTGCCGCTCAGGTCTTTTCTCCCTCTCCCAGCTACTCCCTCGGTGGAACTGGTGAGTCTCTGCATGTTATTCTCTGTAGCCCCAAGAAGCACTTGAGCAGCAGATGTACACCTGTTTTTTGTAGATAAATGCTTGCACATTTAAGAAGACCATTCTTCCCCTGAATCAACTAATGAATATCAAAAGGAATGATGACATTCATTTTAATTTGTTTTGCATCAGAGCTATTCAGTCTGCTCCTTTCTTCAGCTATCCTGTTAACCCCCGACTCCGGCGAGGTTAATGAACTTTCTCGCAGTGATGGGCTCCAGCTCATTCAGGACTCCGAGTTCTTGCTGAGCTGGGAATATGTTGTTCAAAAGCGAGGCCTGAATTGGGGCTCACTTATCAAAAATAGTTCCTCGCAGGGGAAGCTGCTGCTAATGCTAAATGGGGATTATGCTGCTGAGCTACCAGGGTCAGGGATTAATGCACAAGAAACGCAGGAACGGGGTGCTGTTAGGGAATCACAGCGGCGGGCGGGATGCGGGCGCTTCCCTTCAGTGCAGACAAGCACAGTGCAGGCTGCCCTCCAGCACCTGGGCTGCAGCCTCTTTGGGGGCTGTAATGGATGTGTGGATATACGTGGTACGTGTGTACACAGACATCAGTGCTCATCATTCATCAGCCCTCCTGAGAAGTGACAGCGCAGTGCCCAACTCCGGCATTCAGTCCTCCGTTCTTGTGCGCTGTGGAGATTTAGGTGTGTGTGGTCAGTGAGGTAGGAATCAAACCCCTGCCTGCCTGGTTCCACTGAGTTTAAATGAACCTCTTCGGAAAGGGATCTTTTGCTCTGAAATGCAGATTTCTAGTGCCCTCGAGATGTGTTCTTTTCCAGCCTCCAGAAAGTGTCTCCTCACCGTGTGCTGGACTCTCTAACAAAGATTCCTTAATCCACTGTTGACACTCATAGGGTGACACTGGCACTTTCTAATCATTCCCTGCTTCTCTTTTGGATTGCTGAATAGATTATTTCCAACCTGTACCAACGTTACAGGACATCTGCTCTATTTCTCTTTAGCCCGACTTGTTAGCAGATATCTTCCATCTAAACTGAAACATTGAAGGAAGAAATTAAATTTGCTAGAATAAATCACTTAGGAATAAAACCAGCCGTGCAGCATTGTCTGGCGTTCCTGGCTCCGATCCTGGCGCACTCGGAGCTTTGTGAGGAGATAAGAGGCCTGCGCGGGCCGGGCAGTGGTGGCCAGGAGCAGCAGGCAGAAGGCTTTGGAGATAAGCGCTGGCAGGAGGGGAGGGAGCCGGGGCCATTTACATAATCGCGCCTCTGCGTCCTGGAGAGGCGTCAGGGAACACGGGATGGATCTATTGATCTCTGCTGAACTGGAATACTAAACAACGCTAGGAAAGCTTATAACTTAAAGCTTTGATTAATGTTTCCTACATTAAAAAGTAGAACAGCTGTGCATTAAATTCTTTTATACACTCTGCCAAAAGTCTGAGACAAAAAAATCGCCCGTTTCAATAGGAGCGCAGCGCGTGCCCAGGGTTGGTTGTTAGCACTTGAATCGTTTATCTGTTGACATCTCAGCAAATAGAAATGTAGATATATTGATCTATTTTAAATGTTTTGCTCTGCGCATAATTGTGTCTCGTTTTCGTGGGTTTTAGAGCACGCAGTGCTCTGGTTGTGTACAAATGTGGGCCGACAGGGCAGATCCCTCGGCAGTGCTGCTCTCTGAAGGCTGGGATGTGCCGTGTGTGCCAGACCTGCTTAAAGTGTTGCTCAATAGCTGAGGTTTTTCAGAACACTGTTAAATCGTGAGTACCCTGGATGTGGTTTTATAATTTCATTATTTTAATCGTTTTTAATTGTAAAACCTGCCCCGGTCAGGTCCCAGTTTTTGGACTTCTGAGACTCAGAATTAATTTCCTGCTCATGAACTGGAGGCTGGCCACGACTTCTGGTGTCAGAACCTCTGCTTCAGAGAGTCTCCTCACATTACCTAATGATTCACCTGCATATTTAGTCAGTAATGAGCAAGGGCAGTGTCAGCCGTGGCCATCGGGATGTGTTTTCCATCAGATGCTCCCTGGCAGTTGGAAGGGAGGCTGGATGCAGCCCTGGCAGCTCGGGAGCTATTCCCCAGCATGCAGCCTGTGCCACAGGCAGGCAGTCCTGCTCCAGACATAGACCCCCACCTGTCCTACACCTGCAGGAATCACCTGTCTGCTGCTTAGGAACACAGATGGCATTTTTCTCCATGTAAAAAGGGAATTTCTATTCTGAAACAGAAAAAACTAATCAGGGAGCAATAAATGAAAAAAAAAAATTTCCCTGAGAAAGTAGTCAGGCACTGGCACAGGCTGCCCAGGAAGGTGCTGGAGTCACTGCCTCCAAAAGTGTTCAGGAAGTGTCTGAACGTGGCACTTGGGGATGTGGTTTAGGGGTGATGGTGGTGGTGCTGGGTTGGTGGCTGGATTTGAGGATCTTGAAGATCTCTCCCAGCCTTGACGGTTCTGTGGGATTCATGGAGCTGGCACAGGTGACAAGCCAGCTGGTGCTGCTAACCCTGCCGAGCGTAAACTCCTCAGGTAAATTTAATTCTCATCTGATCTGATTCTTAATGCCACTCAAGTGTGATCCTGTCAGCGCTGCGAATACACGTGTGCAGCAGAAAGGTCAAGGAATAAGTGTGCTTTTTATGAAAATGAAGCTTGTTCTCATTAGGTATAAGAAGAAATCAGGACCATTAAATGAATTGAACACGTAGCTCTCACTGACACACATCACTGGGGTGTTGCTAACCACGATCTAATGTTTTGAACTACATGTTTTTGCATTTTGTGATGCTGCCCCGGGGGATGCATCCCCCAGACTCGGGTGGGATGTGGGTTTCCTGCCCTGGCTTAGTCTCCCTGTCACCAACAGTCTTGCAGGTGCTGCATTTTCTGCACGAAAATCATCCAGTTGATCTCCTTTGCTGTTTCCAGGCGCAGAGCCTTTAACTCCCTGCACGGATCACAGATAGCCCTGGCTATCTTCAGCGCTGAAAGCGCAGCCGGGTAGGCAGAATGGCCATCCCTGAACTCATTTAGGGGATGTGCAGATTAGGAACAAAAGCTGGGAATACGGCCCTTTGTTGTTAAACTGGTGCATTACATGCTGTATTTTAATTAGGCTCGGTCTGAGAGGCAGCCCAGGAAATCCTCCATAATCCAACACTATTGAATTATTCTCATCCTTTCCCTCTGCAGATTTCTCTCCTTTTAGAGGACGGGCTTTAAGCTGCTGTTCTTGCTCCCTCAGCCAAAACCAGAAACAGTTATTCAACAAAATTCACTTGTGTGTTCTTTAGAAAAATGGTGAAGCTGAAGCGGGCACACACAGACAGAGCAGCGCCCCGACTTTGCCTCTGTAGCTCAAAGGGCTGCCTTGAGCTTTGGGGCTTTTTTTGGTGTAAGAGCAGCAGCCAGAAGCGTGGTGTTATCCCTTAGGAAGTGGAAGTGGCCGGGTATTGCCGGGTAACTGTCTAATCAGAACGTGCCCACCACAGGAGGATTCTGAGTGAGGGGTCTGTACTCGAAGGGCACGTTTCTGTTTGAAGGGAACCCCGGAGCTGCAGCGCTGCCGTTGGCGCTCCAAGGGTTAATGGGAACGGGCACACTTGACTGCTGAGAGGACTGATCTAATCACTGCCATATCCAAGTGCATCTGTTCACCATGAGGTCATTCTTGTGCATGCTAATGACTTGGAAAATAAAGCACAATGCTCAGCGTTATCAGGGAGGATATAGTGTAAATCTTGGCTTTTTTAGTTGCTAATGGATATTGTGGAATGGGCAGGCAAAGCATCCCGGATTCTTGTGTTCCAGCTTAATGTTTTTAAAGCATCCTTTTCAGTGGAGCGTCAGGAAAACTGTGCTGGAAAACTCAGACATGTGGTATCTGTTGATAAATGGATTCTTTAATGAATATTATGGCATTGCCCAGGAGCAACACTTGAGTTGAGGAACTATAGAGGTTTTCAGCATTCCCTGGTTTTAAAGCCTTGGGAGCCTGCCTGCTGATTTACATAAAACCGAGATTTTGCAGGCTTTTTGTTGTAAAGGTGACACATGCTTTTCTTTTGTCTCCAGACTTTTACATGCGTAAAGTTCCTGTAGAAAATACTTGAATGTACAAGGAAGCAGATCTGGTTTATTTTAAACCACTTTTTGCTCAGTGCTGAGCTTTATCTTTCCCACCTTAGAGCAAAAGGAATATTTCAATTTCACATCTAGATTTAAAGTGTGTTTTTGACAGAAACAAAACCAAACCCAGAGTAACTGTTGCCTTAACCAGACTGATGCTTTTTGTAACCATGAGCCAGGATTCCTTTTGCTTTGGTGTGGGTTTTCTGGTTTTGTTTTTTGCTTATTTGGGGTTTTTTGTGCTTTTATCTTTTTCCTTGAAAAAGGGTGTTTTCCTCGTAGGGTGTTTTGTCAGATCTGTGTACGGGTGGAACAAAAGTCTCTCCGGGTTCTGTGTATATAATATTTCTGCCTATTTTGGGGGAATAGTGAAAAAATACACGTCTGCAAGTGAGTAGCTGTGCCGCGATACCGCAGCACGTGCGGCGTGTGCCGAGCGTCGGGTTTGATCCATGTGTCAGTGTTGCCTGAAAGTGAACAATTAATTTCTAGTAACTGGGACTTAGGAAATTCCCCACTGTCCTGGCTGCTCGGAGCCACAGCTCAGCTGCTGCCGCCAGGAGAGGAGGCAGTGCTGGCACTGTCTGGCAGTGGCAGCCGTGGGCTCCAGCCTCCGTGCCCAACCCTCCCTGGTCCAGGACGGGTCCCTCCGATGTGGGAGGAAGGACAGGGAATTGAGTCGTTTGCACTGAGCCCGTGCCCAGCAGGTGAGATGAACTCGGGTAGCTGTCGGTGCTCCCGTGGTGGAGGTTGTCCAGGCCGTGAACAAAGAGGAAAAGCTGAGGGAGGTGGAGCAGAGGAGCCAGAAGAGTTACCACAGGAGGCAGAATTTGGCTTTCTCTTCTCCTCCTTCCCCGTGAGTATTCAGGAGGAGGCGCAGGGACCTGTCTGGCTTTCCCTCTGTTTAATCCAGGTAGTTCCACATCCTGAGCAGACTGGAGCCTCTGTCCCAGCTGCTGCAGGGCTGCCCTTGGGGGCTCCTGGTGCAGCACCAGCAGATTCGGGAGCTGCTCCTTGCCCCTGTGCTCTCTGTGATCGATGTTCCCTCTGTGGCTTTCCTGCCCCTCATCCACAGAGCTGCCACCTTAGTGTCCGTCAGAGGGGCAGGAATGGTGTGGCATTAAACAGAGCAGTGTCACACCTACCACGAAGTGTTGGAGCAGCAGCTCTGTTCCCCCGTAGCTCCTGTGGCTGAACAGGCCTGGCTCCAGAGGGTCTGCATCCCTGCAGAGCCCTGGGGAAGTTGCAGCCCCCTGCTCTGGGCCCGGGGTCGTTTTCCCTCTGCCCTGCGCTGACAAGGGCAGACAGCCCCGACCTGTCCCCGAGGCTGGGCAGGTGCTGGGGCTGCTTCTCCCTCAAGCCGGGTGTTCCCTTGGGATCTCCAGCAGGGAAGGGGCACATTAGGGCTCTCAGCCTGGGCCCCTGCCTTTTCCATGTAATTGATTGGCTCCGAGGGAGCTCCCCCAGCTATGATCTCTGGGAGACAAGGCAAGGCGAGAGGGTTTTTCCAAGCAATCAGTGCTGGGATGGGAGAAAATATGAGCTTGACAGGCCCATCTCTCCTGCCGGGTGACAGCTCCAGCTGCTCGAGCTGTCAGCTCCGAGAAGGCTCCGGGCAGTGTGGCCCCTTTGCATTTTCCCTCTGCACTGAGGCACCGGCTCTGTGGCCACGAAGAGCCGAAGCAGAGCCGGAGCAGAGCCGGAGCAGAGCTGTCCTGTGGGCACGGGCCGAGGGCTTGGGCTGCTCCACCTGGGACACCCACAAAGCCCCCAACGCTTACCGGGCTCCCCCTGGCTGAGGTTGAGGCCAACCCATGCAGAACTAATTAGCGACTGCTCCAAGTCCTGGCTAATTAAACTTCGATATGCACATTAGGGTTTATTTCCAAATCCCTCAAACCATCAAGGCTGGGCCTGTGACGGTGCCAGGCACTCCCTCCTGGAAACTGTGAGTGCTGTTTTAGGGGTGGTTCTGCCCCTGATTAACCTGTAGTTTGAGATTCTCTTACTGCTTCACTTAGAGCTTTGCAAGGCACTGCAGGAGGTGTTTGATTAACACAGCCACTGCTTCAGTTATTGATGATTTCTTCCACGCAGGCTCAGGATGCTGCTTACAGTGTACTTTGAGCCTATCCTTGGAAGGGGGAAGCAGGAACACTGGGCAGATTTACTACAGTGATTCTCTCTGGAATTTTCTGACCTTCACATTTACTGGGAAGGAAAACAAAGATTTCCACAGCCCCATCCTGGCTGACAGGTTAATGGGGGGCTGGAACAGGTCACAACCATGTAAAAAACTTCATGGGTCTTCTAAAATACAGGATCTTTTCAGGATCCTTACGAGTCCTGGAGACCCACCCTTGCTTTCAGGGGTGTTCAGCTACTTCAGGAGGAGAGAAATGGCTGAAAGGTCATTCTGAGAGCACCTGCCCTGGCAGGGCGGGGCATGAGAAACGAGGTTTGTTCTCCCTGGTGGATTTGAGATGCAATAAGCCATCTCTCTCTCCAGCTTCCCGCAAGGAAGTTTCATTTTAAGTGTGGTTTTATCTGTATTCCTCACTCCATTTCTAATCCCCTCCTGCAAGGAACTTACTTTAAAAGCTTAAGCCTTCCTCACCAGGCCTCACCTGTAGGAGGCCCTGGGATCCCTACACTGCTCATTTCCTGGAGGTTTAACCTGCCTGCAGTGCCCCAGTGGTTTGGGTCTCTGTGAAGCCTCAAATCTTAAGCAGTTTGAAATGGTGTGACCAGCAAGGGTGCTGGAGGCGGAGCCGAGGCAGCTGCACCCACCGTCCTGTGGCAGCTCGTTTGGCAAAAGCTGAAGTGCAATGATTACTCATTACCATTTTTGCCAGCATTCCCTGCCTTGACTGTGTCAATCCACAGCCCTGAGAAAGAAGCGTGTGGGTCCCTGTTTCTCCAGGTCCCTGAGGGCTGAGGGGAACTCTCCTTCCCGAGCTGCCCTTCCCGCTGGTGCCCAGCGTGTGCCGGGGTCTGCTGTGCCAGGCTGACGTTGGCACAGGGTCATGGGTGTGCTGGTCCTGCACTGACACCGTTTTGTGTTCTCTCCCTTTAGATTAGAGTGTGTAACGCTCTCGTTACGGTAATGGCCGCAGGTAAGAGCGACGCTTCCCGCAGGCCCCTCTGCTGCTGCCGCTGTGCTTCACCTCTAACAGCTCTCCTCCTCCTCCTCCTCCTCTTCCTCCTCTGCTCAGCGTGCAGCCGTGGGGGCTCTGGGGCCCTCCGGGTCTGTCTCTGGCTGTCCCTGTCCCCTCTGGCTCTCCACGCCCCGAGCCCCACGTGGTACCTGCTGCCCTGGCAGCTGCTGCTGGGCACGGGGACACAGGCACCGAGGGAAGGGCCTGTCTGTGTGTGTGTGAGCAGGGATGGGACAGCCATGGGCACTGAGCTGTGTGGGGCTGCTCCCGCCACCGTGCTCACCCCTGCGATGGGCAGGGAGCAGCTGCCAGGCAGCTTTTCTCCCTCTTTGTAAATTCCACCTGTTTGGATGAGTTCTGAATTTTAAGGGCTCCACTGGTCCATGAGAGTCAGAAACTGGTGTTTGTGGTTTCCTTATCATTTACTGTTTTTTATTTACAAGCTGCTGTTTGGGTTTCACTGCTGGTAATTTCACATTGCCCAGGCACGCCCCCAAACAAACAACAGTGAGGGAGCAAACACCCTCTTCGTGGCACAGGAGCATCCCAACCCCAGCCCACTGCCGACCGTGGGCGCAGCCCAGTGCACAGAGGCTCCTCTCCCACTCGGCAGGCCCCCCTGGCAGGGCGGCCAAGCCGTCAGAGCCTGTGCCAGGCAGCTCGCGAGGGCAGTCGGAACACGGGTACGGGAGCCCTTCTCCAGGCGGCTGTCGCTCGCTCACCGCGCAGCTGCCGCCCCCCGTCAATCCCGGTGCTCTCAGGGAGCTGCAAGGTGGGCTGCAGAGCTCAGGACACGCCAGAAGAAAGCTGGGACTGTCGGGATGCTCCGGCTCCAAGGCGAATGTGCTGCGGGTGCTCCTGGCCTCAGTGTGCCTGGCCACAGCCCCATCTGCCCCCTTGTCACGGGCACCAGCCACGCACTGTTCAGCTCTCCCGTAAGCGTTGCTTCAGCTCGTCCATTTGGGGAACACCATACTATTTTGACCATCTGCCATTCTGCCTCACTGCAGGAATGTTAAGTACGACACCTCCCTCGCAGCCCCTCCCTCCCCCACGCTTTTCTCCCCGGCCGACAGCACCACAGGTTTTGTTTTTAATCCAAAACTGACAGCTCCAAATTTTTCACAGAAAATGCTTTTACAGGCTAAGTCACATTTTCCACCTTTTAAAAATGTGCTATTTCCCTCAGTCAGTTGTGTTGAAGTACCAATCTGGTATGTAATGGCTGTCTTTGAGATGCAGCCGGGGGGCTGCAGGCTGGCTGAGGGGGCTGACACTTTGGCTTTGGCTGCTGCTGTTCCACTCCTGCTCTGAGTCACTCAGATACCCAGAGCTGCTGAAGCAGAACAGGTCACCCCTCGTGTTGAAAGCGCAGCAGAGCCCACGTGGGTCTTTGTCGTGGGACAGGGGCAGGGCTCATCCTGACCTGCGCTGACCCACAGCCACACCCCTGCCTGTCCAGGAGGGCAAGGCTTGCCCTGCTCACCTGTGCTTAAGGGGCAGCTCAGCCAAGGCCCTGCCCAGGCTTTGGGGTGTTTTGTGCACGTCTGGGAGTCACCTGGGCTAGGAAGGTGAAGGGAGGATTAAAGAGCTCTGGACTGGCCAGGGAACTAACAGCAAATACAGGCACAGGCAGAGAACGGAGCCAGGTGTTGAACTGGAAGTAGGTCCGTGCTGCCAAACACAACCATCCTCTGGAGTTCAGAGGGAGTGGCAGCGGCACTGGCCTTCGGTGTGGGCTTAGAGCCTCCCTCTGCTCTCCTCAGCTGGCTGCAAGGCTATTCTTCCCTCCCACCTGTAGGAAAAAACCTGTGTTTACACTTAGGGAGAGAATTGCAACATGGTTTAAAAATACTGTTCCCCAAGGGGGCTGATGAAATGGTGTTCCCCTGGGAAATGCCTTGGGACAGGTCAGACCCCCAGCAGCAGGAGCAGGGCAGGGTGTGTCCCTGGCAGCAGCTGCACCCGGCTTTGGTCATTTGTGTCTCGGTTAAAGGCCCTGTGTTCACCTGTTCCCCCTCAGCCAGCCCGAGCCTTTGGTTGTATTGGCCTGTGGGGAATAACTGAGGTGGAACTCCAGGCTGTAGAACAATAAAGTGTAACCCCAGGTACCCACAGCCCCCAGGCTCCCGGAGACCCTTCTAGGGTAAGGGGGATACCTGGTGTCCTGTCACGTAGTAGAACTGGAAGAAATCGTGATTCTTTAGGGGTTTTTTTAATCAGAGACACCAGACATCTTCCCGGGAGTTTCATGCGAGTCCTCACGCTAGGGAAGCTCATTTCCAGTTCTCTGTAACAGACTGAGTCCACAAGAGCTGCTTAGTGACACACACCAAACAATTTTATATAACCCACACAGAACTATCGTATGTGGGTTTGTTGGAGCTTCAAGTGAGCAGGATGGGAGTCTCCTCCCCCTATCCCATGGGGCTGCTGCAGCACTGGGAGCCATCAGGGGCTGTGCAGACCCAAAGGGGCTGACGCCAGGGGCCTCGGCGCTCACCTGGGCACTGTGGCCTTTCACGGCCTGGCCGCTCCTCGCTCCTGGGAGCTGGCAAAGAGAAATCCTCGATTTCTCCAGGAAGTGCAGTATATCGCAGTTCCTCAGGTGCCTGGCCACGTTCCTCCTGTAAATGTCAGGTTCACCTGGGTGATGCCTAGGAGTAACTGGGAAGAGGGGAGGGGCTGTGCCGTGCAGTTATTCAGAGGCACACAGGCTGGTTTGTCCTGACCTGTTTTTCCCTGCCCGCTGTGTTTTCCAGGCTGCCTCACCACCAGTGCAAGCGCTGACCTCACTGTCACCATCGGCATCGAGCTGGCGGAGCCGCCCTCGCCCACGCTGCCACGTGCCTCCAGGAGCAGAGTCTCGGGGAAGCTGCGCCGCTCCGCCAGCGCTCTCAGCAAGGCTTCCAGCTGAGCTCCGGGACACGCAGCGCTTTGGGAGAGCTCGTCTGGCAGGGGACGGACGAGGGGTAAAACCGCCATTCCCTGACTGGGACAGACGTGGCCGGTGATCAGGTGTCACCTGTGTTACCGTCGGCGTGGCACTGTCACCGGCTGAGGGAGGGCCCCAAGCCCCTGGGCACAGGTGCTGGCGCCACAGCTACAGGTCACGAACCAGCACTGAAACCAGTTATTCAGTGTCCCCTTAGAGCATCGCTTTAGTCATTCCAGGCAGCACTTACCTGTGCAGTAGGGAATTCTGTCTAAATAGAGGTTTTCCCGTGACTAGCCAGGTAGCACGTGTTCCCCTCTGGAGCACAGCTGGATGAGGGAGCAGCTCTCCAGCCTGTGCTGTCCTGCTGCAGGAGTGCCGTGGCCCCTCCATGGCGTGTGATGGCTGTGCACTGAACCACTCCCCAGAGCAGCAAGAATAACCCAAGTCCCTTTTGGAAGAACAAAAGCCACACTCTTGCCACGACCCCTCCCCAGCAGAGAGTGAAGAACTGGGTAACCCCGTCACCTTGTCCCAGCAGGGCAGCAGGCTGGGACCCATCTCTAGCCAGAGGACAGCACATCTGAAGGCTTTTGAGGACGTGCCATATCCTCGTGGCACCTGGTGTAGTGAGCAGAGCTCATGTTGTCAGTAGGTGATGTGTTTCGGTCTCCACACGTCGTAGATTCCTAGGGGTGACAATTTTTGTAGGTAAATCCCTGGTGTTATAAAAACAACAGAAATCCACAGCCACGGATCCATGTCCTGGTGGTGTTTGGTTGCTCCTGGACACTCCCACGCACACCTCCCAATGGAATGGGAGTCACTTTAAGTGAAGGGATTGCATTTTTTGGGAACCCCACCACCGGGCCCCGTTTGTTTTTGCACTTGTACTCGGTGTTATGTCTGTCTGTCCGTCTGCCAGCCCGGGACCACGCTGTGCACACAGGACGCTGTTCCAGCCCCGGCCAGTGGTGCCGAGGTGGCTCCACACTCTGCCGTGGGATCTGTGCCCAGCCCTGGTGCCCCCGGAGCAGGAGCTAGAACCAGTGGAGCTGACAGGAACCCACCCGGCACAGCTGCGGGAAGGAGCCTCCGTCACTCAGGGCTTGGATGGCTGGTTTGATTTTCTGCCTCACATTTGGGTTTTGCTTTCTACTGATTTTGTGTTGTTGAAGAAACTTAGGAAATAAAGGTGTATTTTAATTTATTTTACTTTCAGGCCAGACAGGCAGGGCTGTTACTAGTTATCCAGTAGCTGGTCTGAAACAATTTCAAAGGCATCCTTCTGAGTAAGGAGCCGTTTCTTGTTAGAGCAATATGCATCTCTAATTCAGGGAGAAATTAAACCACTGATAAAATAGTGTTTTCCTGATGTCAAAAGCCTATTAATTTGTATAAACTCAGCTGTGGTTTTGCACCCTGACGTGGATGACAAAGCCGCTCTGTTACCCCTCACAAACTTAATAAATCTTTGCTCACAATAAACGTCCCCAAAGAGCAATAGCAGGCGCGTACCTGGTGGTGTGTGCAGCGGCCGGGCGGGAGGCGTTGGGTCCGCTCTGGCACTCGGCTCTGCCTCTGGTGAGGGGGTGGTGGCTCCCCGACCGTGCCGGTGCCGTGTGAGCTGCCTGGGCCCGGGCTGCTGCGGGTGCCGGGGGTGTGCAGGGCTGGCTCTCACGGAGCAGGAGCGGTCACTGCGGGACTGGGCGCGGTGACGGCGGCACCGGCACCCGCTCTGCCTGCCGTCCCTCGGCAGGAGCAGCTGCCTGGTGCGCAACCAGCAACGGCATTTCCAGGCTCGAGTGCTCGAGGGGTGTTCGTGCCACACCGTGACTGACACGGGCACCAGACACAGTCACACCCTGCGCTCGCCCCGCAGGGCCCCACGTGGCAGAAGGGCCATTTGCCATCCCTGCGGGGTGGGCACCTCCTGCCAGCCCGGCCCTTCTCACGGCGCTGAGAGGGCCCAGCAGTTGCTGAGCACAATGACCTACCCTCGGGGACCCAGAGAAGCCACTGTCCATAACCTCCTTCCCTGCAATGCCTTATGGCCCAGCCACTTGCATCAGCACTAAAAACAAGATGTTTTTAATGGTGATTTTCTGCTCTATTGAGATATTCCTTAAGGAAATGCAGGGGGATGCACAGATGTCAGAAAAGACCCTTGGAACTCTCTGCTCCTTTGCTGAAGAGAGAAAACAAAGTTCTCTCCTCAGTGGCTTTCAGGTGCTCTCATCAGAAATGGAGTTAATGCAGCTGGCTCCAGATAAGGCTCCCCTTGCAGAAATAACTGCCCTTGGGAACGTGGCTTCCACCCACCTTTGCTGAGGAGGATCCCTGTCCCAGGCCCAGCACCCGCCACCTTTCTGTGGAAATGGAGAGCAGGCGGGAGCCAGACGAGGGGTCGCGGTGCTCAGTCCCTGCACCGGCATCCCTGAGCGGGGTGGTGCCTGTGCACCAGCCCTGTGGCCCCAGCCCCTGTCAGCAGGCAGGCGCAGGGCGGGCGGCTCCCGCCGGGCACACGGGCTGAGCGCCCAGCACAGCCCAGCACCAGCACCCACGGGGGGCAGGCGGTGCCAGGCCCAGCACGCTGGGTGGGACACAGCCCGCGGGCACAGGCAGGACGGGAGCGGGCGGCAGAGCCAGCCCGGCACAGCACGGGGCAGGAACACGGGGCCGAGGCACCCCCAGCCCCACCAGCTGCGGCAGCAGGCACAAAAATGGTAATAATAATAACTATTAAAATAATATATAACTAATTTTATACTTACCGTGGGATCACAGAATGGCTTGGGTGGGAAGGGACCTTTAAAGCCTATTCCATTCCACCCCCTGCTGTGGGCAGGGACACCTTCCACCAGCCCATGTTGTTCCAACCTGGCCTTGGACGCTTGCAGGGATGGGGCAGCCACAGTTCTCTGGGCAGCCTGTGCCAACACACCTCCCCACCCTCACAGCCAAGAATTTCCTCACAATATCCCATCTACATCCACTCCTTTTCAGCCTTAGGAAGATACCTACCATTTTAATGTGTATTATTCTCTTTCTACATCTATTAATGTGCTCTCTCTGTATATAACATACTATGTATCTCATGGTCTATATGTTATGTGCTATAGTATGTTTAATTACATATCTAACATTTTACATTGTGTATGTCTGTATGTTTAAATTGGATAGTGTGTACATTACAGCTACCAAATACACACGGATACAATGTGTGTATGTTGTTACATTAAGCATAATACATGCACTCTATACATATAATACAAGTTATGTAATGTGATATGCATTATATAATATACAATGTGTTATACCATATATGCACTTTATATTTTATCTTATTAAGACTTGTTTTAGAATATTGATATTCAATATAAATGTAATAATTTTATCAAAATAGGGGGTTAACGTTACGTATATACAACATATTACATATACATTATATATGAGTTTATCTGTATATGCACACCTCCCTGGTATATAATGTAGCTATATGTACATATCACTATATAAACTACAGCATTACCATACGAACTGTAATATTGTGTGCATATATATGTACATTCATATACAGCTAAATAACAGCATAAGAAAATTGTGTCAATCACATCAGCAACATATGAATTCTGTATAACATTACATAAAGAACGTGTAATATAATACACGATGCAATATTTTGCACATATATAATGTGCGTCACGGAATATTCAATGCACTAAGTACCTACAATAAATAATACTATTTTAGGTCATGTCGGACATGCATGTGTAGTGCATGTGCCAGGTGTGCCTACGTGTGTGCACCTGCACGCCCCCAGTGCAGTGTGCAGTGCACTCTGTCCTCCCCAGCACACACACCGGGGCTGCAGAGCTGAGAAAACCTTCTGTAAGACAGCGCTGTTTCATTGCATCCACACTGGCAGCGCATCAGTAATTATCTGTAATGCACGTATGGTATTATGTACTGGGCATGATGTTTTCTAACATGCATTGTGTGACAGACAACATAAACCAGACATTATATATTAGTATACATTGTGTAATATAATATGCATTGATACAATGTGTGCAATATACCCTGGACTACATATACTGTAGTATACCTTTACAGATTATAGGATATTCTGCTATAAACAGGAATATATTGTTTATATTTACTTTATCACAGAATCTCTGATTCTGAAGGGACCTTAAAGCCCGTTTTGTTCCACTCCCTTGCCAAGGGCAGGGACACCTTCTGCTAGATCTGGTTGCTCCAAGCCCCGTCCAACCTGGCCTGGAACACTTCTATGGATGGGGCAAATGTAAAATACAATGTATTGCATGTAATAAATTCTGAATTTCTGTGTGCATGTAACTAAATGAAAGCCTCCCAGCTCAGCCCCCCCAGCTGTACAGCATTTTCCTCACATTTGTCTTTGCACTGTGTTGCAATACAGGCAATTTAGTATGAAGAACTGTAAAATGAGATAATAGAACAACACACCGTGGTCCCAATTACCCTGAGGAAGCAGAACCTGTTCTGATCTGCAGCCAAGCCATGCCCCTCCTCTCCCCCGGCCCTGGCCCAGCACCCACTGCAGCACTGGCAGAGCCTTTGCTCTGCTTTAAATCCTGTCAGTCACCTTCCCTGGTCCCTAAAAAAGGCTGGCAAGCCCTCGGTCGGGCTGTGGGCTGGCACAGGAGCTGGGTGGGAACGGGCTGGGCTGTATGTATCCTCACCATCAGAGCTGCAAGGGGGCTTTATTAGTGCTTAAGAGCCATTCTTTTCCAAGAGGAGCAGGGGATTTAACCGGCCCTGGCTGTTAGGAATAACGTCCCAGTTACCGTGTCGGGAGGGCGTGTTCCGAGGAGGGGTCGCAGCTCCCCACGCCAGCGCTGCCGATGCCACCGTGCCCAGCTCTGCTGCCCGGCTTGGGTCCCTCACTGCCTGCACGGAGGAGAAGAGCACAGTCAGAGCAGCGCCAGCTGTGCCCTGGCCCTGCAGCCCAGCACTTGCATTCAGGAAGCGTTCAGGAGGACCAAGCCTGGAGGTGCCCGGAGCCGGTATCGAAGGGCAGGACAGCCTGGCACGTCCATCTCTCTGATTAAGGTATCAAATCTTGCCAGAGGCAGACCTTTGTTGTGTGGATTGTAAACTAAATTTAATTACGACCATTTAAAGCCGTGATGAGGCTTTTTATCTGCATGGAAGGATCCGAGGTGTTTAAATGCAATATGCAGGACGAACCCACACGCCCGCGTCTTTCACCCAAGGGGAGCTGCCCTGGTACCTCAGGAAGCTCCTGTCCCATCCAGCCCAAAGCACCAACACCCCACAGCACCCCAGGGCACGTCGCAGCACCACATGCCCTGCAGCGACTGGGCAGAAACACCTGTGACTCCATGAGCCATTTCCCAGCTCATTAACAGCGACACATGTTTTTAAACACCTTTGTGTGAGGAAGAAGTTTGAAGCCCAAGGCAAAAGCGCATCCCTGTCCTGTTTCTGGGCTCGCCCCAACCCCATGGACACCTCCCAACTTCCCACCCAAGAAACAGACCGGGAGGTGCTGCGCAGGACCCCTCCAAACCTTGGGCTGTGCCCAGCTATGTTTCCCAGGGAGTCCCTCCAGCAAGGCAGCTGATGGATGCCCCACTGCACTGATGGCTGCGAGGGACTGTGGTGTTGGTACCAAAAATTGCTAAAAACCTACAGTGGACAAGCAGCCTGCAGAGGCTTCTCCCCTGCAGGTGGGAGAAGCTCACCTCAGCTCCTCAGCAGCTCCATGCCCATGGGGCAGGGACGGAGTCCATGCTGCATTTCTCAGGACCCTGCACGTTCCTGTAATTAATCTCCCTGGCTCCTTTCCGTGTGCTCCCAACCCGTTCCAGACCAGCATTTGGCTCCTGGTGTGCTCGGAGAGGGGGAAGGCTCTGGTGGTTTGTGCACTGGGCAAAGCCCTCCGTCTGTGTGCACAGAGAGTGAGCAACCCACGCACCAGCTGCCTCCACCACGTCACATCTGGGGCAAGATCAGTGTTTTCTGTGGTGCCCAAACCTGTTGTTGTTGGAGGCACTGAGAGCCATCAGCAATCGATTTGTTAGCTGACAGCAGGAGGCTTTGTTTGCTCAGCACTGGTTGCCCGTGCTGCCGGATGGCGAGGACATGGCACCCACCAGGCCACACCTGCATTCCCAGGAGCTGCTGTGAGCAGCGCTGGGTGAGCTCCGGGTTCTGCCACGGCACTGGGCTCCCGGCGTAGCCACTGAGCTACGGGTGGGCTTGTGGTCTCACAGGCACAGAGGAGGAGGCAGAGCTGAGCCCACCAGAGGTGCGGTGCTGCGGGCCGGGCAGTGGGACAGCACAAGGGAGGAGCTGGTGAGGGGTAGGGACAGATCCGTCCCCAAATACTGCCCAAAGGGGGTTTGTGGGAGCAGGTGGCTTTGTGACCTGTTGTGGTGGTGCTATCAGAGTGGCAGGAGATGCAAAGTGGTGATGCCGATGGCTCCCTGTAAAACCCCTCGGGCAGTCGGTGCTCATCCTCACAAGGACCGGCGGTGCAGGCAGGGGAGAAGGGCCACACACACAAAGGCTCAGTAGCTCTGCCCCGGCTGCTGCAGCCCAGTGACGCCAAAAGCAAATTCCACCCTTTTTACAGGATGACTGTGAACGGAGCCATTGCTAAAGTACTCCACTGTCACCTCTCCTTATGCCTCCCCAACATAGGAATCTCCACTGCAATCCTCAGCAGAAATACAATACATCCTTATGCCTCCCCAACACAGGAATCTCCACTGCAATCCTCAGCAGAAATACAATACATCCTTATGCCTCCCCAACACAGGAATCTCCACTGCAATCCTCAGCAGAAATACAATACATCGTCGGTGCCAATGGCTGCCAAGATAGTTCTACAAACCTGGGAAATTCTTCTGGCCCCAACAAATTTCAACTGATTCGTACAGGGACAGACTGTTGTTTTGTGGCCTGCTGGTGCCACAGGCTTCGAGCATGGATTTCATCAGGAGCACTGCTGTGATGGCGTGGACGGAGCTCTGGGGTGAGGATGCGCTGGGCATCACTCTAGAAACAGTGTCCAGTGGCCCAAGAGGAAGGCCACGTGTGTTGGCAAAGTCCCCTTGGGGAGCGGAGAGCCCAGCCCACGGACAGCTGCAACACCGTCTGCAACAGCCCAGGATCTGGGGCTTTCCAAGGCCAGGGAAGCCAGGAAAAGCAAAACCACACCTCTTGCCAGGCATGTTTTGCTGCCTGTGTCTCTCAGGCCATGGTCTTTTCCAGTATATCGATTTACAGTTAAAACCACAGCTTTGCCGAGGCCTGAAGTCAGCCTTGGCATAACCAAGTTGATTTCCTAGGAATCAAGACAGCAGGAGTGTACCTGCACTGGTGCTGCTTAGCCTGACTGAACAGGAAAAAAAAAAATCTTTCTCTAGAAAGACTTTCTTTCTCTACAAGCTTTGCTATATCAAAAAATACCCAGACAATTCCAAGGAAATCTCTCTACAGGAAGCTCCTTTCCCACAGTGAATCAGCCAAGTCTCAGGCAGGAGCCTTTAGGTGAGAGAAGATGGCAGGAACAGGTTGGAAACCTCTTCCTATGAGCCAAAGCCTCAAAGGTTTTGCCATCCCAGAGGCGGAGCGGCCCCAAGGCCCATGCTGAGCCCTTGCAGCTGCTCAGCCCTTCACACACCGGTCTGGGAGCAGGGATTTGCTCAGGGCTGCCAAGCAGACCCACATGCCATGGAGTTGGCTCCACGGCTTCTCCTGCTGGCAAGGGGGGAGATCGTACAGGTGCACTGCAACAGCTGTCTGTGAGAGGCATTTCACACACCCAGCACACACCTTCCCCGCTTACACAGGTACTACAACACTTTTCACTAAAAAATTTACAAAACTACTTTTTGACCAAACCCCTGTGATTCCCACACACAAACACAAGCCCTGAAGAGCTACCTGTATCTATATGGTTGTTGAAGGATGCTGCAGAAAGCCCACAGCAGGGCTGAGGGGCCAGGCAGGAGCAGGCTCCAGCCCTGCCAGGAGGCATACAGACGCCTGCCATCCCACGTGCCAGGCTCCACGGCTCACGGCCACAGCAGGATGCCACTGCTCCACCGAGCCCCTGAACCCCACACCTCAGTGCCACCCATCAAACAGCACGGCCCTCCCAGGCAAGGACATCTTCAAGTTCTCCACTCATAGGTGCTGCCCCTCCTCGAGTTCTCCCTGCAACGCCTTCCAGGGAAGGTCCCTGGCAGCTCCTCCCTGGCTGTCCCCAGCAGCAGAGCACAGGGCAGGCTGTGCCCAGCGCCAGCTGGGACAGGGGCAGGGCTGGGGCTCCAGCCCGCAGCCAGGGGACCCCTTGCTCAGCAGGGCAGCCTTCCCCCGGACCGGCCACACCGCACCCTACTCTCCTCCTCCCGGTAATTCCTTTTTAATTAATCTCATCAAACGGTGCGGAGCAGGCTGGTGCCTACGGAGGCTCCCTGCCAGCTGCACTGCGGAGCCGGGTCCCAGCCCCCCGGAGCCCCCAGGGCCAGCCCGGCAGGGAGAAGCAGGAGGGGTGGGGGCACGCTTGAATTTGAAAATATTTTATTTGAATAGTAAATAATTATACAGTTGAAACAGTTCTATCGAAGCACTCTATAAATAGCTAACAGTTAAGAAAATAATGTGTGTAGAAAAAGAGATTGCATCTAAAAGTAAGAGCTGTTGGTTGCACGGGATAAAATGGTTAAGATCATGTGTTATTCTAGGTATAAAAGTTAAAACCTTTTTAGCAGATCCCTTTAGAAAAAAAGATCTTCTAAAACGCACAGTGAAATGGCAGGCGGGGAGACAAAAAAAGCACATTAGAATATCTGCAATCAAATAATATCAATCTTCATAATTAATATAAATAAATAACGAATAAATAACATAATTACTCAAACCAACATATACAGATAGTCAACTCATAAGCTACCTTAGTAAGGGCAAAACAAACAGAAAGTTGGCATGTCACAGTTAAGGCAGTTTCTACAGCATTTTCTGGAGACCATCAACAGCAGAGTCAAGGCATTTGTGGCTACACTAAAGGAAATGCTCGATTCTCTCGAGCAGTTTGATCTGTTCACATCAATAAAAAACGGAGTGAAGAAACAAACAAACAAAAAGAAAAAAACAAAGAAAAAAAAAAAAAGAAAAGGAAAAAAAAAGAAGAGAGAGACCCCGGGAAGGTAAGTGTAAAGCCAGATTCCAGCAGGTCGCAAGCCGTATTAAAGCTAATCGTGTGGCGGCCCCGGGGGAGCGGCGCGGGGCCGGCGGGGAAGGCACGGGCGGCTCAGCAGGCGGGACGCAGCGGCACCTGGAGCAGGATGACCTGCCGGTTCTCCGAGGGGTGGCACTTGTTGATGTGCCGGGTGAGGCCGGGCGAGCTGTAGAAGGTGGCCGGGCAGTACTTGCAGGGGAAGACCTGGGCGGCGTGGAGGAGACGCAGGTGCCGCTCCTGGCTGCTCTTGCTGGGGAAGGTCTCCCCGCAGACGGGGCAGAGGCGGCACTCGGCGGCGGGCGGCTCCTCGGCGG
>VXAY01005014.1:1570-19648 GCA_013399855.1 Oxyruncus cristatus
CTCTCCCACGCCATCCCACCCACCCCCCACCCCGCCATATGCTTTTCACCTCGAGCTCCCACGTGGGAGATTTTTGGGGTCCAGTGACTGCTGTTCAGACCACTGTGAGAATTCACTCTCTGGGACTGGGGGAGACAAGCGAGGACTCTCAACACCTAATTGAAGGGGTCAAGCCACCACCCCCACATCTTTCAGTATGGAGTAGTAACGGTGCCCAAAATATGGCACAAACTCAGTTCCAGGTCAGTGGAGCTCTGCAAAGTCCAAGAGGTTGGGCTTTTCATTTCCCACCATTGCTCTGCCAGGAATCTGGATGATACTGCCATTTGGGGTTGCCAGTTGGGCAAACCTTTGCTCACAAGAGTAAATTGTTGGCTTGACTGAGTAATCACAGAGATGATGTTGAGGAACTCCTAGAAGAGGGAAGGCTTGTGGGATGGAGCTGTGGAAGTGTACTTACAGATGAAGGTAACATTGCAGGGGAGTTTCTCTGCATGTCTGATCCCTTGCAGAGATGGGGCCACAGGGTTCCCTGTCCCAGACTGTTGCAGAAGGCCCAAAGTACACCAAGTTTCTCCCCTGTGCTCTGGAAAAAGTGGTAACTTCTGACCATCATCCTGAGTGACCTCAGTTCAGGGTTCAACTAGTGCAAGGGTTGACTACCTGGACTGACCCTCACCTGCCACAGAGGTTTTTTCGTGTGCTGTTATTCCTTATGTTATAGAATCATAGAATTATGGGGGTCAGAAGGGACCTGGTTCCAACCCTGTGCCATGGGCAGGCACACCTTCCACTATCCCGGGTTGCTCCACGCCCCATCCAGCCTGGTCTTGAACACTTCCAGGGATGGGGCATTCACAACTGCTCTGGGCAACCTGTGACAGTGCCTCACGACATTCACAGGAAAGGATTTCTTCCCAACATCTAATCTAAACTTTCTGTCTTTCAGTTTGAAACTGTTACTGCGTGTCCTGTCGCTCAAGACCCTTGTAAAAGTCCCTCACCATCTCTCCTGTAGCCTCTATGGGTACTATAAGGGGCTCTGAGGTCTCCCCAGAGCCTTCTCTCCATCCCAAACAGCCCAGCTCTCTCAGCCTGTCTCCTTAGGCGAAGCAATGTGTAGCAAGGGATCTACAACACAGGTCCCAGTCTAACACCAGATGGGTAGGAGAGCTTTGTGGGCCCCATGAGGCACCAGTGTAGCCCTCACAAACCCTCAACAGTTACGTGGGTGAGAATGTGGCCCTCAGCCCCAGTGTGTTTTCCTGTGCTTTTCGGGACAAGCTCCTAGATAAAAACTACACCCAGCCATCCCTTCCCTCTGGATGTCCCCACATAGCTGACATCTGCCATGGTACCTGCTAATCCCAAACAGATGAGCTTAGAGGCAACAGGCTGTGTCCATCCTTCTCTCATGGTCCTTTCCTCACGCTTCCCTCTATGAGTAGGAGAAAACAAATCAATAAAATACACAAAAAGCCCTCCAAATGATGGCCAAGAGAACACCCCCACCTCCATCCTAAACAAATATGCAACTCAAGAACTTTCGAATAGGAAATGTCCCACTGAAAATGTTGACATGTCTGATTGAAACCAAATAAGAATTGTCATTTTCAATCAGTGCTTCGATGTGGAAGGAAGGCTTGTTTGTTTGAATTAAATCACCCAACTGGAGCTACATTTTGTCATTTTGTATCCAAATGAAACAAAAAAGAAACTGTTTCAACATTTCTTGGCAGAGCTGCCAGTGGCATTTCCTGTGAAGAATTCTGGTTTTGAAAAGTTTTGGCAGGTGAACTCTGTGTTGAAGAGCTCCACTGACCATCATCGTCCTCCTTGGAATAATCTGACACATGGGTATGAAATAATTGGCTTGATTGAATTAATGTAGAAAACCAAATTATGGAACCAAATACTAAAAAAACCCCAAACAAACGAACAAACAAACCAACCCCCCAAAAAACCAAAACCAAAACCAAAACAAAAAACTCAAGCAAACAAACAACAAAAAAAAACACACCCAAAAACAACAAAAAAAATCACTTCTGATTTTCTTTCCTAGAAAATAGTATTTTGCTTACATTCAATATGTTTGGGATAAAAAACGTTTGTGAGCCTTTGCTCTTTTTATCTTGTTTTACTTTTCTTCTGGAGGGTGTATAAATACACACACAAATGCATTTAAAGCAACCCCACGTAAATAATTTCAAACTGAGTTCAATTTAGGAAGCAATAGAAATAATTAATTCTTTAATGCTCATTCTGAAAACATGGCAGGGTTTAAATTAATAATAATTAAAAAGTCTCAGTCCTACTAAAGGAAGTTTTTGAGTGACCCAAAGTTATTTTTAGGCCCGTCTTATGTATAACTGCAAGAAAAAACCCCACACCTGGTTACTGTAGACATCAAACTCTGTCAGGATAAATTTCATAAGCAGAAAAAGACCCATCCCTTTGAGTGGTCACCTTGTAGGACATGTGTGCATAAATCTTTGTGAATCAGGGTTGACATCAAAGGTTTTCTTACCTATGGTTTTGTCTTCTAGATCTAGGAAACTTTTTCCTCTTTTAAAAACATCTCCTCCCTCTGACTCTGCTCTGTGTCAAGGAGTTCATACCATGTAAGTGGATAATCTCAAAAAGGAAATTTCCTCTTCATAAAGTTAGTTTGGTTCCTCCAGCAGACCTGAGATGAGTTTCCTATTTGTGTCTAACAGTCTGCACATAACCTTGACTGCATGAGACAGGCAGATGTTTTATAATGAAGGCCAGGAGCTTGTTATTTTTATATAAATAGCATATTGAGTTAAATATGTATATAAGTCTTTCTAGGTTCAAGGTATGAATTAAAGTTATGCAGAATTATTGTGTGATTTGTAAGTCAATGTGAAAGGTAAAAAAAAGGAACTTGCAAGGCCCCCAGGAAAGCAATGGTAACTTTATATGATTCAGAAATAGAACCAGATCATTAGAAGTTTCTCTTTACTATTGTTTAAATTGCTTAAATTAGACCATTTTCCGTATGTGTTTTAGTTTCTTAGACACCTTTAGATGTCTAGCAGACCTCTTTATATAGCAGCTTTATATAGAAATTATCTATTTATCTACCTGTCACCTATCGTTTACCTATTTTTATGTACACATAAAAAAATAAGATCTCAGACGTACAACAGTTACCAATTCTTAGTATCCCATTACAAGGTAAGCAATGAACCATCACATACCAAACAAGACAGGTGAGGAAATACGAATATATTTCAATCCTCCTTTTTTTTTTTTTTTTCCCCCTCAAGATTTGGAAATCAAACTGTTTGAGCAAATTTGCCCCATAACAGAAACAACAGTGATTTTTGAAGTTGCTCTTTTATTTTATAAATCACTCTGACATGTGGTATTGAGTTTCAACGTTGTTGTGTGAGCAATGACAGGCAACAATCAAAATTCCGGGCCAAGGGATTGGAAACCAAGTGCAACACTAATTTTGGAAGACATAAACTCCCTGTTTTGGTTGGTTCTCCATGAGTTTAGGGCATTTATACCCACAGTATCTGCAAACCATTTCTCTTGTACGTTTTGATAGCTGAGCACTTCTACCCCTGTCTGATTGTGTCATGCTTGCTGCTGTCCAAAAACAAAAGAAGAGGATTTTTTCTCCGATTTCTCAACTGGGACAATAAGAAGAAGACCTTGGTAGCTTAGAACCATTGTGTTGCAGCATGGGAGATGACCACAGGGGAGGCTCAGGTTTAAGTCCAGGCTTTCTTATCTATCAGATCTTTCTTAGCCTCTTTCCCCCTGTGGAGCCAGTGTCTAAACATTTCTCTGCACACCGAAGTTGTAGTGCTCAGTGATGCAGCACTTGCTGACACACCAGCAGAAGACCAGGACCTGCCCTTTGCTCAGGCTGCTCAGGCACACGAGTCCTTTTGAAAACCTTTGAATATTTGCCTCCTGTAGCTCTTTCGACACGCATCAGTTTGTCACTGCTCTTACATTTGTGATTATGTTTTGCAGTATCTCCCGAGCAAACAAGGAACCCTGATCTTGTAAGTGCATGAAATTTTTTTCCCCTCATAAATAACTTCAAAGAGACTAATTACCAATAAACGTCAAAACGTACCCTGGATTGTCATGTACATCACTGCTTTATGATGGTGTGGATTTCCATCACAGTTTTCATACAAGTTTGCATCTATATGTACATATAGCCTGAAATGTACATACTTATGTATGTCTGAGACTTTGTAAACCAGCATAGAAGTAGTAACATGAATAAGAAGCACAAAACATTAGCAGAAATGTAACATCAGTCAATGAAGCTCAGGGCAGGCAGGAGGTAATGGAAAGCTACATAATTTAGGATAGGGAGTGAATGGAAACACCGGATCTATTTGGGAATTCTGAGTATAAAGAATTGTTTAATCTATCTAGGGAAAGTCATAAAAGGAATTGATTACCAGAAGTTGAATTCAGAGAAAATATCACATTGCAATGAAGATGTACAAGGTTCACAGCAATTAATCATTCCAGAAACGTAATAGGACGATTGGTTAAAAATCACCATCTCATGACATTTTCAGCTTGGAGACTGGATGGCTTTCCAGAAGATATGTTTTAGCCAAGCAAAAGTAATTGGGTTCAGGACAAGACCAGACATGAAATGAGTTAAGAACTGCCTAACTGACAGATCTCTGAAAGCAATTGTCAATGCAGAATTATGGTCAAAGAAGAGTGTTACTGAGGTTTCCTCTTATGCTATTCATCAGTGATCTGGAAGTAAATATAAAACTACACCTGATGACATTTTTAGATGACATTATGGTCAGTGAAACAGCAAAGAATGAGAGGGCAGCCTCATGTAACAAATACTGCCTGGCCTGGGCAAACAAAATGCATTTTAATGCATTAAGATGCTTCTTGCAAACACAGAACAAAAACCTGGACAAGCCCAGGGTTTTCAGCTTTGAGTTGGACTCTCAAATCTGAAAGGGCTGATGTGACTCTTGGGTCTGCAGCCAGTAGACTTGTGGTGCATGACACTGTTAATTTGAACTAGAGAGGGTCTGACAGCCACATCTTAAAACATGGTGACAAAATTGGAGAGGATACAAAAAAGAGGAAAAAAAAAATTAGGGCTGGAGAAAATGATTTGCAGGCCAAGGATTGAAGAATTATATTTAACTATCAGAAGTAGATTTGATTACAGTTGGAAAAACATTTGTAGGTTGAGAAAATTAAATGGTACCAAGGGACCAGACTTAGGTACCAATTTCTCGAAGAAACAGAGCTGGGACCAGTCCTCCCTTCAACATTCCTCCATAATAGTATAAGTGACTCCTACCCACTGTAAATCCAACTAATTTCTAACTCTGTACATACATTGCAATTGAAAGACCTCACTTGGAGATTTGGGGTCCACTTTTGGGCTGAGTGTTATATTGCCCAGGTGCAGGATAATCTGGAATCTGAATTTGGCCTGGGATTCCTTTCTGGAAATGAAGTTTAACTGAATGGAATAGAACTATTACCTTTAGCAGAAGCCAAACTGAAGCCCTGATGATCCTGACAGGCTGGAGGCAGAATAGATGCATGGTCCTCTCTACATATTGTTAACCTTGGAAGTCAATTTGCAGAAGAATCATGCAAATGTCTCTCGAACTTTGTCTGACAGCTGTGTGTACACAGTGCATTTCTCATGAGAGGTGTCATACAGCACCAAGCAAAATCTTGCTACTCCCAGGTGAAAGTAGCAATCCAGTGACTGAAGAAACACTGCCATAAGATGAGGGCAAATCATGACTTTACCTAAGAAACTATTGAACCACTTGAAACTGGAGGTTTTTGCTCTGGCTGGGTTTGGCTCAGAAAATTTCTCCAACCCAAGATGGACTTCCTGGTATAGAAAGGAACACAGCCTTGCCTTATATGCCACTAGTAATGTGTGATATCATTTCCAACCTGTTTAAATGAGAGCAGATACCCAAACCTCATCTTCCAGGTCAGTGCTCCAAGTATGACACAGCTGGCAGTGTCATTGTGTGTTATTAGGCTGCTGTGTTAGGCTGATATGTGGATAACATTAATTGGCTCAGAAATAATTGATCTATCTTGTCCAAGTGTATTCTTAGTCCCACAGAGAGGGCAACAATTTTTATTTCTCACGAAATAATACAGAAGGGCCTTGACTCTATTTAAAGTATGCTGTGTACTACTGTCCTCCCACCAACAAACCACAACAAACTCCACACCAACAATTTTCAAAGAATGAAAACATGTCTTATTCCTTTGCTCTGTGTGATTTTTTTGGGCCAGTCACAGAGTAGGAGACACAGACTGTGAGATAACACAGCAGTCAGAGGTTTGCATCTCACAGGTGAGCTGAGGCTGGCCTTGAAAATTGTTTGGATGAAAAAAATGAGCGTGTTCACATGCTATTAATAATGTGTAAAATCCCTCAGATGGAAATGGATAATATCCATATGGATATCCATCCGTGGATAATATACACATGGAGAATATCCAGTTCTCGTGTCTCTACACCTTCTTTATCTAAAATGTAAATCATCTTCGCTGTTCCTTTCCTCCCAGGGCTTTGCAAAACTTGACGCATGGATGCTTTATGTGCTTAAATTATTTATCATTGTTGTGGGATACCTGAAACTTTTGAAGATGGAAACATGAGGAACAAGGTGTATTGCATTTCATCGTGGGGCTCTGTCTGAATAACAGTCTGCAAACATACTTTGGGGAGTTTGGCATCGTGTGCCTGAGCGAGCCTCTGCCAGCCCGTGCGCAGTGAGAACAAGATCCCACAAGGCCAGAGTGCAATATTTGGCAAGAATCACAGCTGGTGTTAAGACTCTGTCATCTGTGTTGGATCTCGTCTAAGGCACAGCACCGTTCCCAGCCAGGCAGCTGATGGCAGCAGGTTGGTCAGTGCGCTGGTGAGACGCTTGAGCCTCTACTGTGGGAAGCAGTAACACATCCAGCAAAAAAGCAGGTTATCAGTTCCAGCTCTTTAAGACTCAGCATACTCAATTCTGCCTTTTCTCCCTTTTTCCTGTCCGTTATCATTCCCTGGCACCCCCATGGTGACAGCCACCCTTGGCATCGGGTGATGCAGAGATCCCCTGATTCACAGAGAGCAGCATCCGGTGTCAGCCCGAGAATCCCTGCTCACCATCCCAAGGGAAAACCAGGCAAGAAACGCCAGATCTGCAAAAACAAGGGCTGATTGATTCGCTGTGCTCCAGGGAAAGTGCAGCACAACTTTTTAATTCACACCTCGGTCATTTATCAATGTTTTCTTATTGCTGTTCCTTTATCAACGAGTTAAATTTGGGGAAAAAAACCAACAAACCAAACCAAACCAAACCAAACCAAAATCAAAACTACGTGTATGCGTGGGGCTGTCGCGGGTGGGAGTTGCCTCACGGCTGTAGTACTGCGTCGCCTCTTCGTGTCCTTGCCCTTTTCCCCACCAGCCTCTGCAACTGCGAAGTTTTGGGTGGTTTTGGTTGAATAGCCATGAAGCATTGCCCTCTGCCGGCAGGTCGCACACCTGGCTGCGAGCGGCTTCGGCAACGCCTGGCCTTGGGAGGGGATTAAAACAGCAAACATTTTATACGAAGTTATTTAAATTTTGGGGGGAAAAGAAGAAAGAGAACGAAGTCAAAAAAAAAAAAAAAAAAGCTCATCTGCACCAAAAGCATCACTTGCATCCTTAGAATTTAGAAGACAAATACATTTTTATTGCTGTTTTTTTTTTCTTTTTTCTTTTTTTCCTTGATTTTATTTTGGTCGTGTTTTAAAATATCAACTGACGAAGCATTTCTTGCTCCAGCTGCACAATATTGTGCTCATGCAGCAGCATGTGCAATTGAGAGAGGCTTGTGCAGCCCTGTTGTTCATTAGGAGTGAAATGCAGACTTAACAGCACGTTACAGAAAGTCGCTGTCATTAAAAAATTGTCTGAGAATGCAGCTAACTTAGGTCCTAATTTGGCCCTTCATTACAGCAGGATCTGAGNAAAAAAAAAAAAGAAAATTATTTACCTTGGGTCTCAATGGGAGTCTTGGGCAGGAGGGCTTAAAATCACATTTCTCCCACCCCAGGCTCTTCTTGCCCAGTCCATGGATGAGCTGTCAGTGTTCTGAAGTTTACACCAGCTCTGTCCAGTTTAAGCTGTCAAGAGTTTTGGAAACTGGATACATTTTTAACTTTTTTCAATTTGACAAAACTCTGCATCTTAAATAAATTATATAATATAGAGCAGGAAACTTCTACTGAGAGCAAGCTAAAAATATAAGAATTTTTTTCTTTTTTTTTTTTTTTTTTCCATCACAACTCCTTTTCCNGACAGCAATCCACAAAGATGGATTAATTCCAGAGGAAGTCAAGCAAAGACTGTGTCATTACTATTTATCCTGTTTTAAAGATGTTCCAAATTGCCGTGGAGTTGCCAGCACATCCTTCATATAATGCCTCGTGTAAATCTGAAGTACAGGAGCCAGACAGAGTACAGGTAAGTGGGAGGTGATGAGCTACGTGTTGCATATGTGCAGTTTTGCTCCCTTGGCTACTTCAGATTTGTTGGGGAGGGACAGCCCCTCACTCCCTCCTGGAGACTTTGATCTTGAAGACATGCAATGGGCAGCCAAGCATATGACCAGTTACATTCTTTCTGCTTGTTTTGGCTGTTCTTGTCCTTAAACCAAAACAAGTCATTAAGGGAACAAGGACAATTATTCCTTGAAGTTTCTGTAAGGGAAAGGGAGAACAGGGGCTGCTGTGAGGTTGGTATTGTCACACAGCTGATGTGACTGTGCCATTCCTCACTGCAGAGCCATGACTGAGTTTATCGAGGTCTCCTTTTGCAAGTGATAATAAACCTAATACTGCCCATAGCTAATATTTTTTCTTGCACCACATATGTTCACTTTTGGTCCTCAGATTATTTTTTTTTCTCCAGTCTCCATCTGTTCTTTTGCCTTTGAGGTACTTTAGTTACCATGGAAATGACAACATCATCTGGATGGGTGGAGCTTCATGCAGTGTAAAGTTGGTTTCCTACATGAAGTGGTTTAAGAGGTATGGAGATGGCTGATAAAATTACAGCATTTTATGTCATGGCTTTTCATGCTTTTGGTGTGCAACAGAGATATTCCTGTGTGTGCCTGTGAATGCATGAGGGAAGACAGGCCTGTTCCAGGAGGGGGCATGTGCTCATTTTTGATCTGCCAGATGAAATCTTTCACTTGAGTCTTTCATGCCTGATTCCTTACAACCCTTAGTTGCAGGCTGGATTTTATTTGTCAGGATCCTATTGTAAGACACTTTCTGAGTCCTGTGATTGTCAGGTGGGTCAGGCAAGGTGCAGAGCTCGTTCCCTGGAGTGGCTCACCTTTTGTCAGCATTGCCATGAAGGAGAATAGGAAGAGTTAATTTAGTGGGTGGTTGTCACATGGGCTTTATTGTCTGCTGATGTGTGTGGCGTTGACTCCTTGGTCACTGTGAGGGGTCTTGTGCCTTCAACAAGTCCATATGACAAATGATTGATATGATCCAGAGATCGCTTAAAACAACTGTGCACAGACATCAGAAGATTTATCTCAACAAATCTGGCAAATCCAGGGCAGAGCCCTTGTTTACATCAAATCAGACCTTATTTTACTAGTGGACTTGGACTTCAGCACAGTTCCAGAAGCTGTAATCCTCTACTAACCCCTGTAGAACCTGGCAATATTGATTATACAGCCTTGTGGACATGAAGGTATTTTAGATGAATAACAATTTTTGGCAAAGGATATGGAAAGAAGGGCCAGATATGTCAAAAAGAGAACTTGGCACATGAAACATAATATTAAGGCCTGTACAGTCTCCAAAATGCTTTTAGACTAGTTCATATATTCCGTGTATGGCTCTTAAAGATTCTGAAGTGCTCTCTGCTTGTCTAATCAGGTATGTGGATGGGGCCAGGAGATGTGCCACAGAAAAGGTTTTACTGCAATTCCCACAGAGACCAAAGGAAGAGGAAAGTGCTAATTCATCAGAGTATATGCAAGCATGGGATCCTGATGGAGTCCCTCAAACAGGCAGGTCTGGCTGGCTGGGACAGTGTTCATTTCTTAGAACTTTTGGTGGGGAGAAGATGAGGAACCCACAGGACAGCATGGTGTCCCATGCAAGGTCCACGACTTTGGTCAGTGCTCTGTGTCTGGTGCAGAGGGGAGTCTAAGGTCAAATCCTTGGATCTTCCATCCTAACCTTACTTTGTCACATGGCTAGAGTGACAGTACTCATTTATTTCTATTATGGTTATTTTTAGGTGCTCCAGCTCCAGCTGCAGCCATTTCTTACCATAACAATCCTTTCAAGAAACATTCTCCCCAGCAACACTGAAAATCTTTTTTGCGGAAAAACNTTTTTGGGAAAAAAAAAAAAAAAAAAAAAAAAAAAAAAAAAAAAAAAAAAAAAAAAAAGAAATCTATCTAAGTCAGCAGTCAGCATTAGAAATCTTTCTCAAGGGCACATCCCAGCCATAAATAAACTCATGATTCTCAGAAAGCTCAGAAAAGGGTGGTGCTGCTGGGAGTTTTTGCAGCAGTTCAAGACAACCCATGTTTTGGTCTACAATGGATGGCAAACTCCAGGGCCAGGAACCCTTCAGCAGTCTCCTTTGGGATTTTTTTTCATGTGCCCTGGCTGTGGAGAGCTGGGGCATTCACATGCCAGGCACCATCCTGGCTAAAAGAGGAGCAATTGCAGCCCTGAACTCCAGAGCAAAGAGCGTGGCCTGTTCTGATCGGTGCCAAGAGCTCCCAGCCAGGCGTGACAGACCTGCCTTGGCGTGGAGGGAGCATAGGAGGGGTGCTCATCAGGCAGACTTGTCAGGAGAAAGTGATGGCCCAGGGGAAAAAAAAGGGGCTTGTCTCACCCTTCTTAGAGATGGGGATGCCTGTGGTGACCCTTCTGCAAAGGCTGCTGGCAGACAGGGGCACTTCCAGTGTCGCGGTGTCGCGCTCTCGGCACAACAAACCGCTTAATGAGCCAGCAGCTTCTCCCAGAATCAGTTTGTCTCTGGAGCAGTTTCCATCTGATCCCAGTGTGAGGTATGTTGGAAACATAGGAAAACAGAGGGAGAGAGGCTCAGAGGGAGAGAAAGTTGCCACCAGCACCAGCTCCACCACCCGCTGGCGCAGCCTGTGCAGAAAACAGCAGAACTGAGAGCACAGTTTGGAAATCCCTTGGCCAGACACAAGCAGGAGGGAAGAAATCCCAGGCCAACCAAACAAAAAAAGTCCTTTCTTGCCATAATATGGCAAGCAAAGAGCAGGTGGGGATTCAGCAGCGGATGGCCTGAAGGCATCTCCAAGGTGAATTTAAATCCTTTTTGCTGCTTGACTGCTCAGCTTGTTTTCTGTTCAGACTAAAAGCTAAATTTTGTGGGGTTGCCTCAGAGGTTCTCAATTTTTTTTTTTTTTTTTCCCGAGGGGTCAGTTTTTCTGAAGTCTCTTTTAGCAGGTCACAGAATTTGCTGTCAGGTGCTTTTGTCAGGATAGTTGGCCACCAGATGTGGCAACTTGCCTCACAAGAAAATGGGATCTTACAAGGAAAGGGAGGAGGTATTCCTCAGCTATGAGCTCAGCAATCTCCAGGACAGTGTACAAGACATCCAGATCCAAAGAGAGATCACATATGAGGAGACAAGGACTAGCCCTAGATGTACAGCTATGTTTTTCTTACATTAAACACAGGGTTGTAACAACCTAAATTCCAGTTGTCTCCTTCCCTTGAGCAGATTGATAATGGAAATTCTGCAGCCTAAATGAAATTAATCTAAGTGCACAGCCCAGAAATGAGATTCTTTGTGATCTGCTGAGCAGCTGAAGCCACAGTGGGGTAAGCAGATCTCTTATTTCATAATAGGTTTTTCCTTCACACCTTATAAGAGGGATTTTACAGCTCAGATGTAGCTTGAAAAAAAAGTAAGACTTTTTATTATTACCTCTCTCTTTTCTTTTTTTTTTTTTTTTTTTTTCTTACTTAAACCCTTGTAAGGATATAAANCTCTGTAAGGATATACACTGCAAAAAGTTAAAAAATTAGGAATTTGTTTTTAAGCTATCTAGTTTTTATGAGCTGTTTGTGTTCTACATTTGGATTACAGCTTGGTGAGCAATCAACTTCTTTATCTTCTAGCCAAACCTCTCAAAATAATATAAATGTTTTTCTTTGAGGTTATTCAGGTACTATTAATCCTTTTTATTGCTCTTTTTCCCACCGAAATGGTAGACTGGGAGTGATGGGGGCAAGGAGTAGGTTGAATTCATTGTATTTCTTTATGTTATCATTTCTTAATTTTAGATAAATATGGGAATTAGAGAATGTGAAAATAAGATACTTTGACTTGAAGACATAAATATTTTCTGACCAAATAAATCAAAGCAATTAAATGAATGAAATATGAATTCAAACACAGTTTCGATAGATATTAATCTGGGGGCTTGGGGGAGTTAAGGGGTTTCTGAGATGGAAATACATACTACTTTGCAAAATGTCACCAGGATGTTGCAGGGATGAAGACATTAAGCTGGTGTTGAAAACTGTAGGGGAAGATTTGGTAGGCAGGTTTCATGTGTTCAGGGTTCCTTCACCCTGCCCGGAAGTGGGGAGAAGTGGTTTGCGACGGCTGCACTCTCTGCATTGTTCCCTCATTCGTCACCAAATGCCAGGAGCTGCAGTAATCCATCCTGGAAGTGACAAACACATGACACTGTGTGGCCTGATCCTGTGGGAGGAAGGGTGGAATTTCCTATGGGTGCAGATGCCTCAAGAAAAAGTACTTTTTTAAAGCCTGGGCTCTCTTCCTGGCTGTCCCAAGTTAGTGACAAATGGACTACAATTTCAAGGATTTGTACAATTTCATCAGTCTTCTCTAGTAATTTCTGTTGTTTTTGTTGTATTTCTCTATTGATTCCATAGGCACCATTGTGGATTTTGACTGTGATAGGAATCATTCCCACTTAACAAAGGACTAGAGTTTTTTTTATCCTTAATTTACTAATTAGGTATTTTCTGCATCTGTTACTTGTACCCTCGCTTCTCACAATCCTGTGTCTGTCAGAATATACTCTGAACTTTAGCCAGGGAAAAAAATAATCTTATAAAAGGATTTACAATAAAAATATGTATTTGTTTGATGAAAGCTGCTGGAATGACAGCTATCCTCTTAAGGGCAGGATTAAGGTTACAAAGGCAGATGGAACATTATTATTCCCTGATCTGGTGAGTATTGGACAGTCCAGCCTGCAGGTTATCTCACATCCTAAACGATTTGTCCATAAGTGTGAATGGAATTGTTTAAAGCCAGGTTGGACAGGGCTTGGAGCAAGGGCCTGGTCTAGTGGAAGGTGTCCCTGTCCATGGGGAGGGTTGGACTAGATGAGCTTTGAGGTCTCTTCCAATCCAAATAATTCTGTGATTCTATGATGAATCAAATACAAAAACCTGTTTGATGGAGTTTTTCAGCAGACGTTCATAGTGTGGAGAAGCTGGGTGATTTCCATGCCACGTGCCAATCTCTCCCCTCCTTCCTCACACCCCTTTACCACACTGAAGGCCAAGACATTTGGAGCAGAAAGCCATACCCATCATCTCTGCCATCCTGCTCACGAGCACAGCTGTGGAAACTGAAGTAGCTGTAGATTTGTTGCTGTGCATCCACACATAAAGACACGCAATTACCCCGGTCCATGGGTGTTTAATGATGTGTTGTTGCTAAATTCACATCTGGGGAAAACCCTGCTGAAATTGGTTTTGCCCCTGCTGTGTTTGTGAGTTTAAAAGAGTCCTGGGTTGCCTGTTGTGTTGTTGCTGTGCAATCTATGATGCTACTAAGCCTGTATCCTCTCCTGGGGTTTGGCTGATGCACTTTATGCACCATCTTTCAACATATGGACAGTGCCAAGGCTCTCTTGATGGGGATGGAAAGTGTCTACTGCATAAAACAGAGAAGTGTTTTGCCCAGACCATTATGCATCTGCACCACCAGCTCACCCCCTTTCAGAAGTGACGCTGTGCTGCTCACAGCAGTCTGTATCCCAGGCTTAGGCAGGGATGCAGCTTCATGAGAAGCAGAAAAGGACAGTGTCAGCTGCAAAGATTTACAAAAGGTGCCATTTGCATCACCCTGGAGACTGGTTCCCCACAAGCCCTGAATCTTTTGGTTGGAATTCTGGGGACTCTTTCTGTCTCACCTTTTCTCCGGGTGCCCTGCGTCCAGTGTCTAGCAATACTTTATTAGTGCTCCTTCCTCTTTTAAACTTACTCTTGCCCTCACAGGACCACCTGTGATACATAAAACCAGAAAAAAAGCACTTGACTTAGCCCAGTGTTCTCACTCTGGAACCCTGATTGTTTTTCTTGACTGAAGTACATTGTTTCCCCACCTATCAGTAGCTTTATATTCAATAGAGTTGGCAAGAACAAACATTTCCTGTCCAGGAAGAAATATTTTTTTTTAATTTGTTGTTGTTGTTTGTTTGTTTATTTTTGTTTTTGTTTTGTTTTGTGTTTTTGTTTGTTTGGTTTTGTCTTCAAATGTGTTCCAAATCAAAATTGACGCTTTCAGAATTTCCTATGGAATGAAAATTCTGGTTGAAACAATCCCATCCCCCACATGTTAAAAAGCCCCAAACAATAAAAGGATTTGCATAGACAGAGTTCAGACTGCATTTTTACTGCTGTAAAAGTAATATGACAGTGATCCCAATTCAGTTACCCACATATGGATTTCTAATGCTCCTTGATACGTTAAGGAGTGTCTGAGGTATCTCCAGGATCCTGAAGGATATGCCAGGACTTCTGCCCTTCTGCAGCAGCCCATAAAAACCTTGTGGAATAGTTCGGGACATCCCTATATCAACGCTAACACTGACAGTTCGTGTGTCATGCCAGAAAAATTCAAGTTTTTTACCATGTTGCCCAAAACTTTGCAAAGCCTGGGCCAGACAGATGCCCTCAATGTTGGATATACACACCCTAGTATCAGTTCCGATAAGCAGGAAAAAAAAGAGGCACATAAACAGAAAGAACAGAGCAGATTAAAATAAACTGGGACACAGATGCTGGGCTCACTTTTATTTAGAGTAGAGCTCATCACTAGCGCTGCCTTGATAGAACTTCCCTTTCCCCTTTTGACCTTCCCTTTTAGAGCAAGCTGTGACCTACACTCAGCTCACTTCACACCTTGGCCTAATTACATCCGGGGGAGCAGGAGGTGGAATATGATAACTGTCCACATCTTTGTCATAGGTGGAAACAGGCGGAGTGATCATTTAGGGTGGCTGAAGTAGGTAAGGTTGTGAGTAATGAGACGGAAAGTTTAGATTGAATATTGAGATAAAATTACCCACAATACATTCTTTTAGGCAAGGGGGTGTATCAAGTCTCAATTAGTTGCGGTATCGTCTAATAGCACCACATCTACTGACAGCATTATGGCCCCATGGCCTATTAAATCATCTTTGAGGGGAACCCATGGAAGGCTGAGCTGGACAAGCCACCAGTAACTGTAATATAAAGACTACTCCTGTGATAGAGCCAGAGTGGAATAAATAGGCAATTTCCATGTCACTCATGAGAAGGTATTGTACCAGGTCATGATATCCAGCAAGCCCTGTGCCTGTGCAAAGATCTTTGGTGGCACTCACTTTAAAAGCTTTCTAAAGTGACTTAGGAGTTGTTATCCTCTTTTGAAAATCATTATGGTAATTTAGGTGTACAAAGCCTGTTGTATCACCTACTGGAATAAAGTTTGTGAAGCTCCCTTGTTTAAAAAAGTACTTGGTTTTGAAGTGTCCACCAGGACACACAATCCATATTTGTGTGGAGTGCTGCAGCCTTACTCTACCTGTTTTCTGCAGCAAAGCACTAGCAGAAATCTTGGTACAAGGTAAGTCAGGCCCCACGTGCCTTTTTTTTCTTTTTCTTTTTTTTTTTTTTTCCTTTTTTTCTTTTTTTGACACACAGAGGCAGCTCGCCTGCAATTAACAGAGCAAGCAAACCCTAAACCGTGATGAAACTAGGATGAAGTCTCCCGAAGTGGCATTTTGTGGGATGTTCCCTTCTGAATGCATGTTCTGGTGACACACGTACCACATGAATCAGTGTATGCCACCACCAAATGTGACACATCTTTGATGCAGACACAAGTGAGTGGCAGACGAGCATCCAGCTCTGAAACTTCATGTCATTGCCACGAGCCTGAATGCCATAGAAATCCAGAGCATCAAGGGTATTATTGCAATTTGCATAAGTAGAAAACACAGTGATTAAAAGTTATCAAAGAAAGCTATCGCTCAGTTGTCAGCTCCACAAGCACATTCCAGTGATGTCTTTCCAGCTCCTTCATAATAATCTCCATGAGTTCTTGCTAAGAGCTGCATTGAAGTAACCTGTCATTTAGTCTGTCTTTCACCAATTCATCTCAAAGAGATGAGCCAGCTGTGATCACTTGGAGTCAGAGCTGCTGTGTCGCAAAGCATTGCTACAGCTGCAGGCAAAACACACAATTCAGGGATCTGGAAAACCCAAAAGTCATGGACAAAGCAGAGCTGTAGCACCCACAGCACCCTACGATCATGACAGGAGAGGTACTGCCCTGGGAGAGGAGACCTCAGACTCCAGCATGCTTTGCATGTGATGAACAGGGACACTGTGTAGGAAAGCACTCCTTTGTCTGAGTGGGGTCCTGTCTTCTCTTTCCATGGTTTCTGCTGGCCTCAGGTGTGGAAGCAGGGTGAGAAGAATGTGGAAAGCATCATAGGTCACACCTTGTGGATCTGAAAGACCTGCTGTTTTGTTGATGAAGGGTAAGTGTTCATCTGATTCGGTTTTCACAATAGGAACTGCTGAGTGCCACAAAACCAAGGAGGTGTTATAAAGCTCCCTCAGGCAAATGATGTCGGTTCCAGCCTACATTTTCTTTGGAAGGATTGAAAATTACATTATCAGTCGAACATGACCTTTCAAGGTAGAAATGAGTTTGCAGCAGTCTGTTCTTCCCATGGCCTTATTTCCCTATCCTAGAAAGCATCTCCTCATAAACATGGTCTCAGGTGGCTGAACTTCTGTCTCTTCCCCTCCTCTCCCCTTTCCTCCCCTCCTTGGAAGTTCAAAAATTCATTGTGAACAAGCTTAGCACAACTGTAAGTTGGTGTAATTTTACTAAAATCTCTAGAACTGACACCAATTATACATCTCTTTTTTCTGCCAAGCAAAGCTCATTTGCTAGGCTAAAAGTGGGGCCAGTTCTCCTGCTAACACTCAGGAGAAGGGATAGCCAGAACGGTTCTGTGGGCTGGAGCCCTGCCATTGTACTTCACTCAAACATGTTTCCACACTCTCTCTTTCATTACCCTTTACCTAATGACAGGAATATCTGGGCGTAAAACACAAACACCCCTGTGACAAGGTTGTCTCAAACACCCAGGCTTCTTGGAAACCTCAGCCTATCACCAGCTAGTGGGATAATTACATTTTCTTCTGTGTAGCCAATTAGAGACTGATAACATTATCACAATTATCTGATCAAACTTTTCCTCACTGTCCTTTAGAATTACTTCCAGTCCTCTTCAGACGCCAAAAAGCGTCAGGCTGTGAAAACAGTGGTAGCTTCTTTGGTGCTGTCATTGCCAAAAGACTGGGTGCCAAATGGTTCAGGTTTTCCTCATCTGTAATAGTGTGGAACCAGACAGATATATGGAAAAGGCTTGGGTCATAAGCATGCCAGATGGAAAAAAGACTCATGGACTTTTCTCCAGTGAGGTGGTTGATGACTGGTGGTCCAGGTTACGCTTCAAACCACCTTGGCGCACCTCACCCTCAGGACAGCTTGGTCATGCTAAGGATCTGTCTCAGCATAGTTATTCTCCTGAACTTGATTTAGTTTGTTATATTGCTAATCTCTCAACTCATTTCATCCAGAAGCATTTGAGATTTAATTTACGAAGTGATTTGCAAGAGAGGAAAACAACAAAGGAAGGGGGGGGGGGGGGTAAAATAAAAAGGAAATTT
>VXAY01005014.1:21573-33400 GCA_013399855.1 Oxyruncus cristatus
TTTTTTGGTGTATGTGTGTTTTGTGGTTTTTGGTTGGTTGGGGTTTTTGTTTGTTTGTTTGTTTTTGTTTTGTTTTTGTTTTTTTGGGGTTTGCTGGTTTGTTTTTTCCCATCTTAGGAAAACAATTGAGTGCAATATGATTAAAATACACTTCTGACCAATTCAGCCCGAGCTCCACAGCTGTCTGAAGATGCTCAGCAGTTGTGAGCAAGTGTGGTTACAGATGTACTGTTCAGCTCCTGGTGATGAGGGTAACGAAGGCAGCAGTTGCTGTCACATGCAGAGCAGTGGTGATTAGCAATAGTTAATGTCTATGTTGAATATTAACCGGGAAGTATTTACTCATACAACCCTGATGAGGACTTGCAGTGAATGATAAATACTCCTTACAAGAACAAGCCTTGAAAAATACTGTCTGATATGACTTTTTGTGCTGGACTGGTTAGAAGTTTAAGTCTAATTTATCACCCTCTTGTGGTGTATGTTTTGTCCTGTGGAAGCAATCAGGTATGTTTTCATAGAATCATAGACCCATAGAATGGTTTGGATTAGAAGGGACCTTAAAGATCACCTAGTTCCAAACCCCTGCCATGGGCAGGGACACCTCTCACTAGACCAGGTTTTCTACCCAGCTGTCATTTAAGTGGAAGAAAACAACACAGGAGGATACATTTTATTGATCCCTTTCTGGGGTGTGGGTGAGCTGCTGCTGCAACTGAGTTGAAAGATGGAAAATCCAGACACCAGTGCTTACAAAAAACTCATTCAAAATTATTGTACCCTCATTCACAGAGCTACTGGTATCTTACTTGCTGTTATGTGATCTTTCTTTGCCTGGATGGATGCTTGTTTCTCTCAGGTGCTCTGACACAACCTTATGCTTTGTGTTTCCAGCTAATGTGTAAGGTCAGCTTTTGGGCAACCTATTAAGTTATAACAAGCATATTCTGTACTTCTGCAGATTAGATTAGGTTGTGTGCAAGACTGCACAGCATAAATCTTTCAGAGAGTTCAGAGAGACCAGTAGGACTGCTTCTTGTCTGGTAATGCTCATGACTTCATGAAAAAAACACAGCTGAACAAGATCCTGACAATCTTCATGGCCACCGGCAGTGGTGGGAGAAGTGACTATGGTCAGTTTTTAGGATTAAGGGGTCTTATCTTCTGAGTTTGAACTGGACCAATGTTTGTAAGGGTCCAGTCATAAGCCAAGTGATTTTTATAGCCTGGAGACTGGATTTATTGCTGAGCAGATCAATTCCATTTACTCGGAATCCTTATAGAAGCACAATCATCATTGGCTCCTAGCCATGATCTAACCACAAATGTGGGTGGTATGTTTGAAATATGCATTCTCACAGTGCAGAATCAAAAAGTGTTGTTGATGGTGGGGTTTTACGGACTGGCAAAATGACCCTTTAATAAAATTGGCCAAGTCAGTGGAGTTGCACTAATACAATTCAAGTTGCAGCTGGGCTACCAAGGCAGGGTCCTTCCCTCTGCCTCAATGCATCAGAGAGCAGAACCTGGCCCAGAGCCTGTAATCAGTTTTAACAGTCTGTCAGGTGCTTTGGGATTTGGAGGTGAAAGGTGCTGTGTAAATGTCAGGCATCATTTACTGGGGCACTACAGCCAGGCTGAGAAGCACAGCCTGCCAGAGACACTTCAGCAGGGTGTTAGGAGTGACCTTCTTGTGAAGCGAATTGCACTGGATGTATGGATGTTTGTTGAGAAGAACTGTGTAATTTTGGCTACTGTAAATCACCTAATGCATTTTCCTTTATCTCCTTATTTTATCTAATTTTCTCCCACGTCTCCTTTATTATTTAAATAAATCAAACCAAGTAGCCGCGTACTAAGATATTTATTTATACAAAAGACGTGTGATCCCAGCTCCCTAATGCTGCTCATATAAAATAACAGATCAGAGTGAATCATTTAAGCTGGATGGTTTATTTGCTTGTGGGTTGCTGATTTTGGTTCATGAAATGCTGGTGAGCCAATCAGAACATTCTCACATCCATTCATTACTGAAAACAACCTATGAAGCAATGAAAAGCTCACACAGGGCTGGGGAGGACATTCACTGCTGAGACTCCCAAACACACACTGTGTCTATTATTTACACTAGTCACCTGGTTGTCTTGCTGCTTCCTGATGGCATTACTCAATTAATTAACCAACAGAGTGTGAATTTGGTGCACTGTATATGTATATACATATGTGGGTTGATGGCTGCTCTCAGGGGTTTTCAGTGCCTCAGAAGACTTGAATCTAGTCCCAGACAAACACACCAGTTCCAGGAGAGGGGGGTATGCCATGAACAGCCTCCTCTATGGATGTAATTTTTCCTTCAGTGAGTATTTGTGACTTTATCTTGCAGGTTTGCTTTTCAACGGGCTAAAGCTTCATAGAAGTGAGTGCAAAAACAAAGAAGGGACTATCCTGCTTTTTGGTTTCTCTGTGACACAGAACACCTTTTCAGAGGAGAAACTGAACATCAACTCGTTTCCCTGAATACCTGCAGAATATTTCTCATGCCATGTGGCATCAATAAGGGATTCCCCTTTGCTTTTCTTGAGCAAAGTAGGTGGTAGAACAGGGAGATGATGGATGGCTGCACAGAAAGAGGCAGCAAGGCTGGGGTGAGATGAGAGAGAGCTTTTCTGCTTCAAGTCACAAAACCGTGGGGAAGGTGACTGCAGAACAGAAGGGGTTGCTCTCCCAGGCTCTCCCTGGGTTCTGTGCTTAGCACAGTTTCCCTCAGAGGGAAATCCAGAGTTCCCTTGACACTGTCTTCAGGGGGGCACTGGGAAAAACAGCTTCAAGAAAGCCTCTGTGAAGACCTTCTCACCTCTTGCTGTTTCTTCTTCTGTTACTGACTCAGTTCTTGATTTCCATTTTCCTCTTTTCTGTTTTTGTGTCTACTTAAGCAAAATCAAAGTTAGGAGCTGTTTGTGTTTTCTGCTTCAGTTCTGAAGGTGGAACACGCAAAATCCTTTCACCCGTGACATGCAAATCCAAGTTTTCCTTAGTTAAGAGCATGTTTTTAGAATACTTTAATTTCAGTATCTCTAAAGTGATGGACTTTTTTTCCCCTCTATATATCTCTAGGTGTTTGCACGTGTAAACAGAATCCAGAACCTAAGAACTGCAGAGGAAATGTTACCAGTAAAATCATCTGGTGATAGACAAACCTGTAAGTATCACTCTAAATTATGTGTATTTGTTATTTTATGTTTGCATGCCAGCGGAGCATGGTTGTCTCTTATAAGCAAAGAAAAAGACACATGGGAATCTGGCAAGCCAGGAAAAAAAAAAAAAAGAGATACAGGAAATAGAGGCTATTTCTGGAGTGGTCTTTTTGAAGCAGAGTTGTTTTTATTTGATTTGTTAAATAGGAAGGTCAAGAAAGGCAAGAGAATAAATAAAAATCTTCTACAAGACAGTTGTGTTTGGAAGCGTAACGCTAAAAAGTTATTACAAAGAAAGGAGTTTCTTCAGTTTTGCATGTACCATACATTTTAGAAAGCTATTTTTCCATTTAAGTGTTGAAAAATAAATTGCTTTTTGGACACTGGTAGCTTATTTTCTTTTTTTCCCCCTGGCGTTCTTAGAATAAAGATTCAACTTGTCAACCTTGTCAAAAGGGCTGAGAAATTTTTATTTTTCTTAATAGCAAAAAAACCCAATAAAAATCATTAGAATATTTAAGTCACTCAATAAAGACATTCTGTAGAACATATTCTGGACTTAGAACAATCATTTAAAAATTAGGGGAAGATTTGAGACATCCTTCCATTCACTAATCCTTGGAGAATTTATCATATACTGGCAAGTTCAGAGAATGAACCTGGCAGCAGAGACCTTCATGAAACAATGGTGGTCTTTATGAGACATACTTTTGGCTTCAATTCCTTGGGAAAAAAAATGTGGAAAAGGCATCAGCTTCTCTTGGGGCACCTCCTTGTCACAACATCAGCTGAGACCTTAGCATGAAGTCTGAGTGCTTTTTCCTCTTAAACAGGCTTATGTCTTCCTAGAAGACATTGAAAATGGTGATCACTTTGAGGTAGTGTAAGTGAATATAATAAGAAGATAAAAAAGAAAAAAAAAATCAAGTAGTAGTTTTTGATAAATACAATGTTAGTTGCTCAAAAAGGCACATTTAAAGGAAATTGTGCTATAAATAAATACGAAAGTAGTTATGACATTAGGAGTATTTCAAAGTTTGGATGCAGCCGTATGTTAGAAAAAGGAACCCAAAATAAAGTCATATTTTGGAAAGGTCTCAAAACTTCCCTTTGCACACAAACATGAACTTATAAATTATCCATGGATTTAGCTGAATGTCCCCAACACATAAATATGATCTTGCGTCAAAACTAAGCACTGTAAATTTGTATTATTCATATTAGAATCATGAAGTTAAATGCCAGCTTCAGTAAAGATATTCACTAATAAACCCTAACAAGATATATGTGCAGGGAAGTTTTCTGCTTCAAAAATGCTTTATTATGTAGGATAAAAATCATAGGTTTCAAAATATGTACTTATATGAACTTGTACAAAAATACATGAATTTGCAGAAATTTGGCCCAGCCTCTCCAATGGGTCTTTGTCTCCAGAATGACTTTCCAGTTTCATTCCCAATGCCCATCACTAACATCTTCCTCAAAACACTTTATTCTCTGAACTTCCCTTCCCATCTACAAGGTAAGATTGAGAGAACTGGGATTGTTGAGCCTGGAAAAGAGAAGACTACGGAGTGACCTAATTGCAGCCTTCTAGTACCTGAAGGAATCCAACAGGAAAGATGCACAGAGACTGTTTACAAGAGCAGTGACAGGAGAAAGGGGAATGGCTTTAAACTGGAGAAAGTAGGTTTTGATTAGATATAAGAAAAAAATTCTTCCTTATGAGGGTGGTGAGGCCCTGGCACAGGTTGCCCAGAGAAGCTGTGGCTGCCCCATCCCTGGAAGTGTCCAAGGCCAGGTTGGATGGGGCTTGGAGCAACCTGGTCTAGTGGAAGGTGTCCCTGCCCATGACAGGGGGCTTGGAACTGGATGGTCTTTAAGATCCCTTCCTACCTAAACCATTCTGTGATTCTATGAAGTAGGGAAGGGTGGCAGAGCAGATACTTCAAAGTGACCATAATGCTTTATTTTTTGTTACAGTTAACAAATTACCACCCACCTGGATTCCAGACTCTGCTCTTTCCCTCAGGAAAGAGGCTACTGGGAGGTTTATGGCCTAGAGGGGAAGATCCATATCCCCTAATGTCAGCCATATGATTATCCTTTGCTAATGTCGCCCACTTTCCCTGGAGTGCAGGATTTGTAACTATTACATGAGTTTTATTTTTACTTATCTAAGGGAAAATGCCTTGATTCCCACAAGCTGTCAGTTAACGTTACAATGCTCAACTGAGAGGCTGCAAGCATCACCCACTCCTTAAAATGCTGATGATCTGCCTCAGATGTGTGATTACAGAGGCACAAGAACTGGGCTGTTTTGCAGTCCCCTTGTATTTTTAGCTCAGAGCGGTGATCTTGTGCTTCTGGGCTTGTGGTTTGTTTGTGGTTTTTGTTTTGGTTTTTCTTTGGTTTGGGTTGGGATTGGGTTTTTGTTTGGTGTTGTTGTTGATTTTAAGGTTCCCCTGTGCTCCATAGATTGACATGGTTAAAAAAGAGTCTCTAAACATTTCTAAGTCATAAACAGAGGGAGGGAAAAGCAGGAATAAAACACGACAGGAAAAACTAAATGGGATATGTAACTGGGATAACTGAATGGGGTAACTGAAAAAGAGCAGGTTTAGACTGAATATTTGGAAGATATTCTTTATTGTGAGTGTGGTGAGGCTCTGGCACAGCTTTCCCAGAGAAGCTGTGGCTGCACCACCCCTGAAGTATTCAAGGCCAGGTTTGATGGGACTTGAAGCAACCTGATCTAGTGGAAAGTGTTCCTGCCCACGGCAGGGGTTGGAACCAGATAATCTTTAAGATCCCTTCCAACACAAACCATTCTGTGATATGAAACAGCTTGATTTAATCTTCCACTTGCAGTGCTGAGACCCACAGGGCACTTGGATCAGGGTCTGAAGTGCTCTTTTTTACTGTGTTATTGAAAGGCAAAATGCTGAAGTTCTGGAATTCGCAAATCTGTTTCTGAGATTGGAGTTCATCATGCTACATTCAAGGTCCTGTCTACTGTTTGTATGAGAATGGGGCTGATGTTACAGAACTGAAGAAAATACGCCCACCCACCTCCTTCTTCTCCATTCCTTTCTTCCCTGGAAATAAGTGTCTCTTGGTAAATACGAAACATTTGATTATCGTCTTATTAAGGGCTAGGTGCTGAGCAGCACAGTCTCTCAGAGAGAGAAACTGGTTTCAGTAAAAGCCTTGGTATTTTTGCAACTCAGACTAAGGCCAGTATTTGGACACTTAGATAGAGAAGATGGAAAGTTCAAGTAAAACTTTGACCTACTTGTCTGCAAAAGGCAATAATAAATCAATAATCACTGATGCTGCTATGGGGGTTTAAATGGATCTTGTGTGTATCATCCTTCAGATCACTTGTACTTACTAAGCACAACTTATGTTTTTTTTATTGTTGTACCTGTCAGAACTTTTATTTATTAAGCAGCTGGTCACTGTTGAAACTTTAATTTTAAATCCATAAAACCAAAATAACAATAGTCCTTTGTGAAAAAATGCTAATATTGTTTTGAGGGGGGTATCTTTACTCCTTCCCAGTGACTGGTCTAAATGGCTCTTCTCTCGGTGCCAAAATTATTAATTTTTTTTTAATTTGGTTTTTAATATATTTTTTAAAAATTATTTTTTTCTCCCTGTCTATGCAGCTTCAAATTAAAGGTGACCTGAAGTTTCAGAGCCTCCTTAGGCCTGAACTTTTGTGTGAGGTTCAGTACGGACTGTCCCTTTGACAAAACTCATTCAACAATCTGTCTTGGAAAGCCCTGACAAGGTAGTGGTGAATGGTGTTGGGATCTTAGTAATTTGAGATGTGGAAACCTTGCTGAGGTCTCAGCTGAGGTTTTGAAGGCTCTGGCATGATATTTGCACAGGGAATAAGATTTCTGTCTTCCGGGTCTCATTCTTAAGCTAGAAAGTAGTGTTCAGGCTGCCTCTCCTTCCTGGGGCAAGTAGTTGAGCATCCAGTGTATTTCACCTTTATTGGTAAGGAAAAAGAGGCAATAAAGGATTTTAGTCTGTTCTTTACGATCTTATGGTGTCATTTCAATGAAGTTAGATGTTAACTACTTGCATGAAACACTTTTTAATGGAACACACTTTTTCCAGATGGGAAAAAATATGCTGCTTGCTACTATTTTATTTTTCTGCATTTCCCTCAGGCTCCTTCTCTATTACAGCCATAACCCAATCCCCAAAACCCATCCCAAGGAGGTTGCCATCTTGCCCTAGTAACAGATCCTAAGCTGAAGGGATCTAACCATGTTGCTGAAGCAAGGTGGGATGTTAGAGGATGCCTCAACATCACTTGCATTTCAAAGGTTTAGCAGGATCAAAATGAATTTGTAAGGACCTCATCAGTCCTCCTGGTTCAACCCAGTTGAACCATATTTTCTTACTGTAGTTATTTGTATTTCAATCCAGGTTTTAGGTCTGGGTGTCTCAGCTTGAACCTGTGTGAGCAATCATACTCAAGTATAGGCCATTCCTCGTGGTACTATGTGCTGCAGGATCAAGGGTCCAGCAAGAATACTCGTTCTTGTTGTTCTTTCCCTCTCACAGGAGACAAAGCTGGGCTGGAAGCCCAACTTATAAAACCCTGACCAGCTCCAAACTTTGACAAAGGTGACAGTATGTGGGTTCATGTGATTTTTCCCTCCTGGCAGCAGAACCAACTGAGATCACACAGGTCTCTGCCTCAAATTAGCTCATGGATCTGGGATATGGGACAGGTTTAATGAGGGTGTCATGTATTTAATACCATATGTTTCAGACTGTTTTTGGCTGTGACTTGCAGTGCCATCAAGACTATGATTGCAAAGACTCAGACCAGGGTTTGACTATCAGTAGTTATTGCTTCCTGCAGTTAAATATGCAGAAATATATGCCAAGTGCTTAGGAGTGTGAGTCCTAAAAGGATTCTACCTTTCCCAGTTTTTCATTGCCCAAGGCAACACAATTGCCTAGAAATAGTTAATGGTTCTCCTTGCAAAGCCTCATTCTCCTTTAAGGGTCATCATTATCTGCATTTTAAGGCTGAACTGAGATTTAAATTTAACTTCACGTTATTGAGATGCAAATCACCCTGGTCTCATAAGTATTATATGTTTAAATCATATTTTTCATCATGAAACTCTCTCCCTTTTTTTTAAAGTGTTTCCCTTTAAGTACATTTTTCCATTAAACTAAATATATGTTTAATTTTTTTCTCCTCCAAAGGCAAGGTCCTTTCAACTCATGCCAGTGTTATTATTTCTCAAAACGAGTTTCATCTTGATCCATAAACATTTTATGCCAAGAATAATGCCGTTTTAAAGACAATAAGTGCCTATTTCTGCCTGAGGCCATCGGAAACCCTGTAAAGGAGGCAGTAGGAATTAAAGACACTTAATCACATTTCCCCATTTTTAACTGTTATTTTTTTACACTCTGAAGCAGTTTTTCTATCCTTGTTGAGTTCTATTGAATGCCATAAATCTTAATTAAAGATGTAATTTTGTTTTCTTTATGAAATTTGAGCTGGAAAGCACATTTCTTTTTTTTTTAAGATTAGCACTGTGTGCAGGCTCATAAAACAAACAGGACTTTTACACTCACAGGGTTTCAAGAGCAGTTATTGCTGCTATTATGTCAAATCAGTACCATAATTATTATTATTGTTGGGTTTGGTGTTTTTATGATTATTGTTAATGCCTGAGCTTTGCATTTTCTGTGCAAAAGATATCATGGAGAAAAGAAGAGCTTATACGAAGTGCATATCTATGTGGAAAATGGAGGAAGGTTTATAGAAATACACTCGTCAGCACAGGAATTTGGATTGAACATATTCGTTATGAGGTGATGTGATTTTTGGTTTGTTTGTTGGTTTTGGTTGTTTATTTTTTTTTCTTTTTGATGCAGGAGCTGTTTCAGTTGGGTAGAATTAAATAGCGGAGCCTGTTTGGTGCAAACTTTCATTCAGTTTATAGAAGCCAAGAGAATTACACTGCTTATAGTGGGAGAAGTGCTCTCTCTGATAATGTTTTCCCACTGTTTCACATACTTTTCCTATTGAGAGGAAGGAGGGGAACAAAGTTTCACTGTCTTATCTCTATTGGCTCGAAGAAATAGGTACTCCATACCTCTCAGGACAGGACTGTGTTTGTAGTATCTCCCTGTAGCTGAAATGGAAAACACTGTGGAAGGTTTTGATCTGAAGCCTGTTAAACTCAACGAGAAGATTTGTGTCTGCTCTTGGTAACAAGCAGCATTTGCTCTGCTTTAATGGCACCCGCTGGAAGTGTATCACTTGACAGCCTTGTTCTGAGCCCCAGGGCGTTTTAACAGCCTGCTCCAAAGTCCGAGGAAATCAGCATGAATTTTCCCAATAATTTCACCACCTTCTTTGATGGAGCTTCTTACAGACTGACTGAGGCAGATCCCATTGCAGTGAACTTCCCTTGGTATGGAGCCCTGGCCTCCAGGTTGTGACAGTTTTCCAAGCATTTCTCGGCGCTGATGCCATCGAAGAGGATGCCATTAAACTTAGCAAATTACCCAGCACTCCTGATGCAGAGAAAGCAGCAGCACAGACACATCCATGAGTGTAGTCCATCTATTCACAGCTTGCAGCCTGCCAGGCACTTAGGGAGCCCACTGGCTTTCCATGGGGTAATTTCAGACTTTTCATTAAGGTTAGTTAGGTATTTACACTCTAAAACATGCTCACAGTTGGAAGTCAATTGTCCTTTTAAATTTGGCTGTTGTGTCTGGAGTTTTTCCAGTTAATACCACTACTTTCCTGTCCTTTGGAAATCAGAACAAAAGAAAGGGCAGAAGCTTTGCAGGCCAAGGAGCAAGCTGCTGGTTAGAGGGGTGAGTGAGGCCAGGAAAATGTGATTCTCCAGTCATTAAGCGCATGAATAATGTTGCTCCTGTGAGTAGTACTGCTGAGTCAACAATGAAACATTCATGTGAGAAAACCTACCTATGGCTAAGTCTTTGTGGGGCTGCAACTTCATGCTCTCACCTCTTATGCTGCAAGGTCACTGTGTTTCCACAGCTGCCAAGTCAACCAATAAGACACCAGTGACTTTTATTAGATACTCATAGTTACTGTTCCTTAACATAACATGACCTTCCTCAATGAAGCCTGAATCAAAAGGGCATTGATTTACTAGCTGTGAAGTGATGTTTCCTCACTGGCATCTAATAATTTATTTAAAACATGGTTTTGCCAGGAAAATCTCTCATTATTTTAGAATCACATCTCCTCTTCCAAAGGCATTTTGGGAGACAGTAAAAATGCAGAAAGAATATGTTTCCCATCGCATACCACTCTTCAAATTTATTTTGGGTAGCTTTCATGCCTGCAGCTACAGTATCTCCCTTCTACATGGGTACTGAGCTTGGGAGAAGAGCAGGAAGCACTTATTCTGTATTACAAATCAGTTGCTGTATTTGGTAGTTTCCATTTCATTCACGGTAATAATTACATGGTTACAGCTATTTTGAAGCTTCCTCGTGAAGGATCATAATTTTCGCGCTTCCTCTAACTTATAAAGGGTAAAGTACTACGATGGTGAAAAAAAACCAAAAAAAAAACCAACCAGTCAATATCTTTTTCTTTCGTCAAGTTGGTATAATTTTGGAGGCAAGGATCATAAAAGAGAGACGAAACTCTATTTTAAGGATACCCTGATAAGGACTAGCAGGAGGAAAGACCAGAAGCAGTCTGGGGTCATGAATGGTGGGGAGAAAGAGTGGGTCTAAGTGGGGTCACATAATTAGAGAAGCCGGTCTGAGGACAGGATGGATCAGTATTCCCCAGACTTCAAAAATCCAGATCAAGTACTCTGTTTGGACAAAACACCAAAACTAAAGAAAAAAAAAAAGAATGTATATCCAATCTTTTGCAGCATTACTGGAACAGACATTATGACAGGAACATTTTAGGAAGAAGTTTGACATTATGCGTACTCGGGCATTTTTGTTTGTGTGTGTTTGGGGCTCTTGTAGGGTTTCTTTGTTTGTCTGCTTGGGGTTTTTGTGTGTGTGTTTATTTTTACTGTCTTTGTGGAAAGGTTTTGTTTGTTTGGTTTGGTTTGTGTTTTGTGTTCCCCCTCCTCTGCTTTCCCGGGACTGTGCTCCTGTGTGATCTTACAAGAATTTTAGCAGTCATTTCACAGGCCCCATTCTGACACCTTCCAGACACTCAGCAGTCCATATACTATAGTCTGAGGAACACAAGACAGGACAATTTCTCCAGCTCCAGCCAGCTTTGTTTGCTATAAAGCTGTGATCTTGCAAGTTCTTGGGTTTACAAGTAATTTAATGTAGGTGAGCAGGGAACTGACATAGGTCATTTTGGGTTATTTTAGCTTAATTTAATTTTTCAGTTCGTGACATATCTTGTTGAAAGCTGATTAACTGGGTTTTTGATCGACTGTTATACTGTTTTTCTTTTTTTTTTCTCCTAAACAGTCGTAAATAGAACCACCCCAAAATCATAATATTAACAGAAACTCCTACCACAACTTCCAACAAAGGTTGGTGAAGTTTGTCTGTGTTTTTCAGTCTTGTTTTTTCATCATTTTCAGCTACACACACAAAAATATATATATATATAAATA
>VXAY01005014.1:35009-60969 GCA_013399855.1 Oxyruncus cristatus
AACCACAAAAACCCAAAGAATAGGGGAAAAAAAAAAAAAAAGTCAAAAAGAGAAAAAAAAAACCAGGAAGGCATATATACCTGTCAGAGTCTATCTTAGTTAATAGGTCTAAGTTGTGCAGAGAAAGCCTCCATTCCAACAAAAATTCTTTGTGATTTCACCCTTTTCATGGCCTTTTCTTGCTACTTGCTTTTTTCTGCTCTCGGTCAATTTCTTAACCAAACATTGTCCCCTGGAAAATACAATTTCATGATAAACAAACAAAAAAATATATTTTGGAGGTGAAAAATTCCGAAGATTTTGAGCAGGCAAAGTTGAGAGGCATCAGTTGAGGTTGTTGCTGTCGGGTAAATTTTTTCATTTCAAGAAGTTAAAAATTATTCCTTCTGACTTTTTATCCTAAATAGATTTTTGACAACTTTAAAAAAAAATCTTTTTTTCAGTAGTCAAAAATACATACTTTTTCTAAGTGGAATGTAATGGCAACAGTATCTCATTTAGCCTACATATGTTACATTCTTACCTTTTTTATGTAAAAGTCAAATACAGAACGAGGGGGAGGATGCTCTTGTGCTTCTGTTTCTGCTGCAGCCTGGCTCTGCACTGTGAGACCCAGCTCTTCTGCAAGAACAGGTTTATTATCCAACATATGACCTAGCTGCAGGGTTTAAACCAGGCTGTGGCCTGTGGCAACTGAAAAGATAAAAGTGGAGCTCCAGTTGTGTAGAAAACAGACGCCACTGATAGCACACACCATGCCTTTGGGGACTGCGAGCGTGGCTGAAACAACAGGGCTGGGTTGAGGCTTTGGGCACTGAGCTGGGGAAAGGTCCTGCACTCAGAAATATTGCATTTTGTATTATATATGTAATATCCGCATTTTCTGAAGACAGACTTGCTGCCTAAGCCACGGAAAACTCAGGTGTAGCCTACCAGCTGTAAGCATTCATGACATCCAGTGTGGCACACACTGTATTTTGAAGGTAGCAAGGCTTACACTTGTGACAGGAAATTGTCACAGATGTAATTACACGTACAATGTAGTTAAATCCCAGTGAACCAGGTATTACCACCCATCAGATACAATAATCACTGTACAGATACAATCTGTTTCCTGATAAAACGCAGAGGTTCATAACACGCTATACATTGTGCTCGCAGAAAAAACCCTGCCTGGGACTCAAAGCCCTTTATCCGCTTTAATTGTTATTACTTTTAGCTGTGTGGTACCTAGGAGATAATTATTCTTGTGTGTTCTGAAAGAGCAGAAGCCATTCAGGGAGCTGATCTAGCCATCTGGATGGGGGAAGAGGTTGTCCACTCCTGGCCAGGCTTTTCTTACTGGTTGAAAGGTCCCTTGGAAGGGACTGCTGAGGAACACGTACCCCAGACTCACAGAATTGTAGAAAGGTTTGGATTAGAAGAAACCTTAAAGCTCATCTCATTCCACCCCCCTGCCATGGGCAGGGACACCTTCCACTAGATCAGGTTGCTCCAAGCCCCATCTAACCTGGCCTTGGACACTTCCAGGGATGGGGCAGCCACAGCTTCTCTGGGCAACCTGTGCCAGGGCTTCACTACCCTCACAGGGAAGAATTTCTTCCTAACATCTAATCTAAATCTCTCCCGTTTTAGTTTAAAACCATTCCCCCTTTTCCGCTATGTGGCCATGTAAAAATCACTCAACCCTGTTGCATGAGGTCAGCTTATCCGAGATACTGGGCTCAGATTTGGAAAGTTTCTGCCAGCCAGTTTATCCAGGCTGTTGAGGTCCCTCTGAACAAAAATGTTGCCTTCCAGCATATAAATCTCTCAGTACAGCTCAGTGTCATCCACAGCCTTGGTGAGAAGGCACCCCATCTCCTTTTCAAGGCTGTCAGTAAAGAGCTTGCACAGTATTGTCCCCAGTAGCAATCCTTGTCTCTGGATGCTGGCTACAGATTGGACTTTTTATCACAGACCACCATGCTAAAAGCCTGGCAATACAGTTAATTTTCTAATATCCAGCTAATATTCCACACTCATCATAGAATGGTTATTCGGTTTATAACTTGGCAATTTGGTTATGAGTATATTCTGGGAGACTGTGTCAAAATCTTTGCTCAAGTCAAGGTGTGTAACACCCAATCCTCTCTCTCCTTGTCCCAAGAGCCATGATTCTAATCTCAAACAAAATATTGTTGTGTAGAGTGGGAAACTGAGGCACAGGTATTTGAATATCCCACTGTTCCTGGGGTCACAGTAAAGGATATTGAGAAGGTAGGTGGAGTTTTCACAAGGGCTTTGAAAGGTTTGTGACTTTTTGAAGGGATAAGGAAAGTTTTCTGCACCTTGGTAAGAGTGTGTACAATACAGCTGCTTATATAGAGAGGCATGGATGCCAGCAGCACTCCACTACTCTATGCATGTGAAATATAATTTTAACTACACTGTGTTTACTCTCTTTATGACTGTCCCTTCCGACATTTAAAATTAGTCTTCAGTGTGTCAGCCTACTCTGCTCACGTGGGTAAAGAATCCCAACCAAAAACACTGCCCTAATTCAACTGGATCAGGGGCACACCATAATTTTCAGTTAAACAAAGGCAACTCAACACTTGGATCATCTTTCTTCTTCCAGCTGCTGCCCCTTGCCTAGTGTGTAAATTAAGAGCTCTTGTGCTAACCATTGATTTTGCTCCCCAGGATCCCAAGGGGACACATCCTGCTAGGTTTATTCTTGAGGAAACCCATTCCACTGCTGCACAAAGCTGGCTCTGTCAGGAAGATTTAGCTCCTGATGGTAAAACATCTTTCATTGTGAATTCTACTCATCATAAGGGGCTTACAAATCCTAAATCACAGTGGGGCCGCCCCTTCTTTTGCTCTCACTGCACCATCATAACTCTTCTACCTTAGCTATCAGAGGAATGCTGTCTATGCCTCTTATCAGGCCTGGGTCAAAGGTGAATATCTGAGCTTCTAGGTCGGGGTGATACAAAGTGCTGTGAAATATGGCAATAGCAATGTTTCAGGAATCTCTGAGGCCATGCTGTAAACGCACAAGTGGGTCTGTGTGACTCTGGTTTTTGTCTTCCACTGCAGATGCGATGCTACCTTCAAAGAAGAGGTTAAAAATCCCCCTCAAAGCAGCTTTGGTGTTTGAGGTGGTGAGGGGGAAAGGGCTGGTTTTTAGCCATTGATGGCATAGGGAAACAGCTGGGAGAGGGTTTTAAAGACCTATAGCTGGTCTGAGAGCTCAGTGATGCAGACCAGTAGGGTAAATAGACACTGATAACTCCTGGAGTCATTCTGTAACCTTTCAGCACTCCCTCTTAAAATAGGGTCTTTTGTTCATGAGAAGGAACAGAATGAAACAAGAGTCTCATCCATGAGCTAAAATCTTCTGTCAGTGATCCCTCCTTTCCATAAGGATTTTTTCCCCCTTCTTGCTGGACTTTTGGTTTCTAGTCTGGACCTTACTAGTTTTGTTTAGATAAGAAAAAGGGAAGATGGGATATAGAATCACAGAATCATTTAGGTTGGGAAAACCCTCCAAGATCATCAAAGCTAACAGTTAACCCATATAAAGGGTTTTTCAGTGTTTCTGGAGCCTGAACAAATCTTGGATGTGGAGCATCCAGGTAAATAAGGAATAGAAGAGCTTCCCTGGGCAGGCAGCAGGGGAAGGGTGGAGGGACTGTCAGACAAATTGCTCTTTATTCTGTAGAGCAGGGTGAGCAGATTGGTGGCATGGTGATTAGAGGAGAAAGCCAGCCACTATTGGCATGTTCTGAACCTGTAATGATCATGAAGTAAAAACCACTGTGAGATGGAACATGACTTTCCTAACTCTGAGCAGGGAGGCTCTCTTGCCTCTTGCTGCAGAGATAATTCCTAGTTGGAAGGGACTCACAAGGATCATTGAGTCCAACCCTCAGCCCTGCAGGACCATTCCCAAGAGTCACACCTTGTGCCTGAGAGGATCATCCAAACACTTCTTGGTCTCTGTCAGCCTTGGTGCTGCCCTGGGGAGCCTGTTGAGTGCCCAACCACCCTCTTGGGGAAGAACCTTTTCCTGTTATCCAACCTAAACCTGCCCTGACACAACTTCAGGCCATTTCCTCGAGTTCTGTCGCTGATCCCTACAGAGCAGAGCTCAGTGCCTGCCCCTCCTCTTCCCCTCCCAAGGAAGTTGTGACTGCAGTGAGGTCTCCCCTCAGTCTCCTCCATCTGAACACACCAAGTGCCCTCAGCCACTCCTCACGCAGCTTCCCCTCCAGGCTCTTCACCATCTTCCTTGCTCTCCTTTGGACACTCTCCAATAGCTTAATATCTTTCTTATATTGTGTATATTGCACACAATATTCAAGGTGAGGCTGTACCAGTGCAGAGCAGGACACAAAGGAAGCTTTTCCTCTGTGCATTTAGGTAATGGGCAGAGTCTAAACAAACATGTCATAATAATACTATGAGGTTAAATTTAGCATTCACTCAGCAACAGATTGAAATCCTATCATCATAGAATATCCTGAGTTGAAAAGGACCCACAAGGATTATCGAGTCCAGCTTATAGCCCTGCACAGGACAGCTCCAAGGATCACACCATGTGCCTGAGAGCATTGTCCAAATGCTTCTTGAATTCTGGCAAGCTTTGGGCTGTGACCACTGCCCTGGGCAACCTGATCCGGTACTCAACCACCCTTTAGGTGAAAAAGTTTTTCCTAATATCCAGCCTAAGCCTCCCCTGACACAGCTTCATGCTGTTCCCTTGGGTCCTGTCACTGGTCTCCAGAGAGAAGAGATCAGTGCCTGTCCTTCCTCTTCCCCTCATGAGGAAACTGCAGATGAGGTCTCCCCTCAGACATATTCTGCTCCAAGGTCTCTTGGTCTCACCTTTGTTCTCCTTGCCCCTTGCACTCCCTCTGTCCCTTTGTATCGGACTCCTCCTCCACAGCACACTTAATATCCGGGAACCTGGTCCCTAATTACCGTGGTAATGATTTGCAACCTGTCTGGTGGTGCCAGGAAGTGAAGCACAGCCTTTGCAAGGGTGGAGGGATCAATCAGGCTCAAGTCAAAACAGAGAGATATGTTTCCAGCTAATTCTAAGGGTCAGTGATGACAAGGACCATTGAGCATAGATGTTTGGCTGTCAAGTGTGCAACACACTTGGGGACTCATCTCATGGGAAGGGCAAAGGGCTTTTTCTATTTTAGTTTTCTCTTCTGTACTCCACTCATTTGATCACATACACTAAAGAAAAAAAAAAGGGGGGTGGGGTGGGGAAGAGGAGCTGTCCATGGAGAATTTCCAAGCCTGTTTTCAATCAAACTGATATATCTTTTCCCAAGGTCAGTGTTCCTNCTACTATGAAGTTATTTTTTTTAAGGGTTGTGACAAGAGACTTTGCAGACGTCAGATTTTTGATGTCATAAAGTGCAATTGGATATATCAGAAACATGAGGATTATAGGAAAATAAAGGTCTTAGGCCTGGCTGCTTTCATAGCATCTTTTGATTGCATAGTAATTCTGTCAGTGTTATTAAATAACATTGTAGTGGTAACAAAGAATAATAGCCAAATGTAAGAGATTTAGTACGCTATGTAGAAAAAAAAAAATAGATTCTGCGTTAATTGAATAGTCAAGAAAATGTGAGAATGAATCCAAGTTTTCATTTACAGTTCTGACAGAACCAGAAAACAACAGATTTTAAGACCAAAAATAGACTTTAAACTATCTGCTTTTTCAACCTCCTATGTAACAAAGCTATGTATCATCCAACTTTTTTTAAAGTAGAAATAGTGGTTTAATTTCCCTTTTCTCCTCGTTATGTTTTTAAAAAAATAAGGAAGGAGAGCAAAACCATGAAAAAAATTGATGCAAATTTTTCCCAGAGTTGGAATTTACAGGTGTGAAACTCCTGTTATTTGTACCATATATGTATATATTTTTGTATAAATATATATGTATAACTGCCAGAAACAGGGCAGCAATCTGCTCCTTGTCATGGGGTCACAGAAGGTTATAGATGAGAGGATCTGTTGGGTGCAGCTGGCAGCAGGTCACTCCCAGACCCTTGTCCTAATACACAGGCATGAAAAGAGTTTGCAAAGCAGCTCCCATTTGCTTCTGCACAACATATTCAAAGGAAAAACTCAAGTCCCACATCTTTTAGATGTACTCACCATTCTTGCTGAGCAGAGAAGTTGTGGATGCATATTTCAAATACCGTGGCTGGATGACCCCAAACCCACTTGTGTAAAGAGCAAGTGAAATGATTTGTAACCAGTGACAACTGTGAGTGCCCCACACTGCTCTGTGTGAGAATTTCTATATATGAATATTACTATTTCCTTGTGCTAATAATGCTAACAAATGTAGGAGAGGGAGAGTGATGTGTGTTCTTATACTGACTATGATGCTGGTCTGCTGGCTCCACTGAATCTTGGTGGATATTCTGAACAAAACAAGAAGTTCCCTGGATATTGAAGGAGTTACTGCAAAGGCAGTGGACGTCCTTTACATTTACTAGGTTGTTCAACTGGTCTATGTAACTACTGCTGCATCTTCTTTGCAGTCATGAGTATGAGCAAAATGACTGAAAGTGAGCAATCACAAAGTATTACTGCCCTATACATTTCTGTATATTTCATACCTATAGACACATACTTAGTCATAGAGATGTTAGAGGAAAGAAAAACAAGTATCACTTTTCAACTTAAAAAGTACTGATTTGTGCTTTACCAAGCTTTCTTTCATACTCAGAAGTGTAGAAAAAAGAGTATTTTCGAGCTTCATAGGATAACTAATAAAGCCAATGAAAACTTTTGTGTTATCAACCTAGAACACATCCTTTCTAGAAGATGTGTTCTAGGACAAGCAAAATTATCAAATGCATACAATCCAAGCAGACTGAAATCACAGGATAATATAGTTTTGGAGGAACCTCTGGAGGTGAAATCTTCAGCTCAAAGGAAAACTTGATCAGATCAGATCACCCAAATCTCTACTGAGGAAATGAAAAAAACCCCAGTAGATCTTTTTCTCTTGAAATACCTTAATTTGAACATTATTCTGAGCTTGAATCTTGCACCAGTCAGCATCACTGAGGCTTGTTAGGTACCAGTGCTGAGGCTGCCTTTCCAAGGAGCAGTAGACCAACACTGGCTCTGACAGGCAGCTCCTCCTTGCCTTAAGTGTGAAAAACTGCCAGCCACCCTAGCACTGCTCCCTCAGAAGGGGAGGGAGCAATGCTCCCTCATTTCTTTTGCCTTTAGACATCTAAGTTGTAATTGAACTGGTTTAGTCCGTCTCCTTTTCAGCCAGCCAAGAGAAACATTGTAAAGCCTGATCCATCTGACCTACTGTAAGTGTCTTCTTTGGGATTTGATGAAAGCATTTCATAGCTCCTCTTTCTCTCCACTGGCTGTGGGGGCTATACCTGGTGTGACATCTATAAAGCAGTGGGGACATCCATCTGGTTAAACATCTCTAGGCAACTACCTATAGCTCATTTCATAGTCAACATAATAAAGGGTGTAATCCAAATCACCTTGAAGTAGATGTCTTCTCAGATCACAGAATTGTGGAATGGTTTGGGTTGGAAGGGTTGGATCGTCTTGTTCCAACCCGTTGCCATGGGCAGGGACACCTTCCACTAGACCAGGTTTCTCAGAGCTCCATTCAACATGGCCTTGAACACTTCCACGGATGGGACATTCACAACTTCTCTGGGCAACCTGTGCCAGCACCTGACCACACTCATTGCAAAAAACTTCTTCCTTATATCTAATTTAAACTGACCATTCTTCAGTGTCGCGCGCCGGTTAGAGAAGGCACACGACACACCAGGGTTCTTGTCACGAGTCTAGAGATTTATTATTGAGTGTGATGGTATGGCAGCAAAGTTGCCCTTAGACCCAGTGCACATGGTGTGTCCCTGAGGAAAATGAGGGGAGGACTTTTATAGGGTAAGTAAGGGAAGGATCTGGAACATAGGAGGAGCTTAACATATATGGGAAAACAGGGGTGGAGAGTAGTACAAACCTGGAGAGCATGGGAGGAGACAACACCTTATTGGGAAACAGGGGAGGAGAATGACTAAATATGGGGGATATCTGCACTGTGGCAAACATGGACCAATAGGAAATTGGGAATAAACTTTAAGGAATTATGAGAGAAAAATATTTTTAAAGCTGGGGGTACATAACTTTAAATGCATGCATTAACAATAAGTAAACTAGATATGAACACAAGAACTGGCGGAAAGGCTTCTTTCTTCTTCTCTAGTTGATAGTAGAAATCCTCACACATTCTGATTGGGATAAACAGTCTGTTTTCATATCTCAAACTGTTCCATGGTATTGCGTTTGTTCCCGACACTTCAGTTAAAACCTTCAGCCTTTTGTCCAGTTACAAGAGACCCTGTTAAATTGTTTGTCCCCATCTGTCTTACAGGCCATCTTTAAGTACTAAAAGGCCTCAATAAAGTCTCCTTTATTACGAACTGTATAAACCTCTACTGGTTAGATCCCCATGGAGAAGAAATTGAGACCATGGTAAATGCAGGTGCACGAAATCAAGTGATTAATTCCATTTTCAGTGCCTAAATTTGATCAGATGTATTCTACCCTATACATCTTGAACATTTTTAAGGTCTGGGCAAAATTTACTTGTGGGTTGGCTCAAGAACTGACTGAGACAAATATCTTTGAAGTAACCAAGTGTGAACTTTGCAACCAAGATAGATATCTTACTAAAAATGCTTGATAGCCCTAATTAAGAAGATGCTATTTGAGCTGTATATCTTGTTCAGGCACACTCTTTAATGCTGATGTTAAAGAAATGAACCTGTTAGAGATTGGACTAATTCCCAATGAAATAAATATGAAGTCCTTATAGAAAACCCAGAATGTGGCTGAAGTGGGAAACTCTTACAGTTGCCATAATTTTTTTCAGTTTCCACCCCTGAGAAATTACCGTTTCTTCCACTAACTGGAGCATACAGATACAATTCAATTAATTAAAGAAGGAATTATTTTCTTATTCTTTTCCTCAAGACATATAAGGAGCTCTAGAGAACATGGTGATCGCTGCTCACGGGGTCTTGTCTTCAGAGTGACCAAGGTGACATTAATTCAGAGAAAGGGAGAAAACGATACCTGCATTCAGTAGTTCTGAGAGCAGTAGCCCTGAGGAGTATTTCCTCCTCAACTCCAAGTACTTAAAAGATTAGGTTAAGCCATGAAGCAGGAAGGATTGCTTTGGTATGGTAATAGGAAGAATTACACAGGATTCCCTTCTGCGTATGTTGGTTTTGAATCTAGGAAAAAAAAAAAAAATCAGGTCAAGACAAAAGGACATAAAGAAGCACCTTAATAAAACTGAAGCTGTGAGATCCTGGCTCTCAAAACCTGCTCAAAAATTGAGCTTATTTTAAATTCAGCATCACAGGATGCTGCTAAATTTCACTTCCTGGTGAAAGAAAACTGAAGCTGTAGATGAGACATTTTGAAGTAAAATCTTGAAGTGTATTTTCATTCCATAAAAGTTAATTTTCTCAGTAGTTGCTTTCTCTTGAGCTCATTGAGCTTTATTTATGAGCGCAGCATTCTTGATGAAAACAGAAAACAAACCCCACACCAGAACAAGACTGCTGTTTAAGGGAAGATTTTTAAGATGTTTAGCTATTCCTTAAGAATCTGTGTGACTTTTGTATGAACAGGTTAGAGTGGAATCTGCCAGAGTGGAATTTCACTGAGCAGCTTAATTAGCTCTTCGTGCTATTTAATGTTATGTTAAATGACTTACCAGAAGTTATTAATTAAACTATTAAAATCTCATTATTTGTTAGTAATGGGGCACATGAAAAGAGGGAAAGGAATAGTACTTTATTATTAACAAATTTCAGGGAACGATGAGTAAATTGGATAAACAGAGGAAATATACATCTGTCTGCTTCCACTTGTTGTATAAATCATCTGATAGTTTATACTTGTTAGAGGAATCCTATAAATACTCATGTATGTTCAAATACTTTAAACTACTACCACTGTTGGCTGGTGGTTTAAATAAACCTTTCCATAGCCAACTTTTGGAAATCAGGGTTTCCTCAGAGGGAGTTCTTGGCTCCTCAGGCAGCATCTGTCTGTATTTAGCCACACATTAAACCCACGGGGTGAATGGACGTTTCAATTTGGCTTATTTTTAATGGTGGAGATTGCCAGTGAATTTCTTGTTACTGGGCTGATTAAATGCTGTGTGTCCTGGCGACAGGAGGAGATGAACCTCATTATCCTCCCTGCCTACCCCTTCCTGTCTCACATCTTCACGAGGTGAAGACTTGAACTTTCCACTCTTCCATCAAGGTCTCCAAAATCCTGTTGTCATCCAGGATGGGAGCCTGTGTTTGGAGAGCAGGGTTGCAGCTTCTCTCACCTTTCTTGAGGTGTCTGTGGTGTGTGTGTGTCTGAGTTAGGTTTCTGGGAGCAATATGAAATTGAGGTTGTGATTGACCTCATCAGAAAAAATGCCTAAATGTGGTCAGAGGAATTTGCCCCTGAACACTGTGGAGAATGTTGTTAGATTTCAGTCACCTGCAGTGGGAACCCAGATAAATTCTACAGATAGATATTGATACCATAGGGTGTAGGAATCTCACCACGGCTTTGATTTGACAGTGTTTTCCTGTGATGTGTACAGTGATCAATGTAAACCTGAGAGCACATGGGAACAGCCCAATCTGTAGGTGATGAAGGCTTGAATTACCCTGTCAAGTTCACCCTCTGGAAGAAAGAGTTGATGCAACGGAGGAAAATATCCACATTGCGTAACTTTACAGCTTGTATATTAATAAGACATCAGGGGATCTCACTGGATTCCTTTTAACAGTCAGTTATATTTCTTCAGTTTACTTTTCTATTGTGATCTTTTCATCTGTTATGAGTGGTTCCTCATTCGAAGCTCTGTCTAAGCGTATTGCTCAGAAAGCTTTACCTTACTGCTCCGATAAGGCAAAAGCAGTTCTGGCTACATAGAGTTCCTATAGGGCCAGTAAATGGTTTAGAACTTCCACCTGGACTTGTAAGGCATGTGAAAGAGAGAGGTGGAGACAGAATCTCTCAGAACTCAGATGGTACCCCCTCTTTTAATGAAATTAAAGTCTCCAAGGGATTCCATAGTTTCTACATCTTCTACAGAAAATCTGAACAGATCTTCCCAGAATTATGCTGAACCTCACAGCAGGTCTCAAAGAGACATTGAAAATTGTTCCTAATGAACAGCAATCATAAAAACTTAATCAAAAGAGTCAGCATGGATTTTGGTCTTTGTCCAAAAACAGAGAGAGAGAGAGACGGTTGTTTGGTGCTGTTTCAACAATGGGATGAAAAGGAGAATTCTGGTCCTGTTGGACATTTCCTCCCCACCACAACATTATAACAACCTCGGGAAAAAAAGCTAACAAGATCAACAACAGCTTGAATGCATTGACATGTGAAAAGCTCCATAGGGTTTACATTTTGTCTAATTATGCAGCATGTCAGCTAGGACAAGGAGGAATGCTGTGCTCAGCTGCGGAAATGTTTCTGGTCACTGAGAAGTATTTTGGCTAGGTCTCCTCCCCACAATCAATGTGTCATGTGCCGAGCTCGAACACTCAATTTGTTGATAAATTCCAAATATATGAGTACAGAGGGGAAAAAAGTATGCATAGTAGAAGCACAAAGTTGAAGTACTGCTTAGGAAAAACATACTGAAATCAGTGTTAAGCATCATTATTAATATCATCTCACATTCAAAAGTGGTAAAAATACTCAAAATTAAAAACAAAACCCCAGAAATATTAGTCATTATACAGGTTCAGGGATTGTTTATATTTGAAATCATTCTCAGAAAGGATATGGGAGAATAGTATAGAGGGTACAGTGGTGCAAACTGACTTCCATTTAAAGAGGTGCTAGGCTGTGGTCCTAACAGCTTCAAAATGAGTGAGCCAGGGTGGATGGGGGTTGTCACTAGTGTCCATAAACTAGTGAATGTTTTATGGGAAAAGTACATAGGAAATAATAATTACTTTTTTTCACAGTTAAGAAATAATTATCAGAGGGCACTGGACAAAATTTTCAGGCAGAAGGTTTTAATATAAATCTGATGATTAATTACTTTGTAATAAAATGCATGGTTAAACTATTAACTCGATGCCAGAACATATTGTTGAGGTCAGATATCAATTATTAAATTCAGCCATTGAGAAGCAAGCCACTGCTTGGAAAGTTCATTAGATGGTGGAACAGAGAGGTTATACCAAGAGAAGGATGCTATTCTGTTACCTCATTGCTCAGATATAAATAATTTTCCGAAGCATCTGCTATTAATGTTACCACAGCTAAATAACAGGCAAGGTATGTGTATGGTATGAATTTATTCTTGCATTTCATATTATATTGTTTTACACACATATATATATACAGTTTGGGGGTTTTTTTAGACGGTTGCACAGGAATGGTCATAATAGAGTGGTTAAAGTGACCAAAGTGTATTTAACTGAGGAAGAGGGAAGGAACATACAGGGCACATAAAAGGAAAAACATTTCTCTCAGAAGTTATTTTCAATACTTTTATATATTTAAACATCCTCACTAAGAGAAGACAGCACACCAAATGATTGGGTTTTTTACCAATCTAAAGTGAGCCCTTAAATAATTAGTCTGCTTTAGAATGTACACTACTTTTCTGGAGGTATTTTGGCCAAGAGGCCAATGGCCCCGGGGCTGTGCCAGCCATGGTGTGGCAGCAGGCCCAGGGCAGTGCCCGTCCCTGTGCTGGCACTGCTGAGGCACCTCCAGTGCTGGGGCAGTTCTGGGCCCCTCAGACAAGAGAGACCCTGAGGGGCTGGAGCGTGTGCAGGGAAGGGAACGGAGCTGGGAAGGGTCTGGAGCATCAGGAGCGGCTGAGGGAGCTGGGGGGGCTCATCCTGGAGAAAAGGAGGCTCAGGGGGGACCTGCTGGCTCTGCAACTCCCTGACAGGAGGGGGGAGCCTGGGGTGGGATTGGTCTCTTTTCTCCCAGGGAACAAGGGACAGGGTGAGAGGAAACGGCCTCAAGTTGTGCCAGGGGAGGCTTAGATTGGATACTAGGAAAGATTTCTTCACTGTAAGGGAGGTCAAGCACAGGCTGCTCAGGGCAGTGGTGAAATCACCATTCCTGGAGGAATTTAAAAGATGTGTAGATGCGGCACTGGGGGACATGGATTTGTGGTGGACTTGGCAATGCTGGGTTAGTGGTCGGACTCGATGGTCTTAGAGGGCTTTTCCAGCCTTGTTGATTCTATGATTCTATCACGCCTTGAATAGGTATGTTCACCCTCTTTCAATAGAGCTCAATCTCAAATAATTTTGTTGGTAATTTTGTTACAAACAAAAGGCAATTTTAGGGAGCCTGACTTCCTCTGACAAGTCAAGATTTCCTGAGAACAGCAGAACATTTAAACATCACGCTTGCTCTGGTTAGGTTGTATCATACTATTTTTATGCAGCTGTTAGAAATATTTGACTCCCTCTATCTTTTGATTGTGTTTATTAATTTAATTATTTTTTATCCTTTTGTCATTCACGTACAGACAAGAACTGTCATGGTAAACAGCATTTTAGTGCAAGCAGAGCAGAAAAGCACAAAAATTTTGTTGTTGGAAGGCCAGAAATTGTTGGATAGATGTGAACTGCATCAGAGAGATGGGTTTAGTGACAAAATGCACCTTCAACACAGGAAGTGCTGAAACCTAAGATTATATTAAGCCTAAAATAATGTGTAATAATAATAACAATAACAACAACAACAGCAACAACAAGAACAACAACAATAACAGCAGCAGCAACAACAACAACAACAACAATAATAATAATAATAATAAGGTATTGAAGAATATTTGGCAGGATGTTTGAAGAAATATCTTTCTGGGGATATTAATTTCTGGCATATCTGTGAGGGAAAAGAGAGGACTCAGAGAAGACAGCTATGAAAAGGAAAGAATTATGAACCCACAAAGTAATCAGGATGAATGAAACCACAAATAAAAATTCCAGAACCAATATTTCATTATTATGTTACATCTTTAACAAAGCTTTATAAACAAAGAACTTTTTTATTTAAACATGTACCTAGGTAAACACTGTATTAAAAATGTCAGGATTATGATGTTGCTGATCTTTATGCAGGATAGGAAGAAATGAAAGGAAGTAAGTTTTGCACACGTGCACATTCTGCACATTTGATAAGTAATACTATTTTACAACAAATCAATAATTTTCATCCTCAAGTTTCTGAAAGGACTTCACATAGTAACTCTCCATAAGAGATTGATGACACACGTGTGCAAACACACACACACACATTCATGCCTGCAAAGAGGGAAGAAAGACTGAATCCGTCACTCTTTCAGTATAAAGATGCCCCACTACACCTCTCATCCCGCTGCCAGGAGGAGGATTTTGCATCTTACCACTTCAGCTGGCTTCTGGGCTTCACTAAGAATCGTAGAATCATGGAAGAGTTTGGGCTGGAAGGGTTGGATCATCTTGTTCCAATCCCATGCCATGGGCAGGGACACCTTCCACCAGACCAGGTTGCTCAGAGCTCCATCCAACATGGCCTTGGACACTTCCAGGGATGGGACATCCACAGCTTTTCAGGGCAAGCTGTACCGGGGCCTCACCACCCTTATTGAAATAAAGGATTTATTCCTAATATCTGATCCAATCCTGCCAATTTGAAGCCATTCCCCCTTGTCCTGTCCCTCCATCCCTTGTCCAAAGTCACTCCCCAGCTCTCTTAGAGCCTCTTTAGGCACTGGAAGGGGCTCTGAGGTCTCCCTGGAGCCTTCTTTTCTCTAGGCTATGCAGTCCCACTGCTCTCAACCTGTCCTCAGAGCAGAGGAGCTCCATTTTTCTAATTCATTGTCATAGGTACATTTAATGTGTGAAGATTTTATCTAGATACAGATAATTACACTATCTGTGAAAAGTATAAAAAGTGGAACTACTTTTGACATCCCAATGTAGACTATCTTCCAATGTAAATTCCTTCATTTTCTTGCCTCCCTGATGTATGTAGCACATGCTGAAGCTAGAGGGTGATGGAGACCACTTTCCTAAAATTTGAGAGAAATCCCAGAAAAGTTATGGATTACATTAAATTCAACATGTCAGTGTACCTTGGGCTGGAGGGGTATGTGCTTCTGGCTATCTGTGGCCAAAGAAGGTTATTCAAGTACAAAAGTGATTCAGAGGAGGCGTTCAGGGCTATCAAAGGGACCAGAAGAACTCTCAGAAAGAGGAACTATTGAACTGTGATGAAATCTCATGAGGTTGCTCTGCCCAGTGAAAACAAAGGTAACTGGGAAATGACTGCAGTCCCTCAGGAGCAAAGAATGAGAACTGAAAGGACAACAGTTACACAGGAAACGTGTATGAGCTGACCACACAAATTTTAAGTGGAAACAACAGGAATGACAGATAAGGGGAAGAGTTTGGCAGTGCCCTCTAACAAGAAAGGGATGGCACCCTCACACCCTTAGAAGGGCCTTGCTGAGAGGGGTGCTGGCATTATGAAAATCATACCCTTAAACGGCCAAGAATGTCTGGTCTGGACTTCTGAAACGCATAGATGTCTTCTAGCACTTCTGCAATGTGAGCACTGTGCATCTACGTACACCAGTTTCGCTGCTGGCATCTCTCTTCCTCCTCTGCCCCTCCAACTGTATCTGTTTGTAAAGGTCTTTGCATTTGAGACTGTCTCTTACATGCTTAGCCAGCACCTACTCTGTTAGTTATTCTTGCTTTAAGTACGACATCAGAGGACTGCTGTCAGCACTGAAATGACACACTGAGTACACTGAACTTAGTAGAGAAATAGGGCTAAAGTTTTGCACGTGACTCTAATTCTGACCTGCTCTGCAAATGACTTGTGTAAGTTTTAAATTACAAGTTCTCATGCTTCTTTTTTTGTTTGTTTGTTTGTTTTTTTGTTTGTTTGCTTTTTGTTTTGTTTGTTTTTAATTTGATTCACTAAACCAGTTAGTTACTTCATTTTATACATGGACTTGGAAGATGCCAATAATGTTTCTTTTCTGAACTTGGGAAAATCTGGTTTTCTGCGCTGAACTGCAATTTGTATCTTCTTTGCATTATTTACATATGTTTATGTTCAAGTACAGAATAGGAGCAGCCCACAGGAGCAGCCCTCTACTCATTTTCAAGAAGCCTTACGACCTTCTTGATGCAGGTTCTTCTTTAGGTGGTTTAGGTGGCGGCAGCACAGGTAACACCACAAGGCAGCCTCACTAGACAAATATTCAATGCTCACGTGCCTGCATTGAGAGAAACTTCACTGACCATGTACAGTGAGTATTGTTAAGCCCAGGAGGTTTCTAGGGGAATGTAATTCTGCCCCAGGAGAATATTCTCCACCCTCTCCTCATTCACAGGTGGTTGTTGTCATGCTGCGCTGCTGCTGCTGCTGAGCCTCCTCTGAAAGAAGAGCCACAAAAGTTATTTAGTTCCCCTCGAAACTGGATCATATGACAAAACCTGTACGGAAATGGCTCTATAAACAACGTGCAATTCTAAGCAGCCAGCCATAAAAAGTAATTAAAGAGGCAGTCTAAATCACAATAAAGTGCACAGAATTTTAAATAGCCTGTCTAAATATATTCCTGCCCTTTGGCCAAGTCTGCACAATCACTTGCTGATTCTTTTAACTACATATTAAAACCGGTCTCTTCTACAGGATAAGCTTTCACATAAACACAGACATCAAATCCACTCTCACAATACCTTTTTTTACTTGAAACTTTCTGAGATGATGGGAGGAATCTGCAAATAACTGAGCTGCAACTTGACTTTCCTTCCCAACAGCTCTAGAGCCTGGCACAGATAGCTCAGGATTCACAAGGATGAAGGACAATAATTTGCTGCTCTGAGAGAGCAGTCTCTGAAATGATCTCAGGCTCTACCTCCCATCCACCACGTGGCCATACAGATGCCATGCACATAACCTGTGAACTTGGTAATGGGGGCAGCCAGTGTTGTATGGAACTTCTTGGTGTGCATGGGAACTGTTGATGGGGCTCTTCTGTTTGCAAGAGAGGTGAGTTTTACCTTGAGAATTGCCACAGTGGAGTAGTTGAACTTCCAGCAGGGGTAAGTTCAAAGGATAAATCTCCCTTTCATTTAGCAGTGCCACAATACCTCACAGCCTCATAGAATCACTGAGATTGGAAAAGCCCCCTATGATCATTGAGTCCAATCATTTTCCCAGTACTGCAAAGCTCGCCACTAACCCACGTCTCCAAATGCCACATCTACACATCTTTTAAATCTCTCCAGGGATGGGGGCTCCAGCACTTCCCTGGGCGGCCTGTTCCAGTGTTTGACAGCCCTTTCAGTGAAGAAATTTTTCCTCATATTCAATCTAAACCTCCCCTGGCACAACCTGAGGCCACTTCCTTTTGTCTTAATGCTTGTAACCAGGGAGAAGAGACCTATCTCCCGCTGTGGTTCCACCCTATTATCAGGGAGTTTTAGAGAGTGAGAAGGTTTCCCCTGAGACTTCTTTTACCCCAGTCTGAGCCCTCACAAGATCCCTCAGCTGCTCCTCATCAGACTTGTGCTCCAGATCCCCTCCCAAGTGGTTAACTGGTGGGTTGGATTGAGCTACTGTGGTTAACAAATCAGTAAGTCAGTGAACTTCTGTGAGCTTCCGTAGTTCCTAAGGGGTCCACGGAGACAAGTTGTTGGCAATTCCCCTCCATCCTGCATTTGTCCTTGCTTTGCTCTTATTTACATTTTTGATTGAGCTGTTCTCCTGGCACCCGTTTCACACTGTTTTCCCTTCACTCACTTTATGCCTCCTACCCACAAACTGGCACCTTTTTAACGTAGCAATGTATTCCATGCCCGGGCCACCTTGGGGTTAAACTGCAATTGCCTCAAAGCCTTCCCCAAATTTTGCATACGTGGAACTGATTTTTTTTACAGTCAGCACTGAGTCTCTGCTGGTCATAAACCACACTAATGCACGTGGATGCAATTGTGCTTGTATAGCTAAACCTGAGTGATGTGTTTCACTTAGTGGGGACTCCACTTGCTTCGTTGTAAAGATTAGAGAGTGATTCAGCATTCATGAGAAAATGTGGCAACAAAAGGTTAGCTGAGCAGTGCTGGAAGTGGAGCCATATTGGGAGCAATTGAAGGAGGAAATGGTCTGGATTTATTGTCTGCATTAAAGGTATTGTGGGTCCCATGGATACCAGGACTGTCATGGAGACACAGTTAATAGGATTTTTATTGGATTATTGTCAGGTTGTTGCACCTGCTTCTGAAGGGGACAGTGCAGTGGGTTTTCTGGCACAGTCCTTAAACAAGGAATCAGAAAGGAGCTACGGTAGCTGGAAGCTCCAATATAAATTTTCAAGGAAACTTTTAGAATTGACTCAGAGCCATTTCAAGCAAGGCACCAGGCAGTGACTACAGTCTCTTTTCAGATCACTCATGTACAGAATATATATTGCTGGAGTGCGTGAAGACACCAAGAATATAACTTACATATCTCTACTCTCTACAGTCCAGATCTAGGTTATTTCCTATTTGAATAGACTCAAAGGTTGATTTTTTAGTTATTATGGTTTTTTAAATATCAATTTTGATTACTGCCAATTCTTTTCTGTGTGTGTGTGTGTTTTGTTTTTGTTTGTTTCTTTGTTTGTTTGTTTTGTTTAGTTTTGTTTCTGGTTTTGGTTATTTTTCCCCCACAGTGACACAGAGTCATAGAATCATTAAGTTTAAAAAAGCTGTCTGACATCTTCAAGTACAACCATTAACCACTAACTACCAGGTCCACAACTAGCCAATGTCCCCAAATGCCACATCTACGTGTTGTTTGAACATTTCCAGGGATGGTGATTCCACCACTGCCCTGAGCAGCCTATTCCAATGCTTGGCCACCCCTTCAGTGAAGAAATTTTTCCTAATATTCAGTCTAGACCTCCCCTGGCTCAAATCCAGGCGGTTTCCTCTCATCCTATTGATTTCTCATTTCCTTTGCCTCCTGTGCATTACATAACAATATTTTCCTCCTCTGTAGCCTGATTTGAAGCTCCTTTACCTACATCTCTAAGCATTATAAAACTTTGATAAAGGTTCAAGTTGGGGCACTTCTGGTCATTTCCACCCCTGAAGATCTCACACGTCGTTTGCCTCTATGTTTCACCTGTTTCCCAGGTACCTGTTTTTCTTTTCATTTACTCAAAGCTATCAGAACACGTGTTATCCAACAGAGAACTGAGCTGAGGGGGAAAAAGTGGGAGTGTTCATCACCAATTCATTTTAATCTTCACCCCTGGTTTCTAATGAAGCTGAACTCTAGAGAGGTTTGGAAGCCATCTGAATTCATGTCTCAAGCTAAACACTTCTAGCATTGATTTAAGAGAGTCTTAAGTAGGTTTGGACAAATGATTTGTGACAAGTGATCTTATCTCATTCCTTTGTTTGGGAATTACTTGGAGGAAAGAGGTGATGTGTACCATCCAAAACTCTTTGGATTTAACGGACAGAGATCTATGCATTCTGGATTAAGACATATAGATATTTAATTGAATAACGTTACTCTTATAATTTATTCACAAGCAACCATTCCTCAGATCCACCAGAGAAGCTGTGCTTTAATTTGTGTCTCTAATTCATGACGTAGTTCTTACTCACATATAAGAATGCTGTGACTTTTTTTGTTTATATTCCCTTTACAAAGACAGGACCTCCAGGAGAAGTTCTACTAGTGTTTTGTGAATATTTTACATCTTTTATTCTAAAGGTATTGTTTTAGAAAGAATATTTTCCAGTTAATCTAGAAAACTGAGATTGTGAATATATGAAATAAGTTACTTTCACCTCCAAATGAACAAAGATATCTCGTTTTTAATTAATATTGTCATCAAGGATTACAGTCAGTGGCTTCCAACAGCTAGAGACAGAACAAGAAAACACAGCCTCGAGCTGTACCAGGGGAGGTTTGAATTGGACATAAGAAGGAATTTCATCACAGAAAGTGTGATTAGACATTGGAATGGACTGTCCAGGTGGGTGGTGGAATCACTGTCCCTGGAGGTGTTTAAGACTGGACGTGACAATCTATGCCATGATCTGGTTGTCATGGTGGTATTTGGTCACAGGTTGGACTTGATGATCTCAGAAATCTTTTTCAAACTTATTGATTCTATGATTCTCCACATATTTTTCTCCCTCCTTCTCCCTTCAGTCTTTTCCCTCAGTGATGCAACTTACTTGCCTATGTACTATTCTCTTATTCCAGAAACTTGACTAACCCTAAGAATGTTTACAGCTACTTCTAGTAGTATTTTATTACTTGTTTCTTCACCTGAACTTCCGAATCTTTTTTCCTTTCTAATTCAACCCATTATCTCCTCAGCTTTACAGTTTATTTTTTCTTTTCTTTTTTTCTTTTAATTTTAGTCTTTTGATCCATCACACTCTACTCACTTTCCAGTAACCGGTTCTACAGTTTACATATTTGTGTTCACTTTTTTCCCTTTGTTTCATAGATTATTGGACCAGCAGTTAACATCATATGGTATGTTCTGCCTTGAGCATGACTCATTTCTGGTTCTAATAATGAATTTAAGAGGAAGTAATTTCATTTAAAATATGTTTTGTGTTGAAAGAGATATGATTTCAATTCCAGATTTTATTGTGTATTTCCTTTGTAATCAGTTCCTCGTCTGCTAGAAGTATATCACTAAACATAATACTATGTTAGAGATGCAATTTAAGAATTTAAATTGATACTGAAAAGATATTAGAATAATTTCTTAGATACTTCAAATTCTTCCAAAATCCTACTTGCATTTTAACTTTGCTTTCTCATGAATATGTTAGCTCTAATTCAGAATAAATCATGTGAAATCTATACTGGCACATTGCTAAAATTTTCCCTGATGTGGTGTTGGCCAATGGCAAATACCCGTGCCAAACATTTCCTCTAAAAAATTGGGTAATTTAAATATTATTGGGCAATTCTTAAAAGAGAGGTGGTGGTCTCCCTAGTTTGAAGGGTAAAGGAGCTTAACAATAAGTATGGAAACTCTTCATGACATCCTCTCTCCTTGACAGAGCGTGGTCCTGCATGGGCTTAATTTTCTACTGTAGGTGAATTCCATGATATTTGTTGTGGTGTTGTGATTTATAGTTCAGGTGTTTTTATGCAAGCACTTGGCTTCCTCCACATCTTCTACTAGGCCATTACCAACATTTCTGTTGCTTTTTAATGGATAATAATAATAATAATAAAACTTCTAAAACTGTCACACCTGCTTTATAACTTGGCTTGCCTTAATCTTAATGAATTAAGCTACACCCATTTTAAGATGTATTTCAGGAGTGTACTTTTGTACCCAAATAATGGTGATGGGTAAAATTTAACAGAAAGACTTTAGATTAGGGAGCTACTACTTTGAAATACTATCAAGGAATATAAGTAACCATTTTAGTCACACATCTGCTTTGATGAAATTTTTATCTACACACAGTATAGGTATGTATTTACACTCTGATAAAAACAGATTTTTATAATTATTAAAAGTGAGGGAACAGTGCATCTCACCATAAGACAGGCTGAATAATTGCCTTCTGCAGCTGCTTTATGAATACAAAGGTGGCCTGAAATTACTCAGGGATTTAACTCTGAGACTTTTAAAGCTTGGTAAAGCATAACCTTAACATTTTTCTGTCTCAGTTCTTCTACTTGGAAAATGCAGGGAATTTGAAATCTGTTCTCATTATCTCACAAACATGTTCATAATATTTAAGGGGCAGGCTTGAAGATGTGATGGTAGAAGGCAGTTAAGAGCTATTTAGCCAAACAAGAAACCTGTTTTCAGTTTACCGGAGGAACAGAGGTTGACCAGCAAGGAGAAGAGGGCAAGGTAGTGAACTATCCTGGAAGTAACTCATCTCTTTAGACTATGAGACGATTAGGATATGGATTTAATCTTTTAACATGTCATCCAGCTAATGTAAGGCAGCACAAACACAGAAGTTGTCTGCATATAAATTGGAAATATTAAAATATATCTGTAATCACTCAGTCAGTTCTGGAACTACTCACAGAGTTATTTTATCCCCAAGGATGTGATTGGTGAGGTTGGCACTGGTGGAGAGATGTCCGAGTTTCATTCCAACATTTAGTGTTCATATACCCTCTGTGCCTCCAGGCCCTTTCTCAAGGTGGGTAGTACTAGAAAAAGCTGAAAAGGTGAGGAGAGGGATGTGTGCCACAGCCATGGAAACTTGGCTCTAAGGATTTGAAAGGAGGGTTGCTCGTACTCCATGCAGTGACCTACCTCTGATTGTGTGCTGAAGTTACTGCCTGTAAAATCTGCCAGTTTAATATCTCTAGAGAATGGTTAGTTTTATTTATTGGCCATTCTGGAACTTACTATTAAAAAATAAATAAAAAAAAAGCGGGAGAATTCTACCACAGTGTCAGCTCTGGTCAGGGACACAACCTCATAAACTGAAAATTAGTATATGTTTTAGAGACACACACATTGTGAACAACACATCACTTTGTATTGATGCAAATGAGATTAAAAATGAAAGTTTACTTTAGGTTAAAACTTTTCCTCACAGGGTTCTAATTTCTTGGCTGAATGTTAAATTTTTAACCACTTCATTCCGGTAATTCCAAATATAAATAATAAGGCTACTACTAGAAAGCACTGACTCATAATGCTCACTAATATTGCTCCTGAGAGAATAGTAGGGTCATTAACAAAACACAGTCATCACATCTATGGTCTTCAATGGCATCAGCCCAAGCTTTGTAAAAGAGTGTTCCTCCCACAGGGATTGTGAGCTCATTCAGATTCCTGCCAGTTTCCAGGATCAAACCCAGGAGTTCAAAGGATTTGTCTTGACAATTGGCTGCCTAGTCCAGTGCTCCTGTTCTTAGGTAAGAACAGCCAAAAGTCTCACTGCTCTCAGACATGATGCAGGATACACTTCAAAGGTCAAAACTAATAAGAGACGAAACGCAAAGGAAAAAACCATCCTATATAAAAAAAATGACATATTTATAGAGTATCTTATTCCATCCCAGCAAGGTGCCTGTGTGACTTTGAATGTTTTTTCCCCTCTGGGATGACAGAGGAGGCCTAGGTGTCAAACTCTGGATTAGACATCTAGTTACTGAATCCAAAGCTAGGTGAGATGAATCCCAGTCTCTAAGCAATATGTCACATATTCCTGGACGAAGGAGAAGTTTCTCCCACACATGCCCTCATCTTCTGTATTTACTTGTTTTGCAAAGCACTGGGTTTAGGTATTTAGCTGCTATCTGAAACAAGACACTGACGATCAACATGAATGATGTGTGTCGTATCATATCATGGATCCTGAACTCTATCTAAACATGCAAAAATGTCAAACTGTGGCCTGCACAATCAGTCACACCCCACCCAAGGATAGGAAGTCTTATGATGAGGTTAGATTTGCTGAGAGATTCAAAAAGATTCACGAATTTGTCAACAAATATAGGCAAAGTATTCACAGAGATTGGCCCAAATTTTAAGGGAGAATGTGCCACCTCTTTTGAGAACAAAAGTCAGGTATATAGCTCATGATGGATGACATAAACATATGTTTTGCAAAACATCCGTATTTTCTCATAATTTTGCTACAGAAGAGAGTTACAACTATTCCTTTAGTTGTTTTAATTTTAGTATCTTTAGATTAGTTCACACCTGAATTTTAGATGGCATGCCTGACTCATAGACAGTATAAAAGAGACATATGGAGATGACTCGTTAAGGATCAAAACACAAACTGTCTTATATGTTAGATTTGAGTAAACCTCTGAACTTTCAATCAAATTATTAACTTTCAACTGCTCAGCAGTTTCTCTGACACATATTTATTCTTTGCACATGATTTGAAAAATTCATGTAGCTATGCATGCCATTAAGATGTCATCATGGATCCAATGCGTAGTCTTAAATATGAGAATCTCTCTGTGCACTCAGTGACAGTTTATTCAATTACTATTAAAAAGTCAAATAGGTAAATTATTTTTCAACCATCTAGTTTTGATCTTAAGGGCCAAAACTCCATTAGTTTGCATAATGTATGAGAAAAAAAGGAATTGACTGATTCAAGGAAATAGGTCTGATGTTGAAAGTGTTTGCTATTCTGAAATTGAACCTTGAATTCTCTGAAGTCACAAGAGGTCAGTTTATATTTTTCTAAAGTAATCTCATAAAATCTTGGCCTTCAAAATAAGAACAATCCTATTAAGAGCTGCCTAAGCTGCAGAGTTTATAAGTTATGTAAGTTATTTTATTAGCTCAGTGAGCAACTTTTTGACAAATAGTATGAAAACTATGTAACTGGCTAAACACTTCATGAAATAATTTTCAAGCAAATCCCTTGAATTTTATCAATGGATTTATTCATGGAATAGTGTAAGAGAAACCCTACAATGAAGTCTTATTGTTGAGTAATAGAGCAAATGGATCAAATGAACAAAGATTTTTTTTTAATTTAATTTTTTATTTTTGCATAAAGTCAGAGTGAACATGAACAGAATTTCAAGTTTAAAAAGGTTTGGTTGACTCGTCATCCTTCCTCATCACCTAACCACTATTTTTTGATTCACTCTGCTTGTAGATTAGAGTGAGGAGTAAAAACACATGCACAGTTCAAGTCTGTAAAAGCCTTTCAGACTAAATATTCTCTCAGAAAACAGGATTTTCATCCCCATTTAAAAAAATCAAAAGGCTCAGCCTGGTGAGGGTTTTGCTCCATATGAATGCCTTATGCCAGATATATTAACCTATTCTCCTACCTCCTGCTTGAATGTTCAAAGAACTACCTACAGGGTTGTTTTCTCTCCCCGAGTACTGATTTTTGCTCAGGTGATCTTCTTTCTTTCCACTTTTAATTATAAACAGTGGATATGAGCTTAGCTCTGCAGCCATGTCTTTGTAAGCACATGCACGTTTACACGCGCTCATTGCAAAATGTGCTTTGACAGCCCCCTGCTAAGGCTTTTCCCAGATTAAGGAATCATAAGCAGCTTTGGACCACTTGACCGTGCTGGTTCATCATTTATGATGTTCAAAAACACGCACATGGCCAATTTGAGTTTATCTAAACACTTAAGAGGAAACTCTTCAATTAAAGATCATACTAACTGACATTGACAGTAACCCTCTTACCAATATGGTGTAGCTAAATCACCATTAAATGCTGGGAAAAGTGCTCTTCCCCTCATAAAACAAACCAGAGAGAATCGTGTTTGGGGCTGTTCTTTCTTAGAACTCATTTTTTGCAATCTTGAAAGGAAAAGATGATCTAACATCAAATGATCCGGCAAAATTTCACTGCAGAGTTTCGCTTAGAATGTAATTTCCAAATGTTTGAAAGAAAAGATAAATATATTTATATAAAAAAGGAATTATACCACGTTTTTTCAGTATCAATCACACAGAAGGCTTTATCATTTCACTAAATGATGCAGTATAATCCTTGTGTCATATCAAACACCAAAGCAATAATTCTCTGGGGGACACTTACAAGGGTATCCAGGCTGAATTGAGTTGTCTTCTAGTCCTTTCCCTAAATTGTCACATTTACTGCCTGCTGTAGAGAGGGGAAGCCACCAATTGATTTCTAATTCTGCAAACCCCAGGGTGTAAATGTGATTAGCGGTAATTGGAGAAGTTCAGCAACTGTTAATTTCTCCTCTCTTTGTTGTCTTTCCTATTTAAAATATTAACGAAATGTGTATGTAGGCCAAAAACTGACTCTAATGCAGCTGAACAAAGGATACATTTTTAATCAGAGCTGTGGGACCCCGATGCGGTTGTCTGAAACAAATGTGACATGTGCTTCCTCTCAAAAAAAAAAAAAAA
>VXAY01005014.1:70898-103229 GCA_013399855.1 Oxyruncus cristatus
TTTAATTTTATTTATTTGTCTGGAACCCAAGTTCTTTTTGCTAGAGAGAGGATGTGAGTGAGTATTTCCTGGGTTGGTAGCTGATGAGATGTTGTGCTGCAGACAAGAAAAGGGACTATCTTTTGTGGCACACAAGGTATATATGACACTAAATGATGATGGTAGAGCTAAAGGACAGTACAAATCTCTCCACTTTGTGATAAGCAAGCTTCTGAGTACCCTAAAAGTCTGGAGAGGTGTTAGAGAGTTGACTGAAGATGGCAGAAAATTTATCTTGCTGAGCCAAGTCATTAAATACCTTTCAGGTGTGAGAAGCACTTAAGTTCAATTTTCCTCTCTTACCCAAACATGGGGAAAATGCTAGTTTCTCCTTGTGTGTCACAGCAGCAATCAAAATCTTTCCTTTTTTGGAGTTTGTGAGTCATTTCAGGCTGCTGCCCACAGTAGGCAGGAGGGAGCTCTGGTGTCCTGTAGAGCAGCTGTGCAGAAGGCACTGCAGTGTCGTCAGATTCTTCCTCCTTGGAACGCTGTCAGTGGAAACACAAACCAGGCCAGGAGAATAGCCTTGCCAGCTGTCCCTACACAGTGATGTTGTGGGCACTTCCCGTGTTGGAAAACACCCTGTTTTCTGTGCTACCCAAATAACACCCACTTAGGGCTTCAGAGCTTGCATGTTGCATGAAAACCAACTCACTTTTGTTGATTCTGCAGCCCAATGATTGGGCCCTACTGATGTAAATTATCCCTTCTTCCAGCCTGCTGATCAACAGAACAGAGACACTCACAAACTGCACAACACACAACAATTGTGTGGCACTTTTGAGACAAGAGAGAATAAAGAGAAAGCAAATCATGATGGCTAAACTGAGTCAAGTCAAAGATCTCTTGTTATTGGTCTCCTTACTTTAACACTGGGTGGTAGCAAATGATAAGGGAAAGTGTAAAAAGCAGAGTGCCCCCAGAGTCTTTCCGCAGTGGTCTTTCCATCTGTCATCCAAGATCTAGTTTTTTGGATTGTGTGAAACAGCAGCAACCTCCAATACCCACGATAAGAATTGGGCAAATATCTCTGGAACATCATTCTGAATCAAAAAATACATGTGATACCCACAATCCAAACATCTGTCTGTCTGTATCACATTCTTTTTTTCTGTCGTTCAGCAGCTCTGCTGTTCTGAGTTCCATCAGTTTAGGCACTTCACTTCCACTTTTTGGCTGTGGATCCCTCCAGTATTAGCTCTGATGTAACACTCAAAGGGGGAAAAATAATTGTATTCTTTCCAAGAATTTCTTGAAAACCAAAGCAGTGTTATTTGCTTCACCATTTTCCATAGTCAATGGTACTATATTCCCTGTGACATTATTACGCTAAAGAACTGATCAGGAAGTCACTGCTAGCAGATTTTCTGAAGTAGAGAATTCCGACTCTGAAAAATGAACCATTTACAGACCACTTCACAATCCAAAGATATATTTGTAGGAAAAAAAATTTTCCCTTTGTCCTGGGAAGACTGTAATGAAATGGAAGCACAGTTTTGCAGCGCTACAGAAGGAGGGACCTCTGCAGTGCTACTGTAATAAACTTCAAAGTATGTCAGAATTTACTTTCCATCCCTACACCCAGACACAAAGTCTATACATTCTGCCATTACACACATAAAATGAAAACACTTTCCAATCCAAAGAAGAAAAGGGCTTTGCTCCTTTTTCAGCAATTAAGAGGTTCAGTTATGGAAACATTGTGCATTCTTCCATTTGAAAAGAACCCAGTTCCTTCTGGTGCCTGAAGTTATCAAATCCACATTAAAAGGACATGCTTACAGAAACACTGAAGTCATGCGTCTGAATGGAATAGCACCATAATCCATTGCTATCACATGTTGTGTTTTCCAAATTACAGCTCTTCATAGTTGTAGATTGAAGGTTGTATTTTTCTATTTAGCTAACAGAAAATAACTTCTACCCATTTTCCACCATCAGTTCATAAATCACCATAAACACAGAGCTTATCTAAAGGTTTGTGAATACATACTTTTTCAATTTAGTGCCCAATAGAGAAACAGCAAAATAAAATACTCAGTTTTGGTCTAAATTAAATACTTCACATTACCCAAACTGTATAATTTCCCTTTTTTTTTTTTTCCCCGTCTGTTTAGTGATAATAAGCAATTTTGAAACTGAAGTATCAAAACATTTTGTTTTGAAACTACTAAATGCTTTATGCAGAAATGTACCACTTTCGACACTGAACTACTCATTCCAAAACCACAGAAGAACTTACCAAGATGGAATCAGGGTCTTTATGGGGATGTGTGGCGCATGGATTTCAAGCAACGACTGTAAACTAAACAGGGTAGGCCCTGGCTTGATACAAATAAAATATTTCTCAGCAGAAGGACAGTGAAGCATTGGACGTGCCCCAAAGAGTTTGTAAAACCTTGGTCCTTGGAGGTTTTGAACATCGAACTGGAATATACCTTGAGGAACTTAGTTGAATTAAATGATGACCCTACTTTGAAGTTGGACTAGAGGTTTCATTCTTTACAACCTAAAATATCCTGTGATTTTATGAATTTGGCAGAAACAAGTAATTCTGATTAATCTCAAGATGTATTGTTCAGGAGATAAACCTTTTCAGCCAAAGACGTCCCAATTAAAGTTGGTCGGCCACGCACCCACGACTTCAACCAGAATTATAACAAGAAATGTTACAATGAGGTTGCCTGTTGGTGACAACACAGCAGAAGATTTCATGTCAGAACTGTTAGAATTGAATTTGCTACTCTAATCTCAGAATTCTTATCTTAAGGAGTCTTCAGTAATATTTGGGTGAGAACCGGTCACATATGCCCAGGCATCAGGTTCCTTTTCCAGGAAAGGGATGTTATTTTTAGGCAGTTGTACTGGAATATGCTGAAGCTTTAACATTATATGTTTTTTTTCTTGGATATGGTTAAAGCCACATATATTTTTTTCTTTTTTTCCTATCTTTTTTTTTTTTTTTAAATAAGAATATTGTAGTCGAATTTTTTGTTCTCAAGAACAATTAGTCCTGTACTTGTTGGAATTACATTTATAATTATTTTGAGGCATGTTTTCTAAGCCATTGTTCTTCCCTCATGAATTGCTCCTAAAATAAATTGGTGGACCTTGTGTTCTACTGCACAGAAGTGGAGCTGTCTTAGCTCAGCCTGGAGAAGAGATGGCTCCAGGGAGACCTTGTCTTCTGGTACTTAAACAGGGCTTGTAAAAAAGAGGGAGAGGAACTTTCTACATGGGCAGATAGTGACAGCATAAGGAAGAACATTTTGAAATTGAAAGAGAAGAGATTTAGATCAGACGTTAAGAATAAATTCTTTACTCAAAAGGTGGTGAGGCGCTGGCACAGGTTTGCCCAGAGAAGCTGTGGTGTTCAAGACCAGGTTGGATGGGGCTTGGAGCAATCTGGGATAGTGGAAGGTGTCCCTGTCCATAGCATGGGGTAGAAGGAGATAATCTTTAAGGTCCCTTCCAACCCAAACCATTCCACGACTCTATGATTCTATCTAGATGGACTTTTGAAAGAGTCACTGTTTAAACAAGTAGCTTTGGTTACTGAGTCAGAAAATGAAGTTAGATAACTAATATTCGTGGAGAACATTCTCCACCTAAAACATGTGAGAGTGGAGGGTCTCTACCTGCTACTCAACTTTTCCCTTGAGCAGTACCAGCAGGTTCTAGACTGATCCTATTACATGTCCTGATGATTCCCCTCTGCTTCTCAGCCCCAACACAATCATTTGGAAAATTATAACACTCTCAAGACTTTGATTCTGGTAAGGAAAAAAAAAGATTGTAATTTATAAAATTAATTCCATGCTTTCAAGCAACAGTAATTAGTCTACTGGAACATGCTGGAAGAAACAGGCCAGCTGCTGCAAGTGAACTGCCTACTCATAGTATGACTCCTTATTCTCCCACGAGGCAGAGCCTTTTTCAGAGATGCCCAAGCCTTATTCAGAGGTCCCAGGACAGTGCTGACCAAACTAGGCAGCTCGAATATGGTTATGCCATACTGTGTTACATACAACAAAGACAAGAGTTACCCAATGGGGCTTGAACACAGCTGGAGAACTTTCAGAGCCCACATGGCATTTTGTGGCATGGTAGGGATGCTGTGGCTCAGGTCAGTGATGATTTGGGGAACACATTCCACCATGACAAGGTGTTGTTCCCCTTTTTAAACTTCAAGTCCTATTGAGTGTGCACCCTTAACCACCTCTTGTGCTATACACAATCCCCTTTTGTCCTCTGCACTGAGTTCCTGTGTTTCATTGTGTGCTTAGACAATGATGATTCTTTGGGAAGGTACTAAGGCCACCTACTCACATTGGGGTGAGTATTCCTGAACACTTTAGTGAAAGTAAAAAGCCAGTAAGAACATAAAGTCAAGGCTGGAGCCTATAGGCCAAGGAGATAGGAAAAACATGTACTCAGAGGGATGATACAGGAGTAGTGAATTAATTTTCATTATTCTGATGCTTTTTCATTACTTCCTGCAGAGCAATATGACGGGATGAGTCATCACAGCAGCAAGGACTAAATTTAGGATATCTCTGAAGCAATGGCTCTTCACTGCCTACGCTAAATGGCCTCTGTTTTCCAACTAAAAGACTGCTGGTTCTAATTGTGAGAGATTTTAACTTTTGACCTAATACAGGGTCATCAAGCTGAAATAGTGACATTCAGGAAATAACCAAAACCCACTGTCCTTTGGCAGTGTTCTTAGAATCTATACAATATAAATCAGGAATTATGGTTTCCTTCTATCTTCTGAATCACGCTTCCTCATGTATTCCTGTAACTGTAAACTAATTAATATGGACAATAATTGCAGTTATAAAGTCAGTTACAGTTCTCATCTCTGCATTTTCACCAGCTAGCATGCATTCATTAATGTTGCCAGCCATTAGCATAGCATATATGAGCTATTGGAGATCTCAGGGGGATGATCTGCACACAAGTTAAAATTCAAATAATTTTCTTTTACACTTTCCATCCACATCCTCATGCACCCGCTTTTGTGTTGGGAGAGCCCAAAGTTACGTTTTAATGATGGGGAGTTGTACCTGGCAGCCAAGTATCCGTGGAGCTGGAAAGACCAGAAAAATCTGTGAAGGAAAGCTGGCATTTGGCAAATGATGTCAGCCACTAAGAATCTTACAAGGCATATGATCAGAGTTCCCTGACTGTGAGCCAGCGATTCCTGAAAAAGACCAGCTGTCGGCCATGAAAAGGAGAGTGGCTCCTGGAATGGTGGCTGAGAGCTGAAAACTGCAGCAGCCTTGGGAAATGCAGACCTTGGAGCCTCGTATTTGCTAAAGCACCTGCAGAACAGCATCAAAGAGAAAGGGAGAAAAAATGAGGAAAGGAAGAAAAAAAAAAAAGAAAAGAATATTAAAAAAGGTTGTTAGGACTTGCCTGGGGCTTGGGGACCGTGAAATATCTTCCAGAATGGATAACTATGATAATGAAACTTTAGAACCCGATTAAAGCTCACAGCAGTGGGGAGAGGCAGATCCATCAACTCACAGCTGTGGCTGAGCCTGGGAGGAAGGAGAGTTCTGCTTTAAAATCCACCCAGGGAGAACACAATGCCGGGAACATCTGGCACACTGGAGGAATTAAAAGGGTCAGCTAGAGTGGTAAGTAGGGGAATGCACCTGGCAAGACCCAAGTGGAATTAGGCCAAAGCACCACACAGCATGTGCCCAGACACACTGCAGGTCCATCCTACTTCAGTCTGGGGGTCCAGAGAACAGCAAAAGAAGGAAAAAGAATTTTCTTGGGCATGACTCTCTGAGAGAAGAGGGAGAAATGTAAAACCAGGTGACTTTTTGTAAAAAATAGTTCACAGGAAATATTAAACAAGAAGTCCACAGAGTCAAATTCTAATGATTTTAATGCAAAAGACATCTTAAGGAAAGTAGCAAAAACGAAATTCAGAAAGTGATGATAGACTACATTTCCTGAGGAAAATAAAAGCCTATGTCCCTTTGGAAAGTGAGTGCATCAGGATAAAAGAAGGCCTGAGAGAAAGGGCACTTGATCTTTTCTTCCTCTGTTTTTTTTTTTCTTTTTCTGTTGCATGTCAGAATCCTTTCAAGACTCCTGGCCATCTGAGAAAGGACACAAAGCAGAACTGCAGGTAACATGAATTGCTCGTGGGGGTCTCTAAGGCACAGTTAGAAGGAAAGAATTTTCAGAAAACTGCAGACTCAGAGAGGAATAGATGACATTCTGTCCTTTTTGAATCCAGTAGCTTTGTATTGACTCTGCTCCGGGCATAAGGGTGATTCTGAACAAAGGACAAGCAGAGTGGGTTGACCATGAGTATCTGCTCTGAAAAGAGGCACCACTAAGCATTTGTATTTATTTATCAGGTCAGTGCAGGCTGTTTAGGATGATGGTGGACATCATTAGTCTCATTTAATCCATAGCTTGGACAACCAAGGACAACCTCATGTGCTTGAAGATCCAGAATTCAGCTTCCTTTTTGATAAGTAAAGAAAGTTAAATCCTAAATTGAGAGATTCAGTGAAATCTTAGGATGGTTTTCAACACCTCATTTTTTGTGAATAACCAGAGTTGGAGATCCCCCAAAAGCAGGTGTCACTCACAGAATTGAGTTCATTTGGAGCAAAGCTCAATTGGTCCAGACAGGAATTTTCTTAGAAGTTTTTAAGAAAACCATTTTACTCTCCCGTTCCATAAAACTAGTCTAATGATGGATGGTGGCAAAGCAAACTGCTGGGAAAGGCAATTTTACCTCAGGGAAAAAATCTTCCCCCAGACTGATGTAGGAACCTGAACTTTAGGGCCTCCGTTTTCCTCCCTCCACCCTACCTAGGAACTTTATACAGTTGAAAAGAAACCTAAACAGTCAGAGGGAGATTTGGCTGGAAATGCTGAGAGCTGGCAAGGCCCTGTTCCCTCCCTAGCTGCAGTCGTTTATGATCATTAAAACTAGTCTCTCTAGGAAAAAAAAAAAAAAAAGACAAAATGTGGAAGTGCATGAATCATACATTCCAGGCAGTGAAAACATAACATTATAGAAGCTAGACTGTATGGTTTTCCTGTCCCTCCCCCACTTCGCCTCCATTCCCTAACTTAAAATAGAGAGAAGAAAGCTGCAGAGAAGCAAGACCAGGGATTAAGTCAGTCAAGAAAGGAATCAGAGGAGCTGCTCTGAGATCTGTCAGCAGAGCAAACAGCAAAAGAAATAACTATAGCAACATGTAGGGGGTTAAAAAAAGCAGATTAGAATAGAGACACAATTTTATTTGTAATCCCTTATTCTGTTTTGTTTTTCTGACCTTGAAATAATATTAGGCTCTCACACATGTATTGCAAGAGAGAATTCTCCACCTTCCAGTCTAAGTAGACAAAATAGAGGAAAGTGGAAATGAAAAAGCCAAGTACCAAAGACATTTGTGGCTGCTCACTTTTTAGGGGACAGAACAACCTGAAGCCCTACAAGGGATGACAATCTAGTTTTGAGAATACAGTGTCCTATTTATGGCATGGATGACTGTATTGACCAGTGCATTCTTCACACAAAAGTGTTCTAACATCCCAAAGCCACGTGTCAGCAAGAAAACTGCTCAAACTTCTCCATTTGTCACATTTTCCTTCCTGGATCTGTGTTATTCTAATTTATGTATCAGTCAGTTGGATTAAAATTGAGCTACATTCAAGGGTAACCACAATTATAGGGATGGCTTTTAGCTCTGTTTTAACAATTTGTCATCGTGTTTTCTGGAGGACGTTTTTGCTACAGCTGATGACATTTAGGTCTGATAGACTTTGTGAAATGAAACAAAACCAAGCATAGCCGACGCAAAAAAAGGACAAGCAATGTTTTGCTCATTTTGCTTTCAGCGTTTCTATTCCCATTTGGAAAAATCCACTCACCAAACTGAGTGAAACCTTATCTCCAGTTGGCACAGACCATCACAGATTCATTGACTTGAATGAAGTTTACACCTGCTGTGGATCTGGGTCAATGAGCAGAAACCTATGAAACCTTACACTAACTAGAAAAGGGGGCAAAGTAGTGTAGTGTAGTTGTCAAGCCCCTCTCCCAGTGGGTGCACATGTGCTTTTAGAGAGGCAAAGTAACATGAGTTTCCTTCAGAGGCAAGTGGAATAGATTTAACCAGGCAACTCTGATGAAGAAAGCCAAGAGGCTGCCAAAGCTGGAAAGAAGGTGTGAGATAGGTGTCGACATATTCTTTAGAAACAAATCTATTGAAATGGGCAACTTTTAGATTTTCTGTGTTTTCTTACCACTTTCAGAATTTAGCCTAAATCCCTGTGCTATTTAATGGTGAGGTTACACTCAATTAGAAGGTTGATGATGTTCCCATCAGCTCTTCATTAAATCCAAATGACTTTGGAAGCTGATTTTGACTAAACCTGCAGGTTAAAAGTGACAATTATGGAGCCTGATGAAGGGGGAAATTTTACAGTCAGAACAGCTTAGTACAGGAGAAAACATTTGAGTCCAGCAGCTTGTTATAAGCTCTTGTACAGCTGTGCTGTGTGATGCTGGGATGGACTCTGCACCTTTCCATGCCTTACTTCCACCTGAAATTCACACCTGCTCTGTCCTCCGTTCAACAATAAACTCTAATGAAAAGCAAAAAGCCAAACAACCCTTCCTGATCCTGCTCAAGAGCTACGACATTTTAGGTTAAAAAAATAGGTTAGAATGAAATTTAGAACCTATAACATAATTCTAGGGTAACCGAGCTACCCTGAGGCTTTACATGAATACTTAAAATTATCTATTTAGTGGTAATTCTCATGAGGAGTTCTGTACAAAAACTGGTCTTTTTGAGGGCAGAACAAAGTCTCATAGGAGGGATTTGGGTAAGCTGTAAACAAAGGGTGTCTACGCCCAAAACAACAGCCAGCATCTGAAATGTTATGACAAACTCAAGGTTCATTTTCCTGTTCTGAGCACAAAACCTCATAAAAGTTCAGTGACTCATCCCAAATATGACAGCCTAGTTGGAGAACTGTCTGCAGCATATGAGGGCTTTGGACTCTGATGTGACACACAGAAGAGAATAATAACTGACCCCAATGGTGACTGAAAGCCAAAATCAGGAAGCTGGTGAGAGCTGGTGGTCAGTGTTCTGTGATGAAATATGACTTTTAACAGTTTCCCTTTGGGAACCTGAAAGACTCTGGGAAGGTGAGGACACATGTGCAAGAAAGTATTTTTGAGGACATCTGGAAACACAAGTTGCAGCAGTCAGAGACATCTTTGTTCCTATGCCAGGGATCCTATTTTGGCACCCCCTGAGCACCCCTTTTTCTGTCAAGTCCAATCTGATACTCTTCCTAGCAATGCTGGGGATCAGTCCCAGGAGAGAGGATGATCATCAGACAATGTAAAGACGGGCATCATTAAATTGTGTTGACCAGAGCATAAAATTGTAGAATAATAGAATGGTTTGGGTTGGGAGAGACATTAAAGATCGTCTAGCTCTAACCCTGCATGGTCAAAGAAGGAGGAACCTCTCATGCGCAATTTCTAGGAGAGTTTGGTGAGGTGAGGAACAGGGAAAGGCACTAAAATGTCAAAGAAAACGTATAATAGCAAATGTAGGTAATGCTCAAATCAACATTTTATTTCCCCCATTGATTCTACTGCGACTGCTGAAACTACCAGGCTCACACTATTTGCTGTCAGCAGTAACTGCTGACAGGAGGACTGGGAAAAAGGTCCCATCACATTTTCCTTGAGCAGGGTGCACTAATGTGGCACAGCCTGGACTCACCTACCAGCAGGGATGTAATTCACAGACCTGCGAAGCACTTTTGTTCTTTCAGCATTGTTTTGCTTTACAGCTCTACAGCACTAATGAGAGAAATAAAAAATTAACCAGAATTGGAAAGGCTAGTTTCGGACAAAAGAGCAAAACATTAGTGACTCTTGCTTTTTGAAAACAGTCCTTTTGTGCTTCTTTGATGGGTGGCTAGAACCTTACTATACATCTTCTTCTGACAACCAATTTCCTGTGCCAATATTGCAGAGTTCTCTGATATGCACATTAAATCTAAATTAGTGTATTAAATGTGTTAAACTGCGTGCAACTGTCAGCTAATCTGACATTTATCTCACCCACCTGATATACTGACACCCACATCTTCAGCAGAATCTCAATTTTGTTATACATCTAGTAGGGGGAATATGTGTATTTTATACAATGCATTATAAAAATTCTTTAATTCTACATGCATATAGCTGGAGATGAATATACCACAGATGCTGTGGTTTCATTCAGGATGATCAGCTGAGGTTCTCTGGAATTCTGATGTGGATCAACGCTTTCTGCCTGTATTAAAGGCTTCACATTCCAGACTCAAGGCATGTATTCATTGAGAGGAAAGTATATAGTTGTACAAAACTGCTTCTGGAGACCTGACTCCACAGCAGGCAGCCTAAACAATTTCTGCCCTATGCAGCAAAGAGTAGTGCAACTATACTTGCAAAATTATGTGCCGTAATTAATGGACATTCGAGTACAGTCATCATTTTGAGTCCCAGGAATTACTCAAAGTAACACTAAAATAAATGGACAACCAAAAGCCAGATAAGAACTAATTTCTGTAACTAGATTACTTTGACCAAAACTGTGTCAAAACTAAGTTTTACAAAATCATATAGAAACATTAGGCAGTGTTACAGCAGACAGTGCCTGGGACATTGAACTACAGGTTGGGGCAGACCTTTAGCTGATAAGAAGCGTGTGGTCTGAAGGCAAGAAGAGTTGACTTATGAGGTTGCCATTATCCTGTAGGGTCACCATGCATTTTTTTCCTCATTTTCCCACTGTTTAGTGAGGACCATTATGTTATTATTTGTTGAAAACCACTTTGAAACAAACATTTGAAATATGCCGTAAAAAACTTGGATGAAAATTACAGGTTTTGTAGACTGTAGATCATGCGAACACTAACTGGATATAGAACACTCTGTAGATTTCAGGACAGCATCTCTTCAGGATTTCTCTATCCACTTTGAGTTGTCTGGATAAGGGAGAAATTCAATGGCACTACACTAACAAATGAATCATAGAATGGTCGGAAGGGACCTTAAAGACCATCTTGTTACAACCCCCTGCCATGGGCAGGGACACCTTCCACTAGACCAGGTTACTCAGGGCCCATCCAACCTGACCTTGAACACTTCCAAAGGGAATGGCTTCCTATCACATATGAGCAAGATACTCCTTTAAGAGAGCAATAATTTTTAGAAATACTCTTGTGCCACTTATGAGAAACCCAAGGACAGCAAGAGCAACCAGGACCTGCTCTTATTGGGCCAAAGAAGAGATGGGACAATGCTTACAGCAGGACAGCCTGAGTTACTTTTACAAGCTGATCTTACAACAGAGTACTCATCTTTCCCACAGCGGGTAAAGCTTTTTTCAGGTTTCTTTTTTTTTTCCTTTTTGATAGAAACTAAGGCTGTTTAGGCAAACATTAGTGACTGCCCAGATGAACAGAAGAAAACAACTGCCTTTTGTAGGTCAGATGGAAAAGATAGTACCTTGGCTTAGAAATGTCCCTACCTCCCAATCTCTGCATGTCTTGGAACCAGGACAATTACTAGAAGATCCAGGAGTATAAATGTCTGTTCACAAGTACCATCTGTATAACGTTGGTTTACCCTTGTGAATTGGTTAGAGAGCATGGCAGAGGTAAAACATTTGCCCGGATTGGTATGGAAAATTCAGCTATTAATGCTTTCAATTAAAACCCATAATTTACCATAGAAAAGTGGATGTGAGTTTTCCAGGCATTTTTCTTACAGTAGCAGAGGGACCTAAATCACAATTGCTCAATAAGTAGTGGGGAGACATGTTCACTGGGATGGTGCCAGTGGATAGTTTCAGGCTGTCTCTGTTGACAACCACGGCATAGACTCTTCATGCAAAAAGTCTGGGTACTCCCTTCCTTAGGGAAAAAAAAAAGCAAACACCAGAAACAAACAAAAACCCTTTAGAATAGAGAAGAATTGAAAACATTTGAAAAAGTGACACAGCTTTTCTCACTCTTGCAACAGAACTCCCTTCCAGTTTGAGAGATGATTCTATGCCAAGGATAAAACTACCAGTCTCAATGCTTGACACTGCATGATTTAAGGACAGTCCAACTTAGAGTCATCCAGTTCTTCCCATGACCTTCACGTGTGCTTGAGGTGCTCCTCTGAGGATGCTGCAAGTTCCAGAAGTCCCTCTCATGGTACCGGAATCTACTGTGGGTTTTGGGCATTGGAAACACCCAGCTGAGGAAGGGAGCAAAGACAATACTTCTGCTTGTGAAATGCCACCTCTCCATTTCACAGTACCCACGTTTCAGAGCATCCCTTTGTGAATATCAGTTTTTCAGTCACCCAGTTAATCATGGCATGAGAGAGGTGGGGAGCAGATCTTCCTCAGAGCTGCGTGAAGTGAATCCCACCACTTACCAAAACACAGTTAGGGGAATTTTACTCAGCCATGATACCACCAGGCTTTTTGTTTGCTAAGAAAATGTTTGCCTGGCCCACTCTGGACCCTGTAAATCCTAAATTTCAATATGACAAAAGAGCTTAACTCCATTTCTCCATGCAGTGATCTCAAAACTTCTAAAGCATTTTCCAAATGACAACAACTGCACAATGTTCCATTAATCACAGCTGACAAGTTATCCTGAGCAGCCCCTGATTGATCCTGATGTTGTCAAACTTTCTTTTTCTTTTGACGTCTCCCTGATAGGCATCTCTGTTTAGTGCTTTTGTGACCTTTCTGCTGTATTGATCCACACAAATCACAGGGAAGGGAGCAGCTTCATGAAGGGGCAAAGTGGACAAGAACAGGTCAGGTGGTTGCTAGGACCTCCACACACCTCCATTTTAATGATTGATTAGTGGGGGAGTGGAGAAAGAGCCAAGTACACAGAAATTAGGAAACAATAAGGTCTCTATGAAGAGGTTCGTATAGCCTCTTTTTATGTCTCCTATTGAAATCTCTTATCTTGTGGGGTTGATTAGTAGTGTGAATAGGCTTCCTGTTGCACATGGAGATAATTTATAACAACAAGTTTATTGAAAAATTTGGCAGGTACATGCAATGAGTTTGGTGGTGCAAGTTTTGCAGGGGCAGGCCTTGGCATTAGAAACTGCTCTTCCTTCAATGTCCCTTTCACACTTTGAGTGGCCGCATGATTTGAGGGTCCCCACCATCAGGCAGGCTGATTGCTCCATAGTTTTGGAATCAGGACTGTGTGCAGCAAGGAAAGTCTTACTTTGTTCCCTTTTCCTCCTTTTCTCCCCATGCATCGCTCCAGGTGACTTGCTGTTCAGAGGGATATGTTAAACAGGGAGAACAGGCCAGCTGAGAAATAATTTGCAGGCTGGGTTTCTGAACACTCAATTTTTAATCATGCTTTCACTTCAAAGCCCTGTGCATTTAATATGGAGAACATGAACGAGAATGTGCATATGAGTAGTGCATGCCTTTCCTGAAAAGCAAAGTATCTTATGTTTTATTAGGAATGGCCAGAGCTATTAGTTTCTCTGATAACCTGTTGGAGATATGGAATATTCTGAATTCTGTTGTAGAGCCATAAGTGTTGGTTTATAATGAGAGTAAGTATAGGTTCAGTGCAACGATATGCTCACTGCACTTAGAAAACAAAATTATGGTCCTTCAAAATGGGAAGGATACAATTTCTTTAACTGATCTTAGTCTTGTTCAGTGTCTAACCCTGACCAATACCATTCAGAGTGTAGCAATGATCCATACTTAGATATCAAGCAACTTATCTGTACTGTATTTTGTGTTGTGGTAGCTGGTTCTTAAATTTTGATATTTTCTTCCCACTGCACCGTAAATAATAATAAGTAAATATATAAGTTCATAATAAAATTTTTAATGTAAGTTTGAGTCAAAATTTATAAGTTTATAGTAAATAAACCAGACTGTTATCTCATGGGAAGGCCTAAGAATTCTAAGGAAAATAAAAATCGAGACTACCGAAAAGAAATATTCTGTTCCTGTTGTATCTCCCATCCCAGCAGCACTTCTGGTCAGATGAAAATACTTAGCTTAAATTTTGTCACCAGAGCCTGTAAAATATATTTTATCCTCCAATTCTTCACTTCACTAAGAATTTAATTGAAATCACTCCAGATTTGCAAAATGGTTGCATTTACTCAGAAAAGGTTTTCAGCAGGAAGTATGCTGATGTTTTTGGACAGGCCTCAAAGTGGAGAGGTATTTTTTGGAGGTATATTTGTGTCAAAATTCTCCTAGGGTGGTAAAGTTGCACCTTGGAAATCTCATGATGACGTCAGGAAAGTCCATCCTTCCTTTATCTTCCTGTAATGATATCTTAAACTGGTACTGCTTTTACTGATTTTCCTGCACAGATATAAGACTTGAAATTATCACTCTCACATTACAAGGCACATGTGAGGGATCCACTACTCCACCTATTTTGTGTAGACACAGGCTAACAGTTTGCTGGACTATTCTGGCTTGTTTTTTTCTGGATGCTCAGTGGAGTTTAACGATATGAGATGACATTTGCAACACAAATGTCCTGGGGCAGAACAAGTCCAGAGTCAGAGGAGTGCAGTGGTTTATTTAAGATTTATAGGCTGAGTTTTAAAGAGCAGTAAAGAGCAATATAATAATATGTGGCACTTGGAAGCCTGTAAGCACAACTATCCTGATGTCTGTGCTAGTAATCCTAATTAGGCTCTACTATTAAGTAATGTAGTTACAACCTGTACCACAGATGAAAGAGTTTTTGTTGATTGTCTTCCCTATTTTCACTCATTTAATCATCTGACTTACCATTTCCATTGGCAACAAACGTATTTCTCTTATTTTAGACTTAGAGTAGCATCTGGCACAGGGGAATTCTAAGGCAAGGTGTTTTAGTGCAGCAGCAGAAGTGACAGACACCTCCAGTGACCCGCAAGATCACACACATCGAGTATCCCAGGTGTAATTCAGTGTTAACTTGGATTGTTTCTAGTTCTGGTTCAACAAAGTGATCCACTCCTTGAAGTATATGGATTTCACTGACATTTTATGCAATGACAACTCTTAAAAATTCTTTTTCTTAATTGCTCTGAGGAGCTTGTTTTGGTACTAATCATTTAAATGAGCCATGAAAGTCTCCTGTAACTGCAGATTTTGCTTTTATTTTTAAGTTATGTGATAACACCTATATATTGCAGCTGTTTATGCATGAAAAATGCACAAGAGCTGCAGCGTTTGCATAGGATTATCAACTTTTTTTTTTTTTTAAATACAGCAGCTCAAATTAGTAGGAAATTTATTGCTCTGTGAGAAGCAGAATAAACAAAATTTCATTGCCTTTTCCCCCAGTTCAGTGATCTGTGAAGGCCACTCATAATTTCAGTCATCAGTTATAACATACCTTTTTTTTTTTCCCCTTTTGGTGAGAATTAATTTAGAGTAAAACCAGAGAGACTAACTGCAAGATAGGCAGTGTTATCTGTATTAGAATAAGCAAGACTTTGGAATATACCAGAATGCGAAAACATATTAAGATGAAACCACAGTGTTTCATAAAGCTTCCAGTTTAGCGTTTGGGGTTTTCGGGATGAAGAAGTGGTCAGATAGCCTAGGAATGAGTAAGAGTAGTCACTGAGCCTGAAGAGGGCTCTAGAAAGCTCTGAAAGATGTGTGTGCCTACACAGTGGCTAGCTTTCCCTTGACTATTTCTATTACTCCAATGAGAAGGAGTCAGAAGGTCCCCTCTGAGCCTCTTTTCCTCCAGGCTAAACAAACCCAGCTCCCTCAGCTGCTCCTCACAGGACTTAATTTCTAGACCCTTCCCCATTCCCTGGGCTTTTAGATGAGCTTTTCCAGGCTGTTGTGGGTAGGCCAAAGAATAAGAAATTTCAAATGTGTTTAGGTAAAGAAGATGCAGAAAAGACATGGAGTTGAACCTTTTAAACTCTAAATGGTGAAATGCTGGCCTGTATTAGTTAGGGGTTCTGTAAGTCTTCATCATTTCTTGTCTCAATGGGGTGTGGAGGGAAGAGGAGCTGCCAGGGCTGCGCAGGCTCTGTTGCCTTCTAAATTCTGAGCTGTCTGGGGCCAAGCTTAACAGGCTTTAGGATCTACAGAAAACTGCCTTAAGCACTATCAATTTTTTAAGCAATATTGGAGATCCAGAGCCCTCAGCAGCCCTTGAATTTTTTTTCTCCCATCTTCAGAATACTGGCTAAATCCAGGCAAATAACCCTTCTGCATATCTTCAGTATATTGTAAAAATTAAGAGGGCTCAGGAACCACCTCTTCTCTTATATTCTTTCTACATAAATCAGTCCTCTGCACAATTATACAGTTTTGTCCATCTTCAAAATGTATGAATCTGATTTTCCCTGATTAGATGGGAAAGATTCTTGAAATTATTTAAACTCAGTACAACAATATGAGACTTCCACTCCTCCCTGCCATCAAAACAGGAATGAAGATGTTAGTTTGGGGAGCAATCAGGCAATCTAAATTATTCAGATCTGAAAGTTTTAAGTTAAAACAGTTTTTCAAATTCATTTGTATCTGGATTACAACAGTCTCAACCCATGTCTGTCTAATGAAACTCCTGCTGAAAATCTCAGCTGGAAATTCAGGGAATCAAGTCTATCCATCATCTCAAAGTCATGATTATTTCATAAGCAACACTCGGTGTTCAGTCAAGTCTTTAACTCATCATTTGAGTTACCATAGTTTAACCATACAGGCATCTTTTAGAAGAACTCATGCTGAACATTACTTGATGAAGCTAAATCCCATTAGCTGAACAAACAGTACAAAAGTCTGTGTCCTGACACCACAATAAGGTATACTTAAATATTCACGAAGGATACAGGTGCAGATCTCTCATCACATATTGGAGCACATCCAAAGCCTCTAGGAAGAATATTAATAACCTCCTCTCTTGCATTTCTGTTGGAGGAATAGCTCAGTTAGTTTCAGTCTGCTGTCTTTCCCTTATCTATTATACATTTGAGTGGTTACACTTTGCTTCTGAAAGTGCACACGGAAAGATATGCATTAACAAGGTAGCGAGAGCATATGGGCACCCTATGCCAAATGTCTTGAGTTGGCAAAGACTTCTATCCACTTGTCTGTGCGTGCTCTCTCTCTGCTCTTCTGCCCTTTCCCCACTTTGCTTTGCACAGCCAGAACTGTTGAAGGAAACCTGCTGGAAAGCCCATTGCCCCAGGTACAGCCACTCGGTCAGCTTTATGGGATACGTGCTGGGGGGGGGCAATGAAAGGAAAACATAATATGAAGAAGGATTAAGAGGGTTAAAGGAAGATGGAGACCTTAAATGGAGATGCAGAATGTCGGTGAAGAGCATAACGAACGCATGAGACTGCAGCTCCAGGGAAGAGAACAGAGATGGAAAGGGAGAAATGGTTAAATCTACCAGGAAACACAGAGAGAGTCACTTCTTTTTGAGCTGTGCCCTGAACAATTTTATTTATTGTAGTATACTTGTGGGCCTGTAAAAAGAATAAGTTGTCTTCTAGCCTTTTGCCTTTTGATTTCAATTTCTACTGAGTCATGAAGGAGACCTGGATGATTAACGATGGGGAATCATAATTCGTGGTAAACGCGTGTTCCCAAACACCTTCTAGAGTTCAGTGAGCAGGTCAATTAATAACACCTATCACCCCTTAAAAGTGGGTTAATCATCTATGGGGGATAATATTTCAAACTGTAATTACATAACGTGATGCTCTAACAAGGTTCATTTTCTGTCATGCCATCTACCATAAACGTATCCCATGTGATATATATAACATGATTTGACTTTTGAAAATCTTATAGACTACCATTATCTCCTAGGATACATATTAAAAAAGAGACTAGAACACATGTAAAAATATCTAAAGAATGTCATTTAAGCTGGTCAGATCCATTCAGTTAATAAATGATGGTTGAAGTTAAAAAATAATCATTATAGCTGTCAGTAAAGGTTTATTGAATTGTACAATAAAATAGCATAGAATTTCCTGGGCAGAAAGATTACATCTTCCATTCAGCTTCAGGAAAAAAAAAACAAAAACAAAAACAAAACAACAACAACAACAACAACAACAAAAAAAGCACCCACCACCAAAACTTCACAACTTTGTGGTTTGCAGAAACAACACTACAAAACTCCTTCTCCAAAACACAAGACTATTCAACTGAGGCTACAGAAAAAAATTACCACCATCTGTTATCGGTGTAGAGCATGTAACACAACTAAGGAATTCTGTTTCTAGGCAGAAGGAAGGGTACCATGTACTGCAATAACAAAACCACTGTGCTCACTGGGACTGAATATTCTAAGTATTCTAAATATTCTCTTTGAGGTAGCTCTGGTGTGAGCTTAGGGATGTGCCTTGAGTCATCTCTTGTTCCTGTTCAGAAAACACATTTCTAGGGAGTAAACCAGCTTGAAATCCTACTGAGACTTCTTGCATAGGGGATTGAGCCTTATTTGTGCTCTATTCCAGCAATTTTTCCAATTGACTGTGTGAATTTATCGTCTATGACTCAGTGTGGCTTGGCTTTATGTTTGTTCTTCTTGTCAGAACACAGTTGAAGCAGGAATGTCACCATCAACTTCTTTACTGAGTTTCCTGACTGAGTGACAGACCCAAGTCTCTCAATCAATAATTTACAGCTCTTCCAGGTAGACCACTCATTTATCCTAGCAAGTTTGCTTGCTTTTAAGCACATCTTTAAGTGTTTCATGGGTTGAAACAGCCTGAAAATCTCCTTGTAGTACTGTCTCAAACATGCTTCTTCAGCCCATGACTGTTACATGTAAAATGCTCACTGTTTCTTGGAATATAATATAAGCAACTTGTTTTTTTTCCACTCAAAGGAGAATGCCTTAACCTTTAGGCTGCTTCTGGGCCAAGAATTTCTATTTTGATGGGGGGAAAATATCTCTGCTCAGAGTAGTTAGCAGATGGCAGGGGCAACTATCTCCAAGAGCAGGATAGATATGGGCAGAAGCTGAGACTGAGTCTGGGACTCCCCCTTCTCACTTCAAGAGTAACTCACAAGCTGTTCTGTTCCCTTCTCCTCACATACTTTGAAAGGGGAGACAGCTATCTTGTTAAATTGTTTGAAGGAATGATCAGAAGCATCTCTCTGCAGAACACTCTGAACTGCAGCTTCCCTCTGAGCAGAAGTGTCTTCTTCAAATACAGAGGAAAGCTTCTGAGAGGGACAATTTGAGACTTGTAACCTGCTCAATATGTAGAAGCACCCTTGGGAAGCTCTTGGCTACCCTTTGTTCAGCTTGCTGGCTGACTTGAATCTCCTTCTAAAGTGTCTTTACTCTCCTTTTTCCCTGTATATTGAACACTGGGACCTTACCCTATGATATAAATCCTAATCTGGAGAAAAATAAATTAGACACTGTCTAATTCAGTGGGAGGAGAAGGACAAGTGGCATTTGAAGGGAAAGTGGACTTTCATCCTTCTCATCTAATACTTTCTTACCTCCCAGTACTGTGATGGAGGGAAGTGTTTACTACACTGCTCTAAGAGCAACCATGTAAATACCCACAATTAATAAAGAGGTTTTACTTCAAAAACACACATGAAATAAATTAATAGAGTCTTAGAATGATTTAGGTTGGAGAGGACCTTCAAGAGCAATCCTCCTGCCATGGTCAGGAACACCTTCCACTAGACCAGGTTGCCAAGAGCCCCATCCAACCTGGCCTTAAACACTTCCAGGGATGGGACTGTGCACAGAGATGGGAGGTGGATCACAACCTCTGTGTTGCTGCCAAGGAATGGTTACAGGAAAGGTTAGTCCCCTTGAACCTATGCTATAGCTACCAAATCCATGAAAACATCTTTTGGGTAGATATTTTAAGTTATCTGAAATGGTTCTGGACAGAGAAGGCAAATGAGCTGAGCTTCAGATCTCCACTGACGATAATGACACCCATTTCCTTGGTTGCATGTGACATACATGTCTTTGACGCTTAAATTTGACACATAATGTGAACATAAATGCAAACTCAACTGAAATGACTAAGAAAGAGGGAAAGTATATGGCACAGTAGGAGATAAACACAATTAATCAAATGATGTAGAGCATTGGAAAGGAATGTTTCTGCCTTGCCCCCACCTGTAACAAAAATCATTCATTCAGTTAATGATTTATACAATTTCATTGGCTGACATGACTACATATAAGGAGGAAATTTTTTATTGTGAGGGTGGTGAAGCACTGGCACAGGTTTTCTGGGGAGGTGGTGGATGATCCATACCTTGAAACATTCAAGGTCAGGCTGGACGGGGCTCTGAGCAAACTAATTTGCAAAACTAACATTAGCAAACTAACATCTAATTTAAGATGTCTGTGCTTATGGCAGGGCGATGGAGCAGATGGCCTTTAAAGGTCCCTTATAATCCAAATCATTATATGATTTTATGATTCTATGTTAAGATTTAGCCTGGAGAAGAGAAGGCTCAGGGGAGACCTCATCGCTCTCTACAACTATCTGAAAGGAGGTTGTAGCCAGGTGGGGGTTGGTCTCTTCTCCCAGGCAACCAGCAGTAAGACAAGAGGGCATGGCCTTAAGCTGTGCCAGGGGAGGTTTAGGTTAGATATCAGAAAGAAATTCTTTACAGAGAGAGTAATCAGCCATTGGAATGGGCTGCCCAGGGAAGTGGTGGATTCTCCATCCCTGGAGGTTTTCAAGACGAGGCTGGACGTGGCACTTAATGCCATAGTCTAGTAACCATAGTGGGGTTGGATCAAGGGTTGGACTTGATGATCTCTGAGGTCCTTTCCAACCCGTCTGATTCTATGATTCTATGATTCTATGATTGTAACAAAGAAGGTAGTCAAAATGTTAGTATAGCAACAAGGAGCCGTGGTGGGTGACCTCACTAAAAATCAAGGAAGATTATTTTATAGCAACTAAAAAGGAAAAAGTTAAATGGTATAATTTATTCGTTTAGTTAGGCTTCTTGTGCAAGCAGTTACTTATTGTTGAAGAAATAATACTTGATCACAACACAGTGTTATAATGGAACAACAGCACTTTTGGTGTGTATCTTGTTGAGGATTATCAGCCAAGGAAAATATTTACGCTCAGAGCTCCTAAAATGGAACATAGTTATTCACACACTTGAGGAATATTCTTGTTCTAGAACAGAGTTTAAAACTCTTTGGATAGAATGGGAACGTAGAAGAGAAAAAGTCTGTCTTCTTTATGCTAGAGAGTGCGGTGGTTTCCATAATAATTGGGCTCCCACTTAGTGGGAGTAGTGATGATTGTTTGCTGGTCTGGAAATCATAATAAGCCATGCTGAGAAGCGGAGCGTCATTAGTCACATTTGCACTGAGCACTTTGGTGCAACAATCAAAGGAATTACACACCTGCACTACCAGACTGGAAACACTTCAAGTGGAGGCCAGCACTAAGTGCAGAGCAAACACCCACCCTGCAAGTGATTCTTAGAGGTAAACAGGCTGGATCAAGTAGGCTGAATCCAAGCTGGTGAACAGCTTGCTTTGACATGCAGGGCCCTTCACTGTGAAAAGAAGATTCCTATTGAAACTGTTGACAGTTCTCAAGTATCTCTAGTGCCTCTCCGCCTAGGGAGGGGACATAACCTTTGCATTTCTGTGACACCTCAGGAAGAAAGGTTCTGAAACTGGAAGGAGAGATCGGATAGGACAATAAGCCACTTATGTCAGGAAAAATGGCTGAGTGGAAGAGAGGGAAAAATTGAGCTCTTTGGGGGAAAGCAGAACAAAACAAAAAGAACTTGAGCATATGGCTCCAAATCTGTGAGTACTCATATATTCCTATCTCTGCACTAGCAAATGGTCTTATTAGCACCCAAGGATGCTGCTGGTACCCAGCACCTTTGCAGATCTGGGTCTAGATAGTAGCGTTATGATATGGCTTAGGCCAGAGCCCATGAGCCATCTGGATGAGCTTTTAAAGTGTGACTCCTTTTTTTTTTTGTTTGTTTCTCTTTACAGAGATTTAAACTGTTCCATTTGTTTAATGTTCTGCCCTTACTATCTGGTCAAGTGTGGAAAACTGAAACTTTGTGATCTTAAATTTCTATTAATTTTACTTTCCTTCATATATAATGCTGTCCACTCAATCTTCTGCTCTCCTGGGACCCTTTTTCCCTCCTTGATACAAAATTCTGATATTTTTCTGTTGACAGGGTGTCCTAGGTTAAAAAAATGCATTACATTGTGAATGCAGTTGATAAATAACTGGGTATACACACACACACACATATGCATTTCTGGGCAATACAGAATTCAAAACAGCTTTTGAATTCACAGGCAGAAGACTGGTACTTTCTAGCTACACCTGGTACAGGCCAGTTGTAGATTTTGATAACACCCAGAAAAATCAGAAGTGGCACTTCTTGAATCCTCCAATATGTAAGGAGACATGAGACAGACTCACTAGTTTAGAGTCTGTTCATGTGATGCGCTTCTTCACACAGGCTGGGAAAACCAGGGACTGGGAGCTTGAAAAGAAGCGATGGTGCCAAAAAATGAAATGAAATCAAAATATTGAAAAAAACCCATCCAGGAACTGGGGGATCATGAAGATGTGTGGGGATAAATGGTGTGTTCCCCAGTGACCTGACCAGGGACATGCGAGATGTCATTGGAGGAGCAGCAGGGATCAACATGGATTTCTGCCTGGCCTGGCTGGATTGGTGGGCACCCCTGTGGGGAAGGGTAGTTGAGACCTCACAATCACAAAGCCATCAGAGGAGCAAGCAAGTGAGTATGTGAGACAATCCATTCCAGTCAAACTTTCACCTCATTGGTTCTTACACCAACTCTGTGGTCCAGATTCCTTACTGGCTGTTGCTCATTCCATCTTGTCCGTGTCAGCAGGGAGACTGTGATCCCAGCTGTGATAGCCTGGTAGTCGAGTAAACAGATCCTACCAAAGCAATGCTCAACAGCTGTGGGTTTCATGAAAATGACACAGCTGGGGAATTACTGGGTTGGTGGGAAGAACTAAATTGTTGGCAGTATGTGATCTGCTAGATAAGGAGTCATGGAGGTCAGGACTTATGTGACATGGAAAACCTGCTGGAAAGGTCTGGAGCACAAATCTGATGAGGAGCAGCTGAGAGGCTGAGAGGGGTAAGCTTGGAGAAAAGGAGGCTCAGGAAGGACCTATGTGCTCTCTAAGACTCCTTGACAGGAGTGTGGGTGTTGGTGTCTGCTCCCAAGTAACAAGAAATAGGACAAGAGGAAATTGCCTTGAGTTGTACCAGGGTAGATTTACTTTGAATATTAAGAAAAATTTCTTCACTGAAAGGGTGGTAATACCCTGGCACAGCTGCCCAGGGCAGTGGTGGAGTCCTCACCCCTGGAGGGATTAAAAAGATGTGTAGATGTGGCACTTGAGGACATGGGTTAATGGTGAGCTTGGCACCGCTGGGGTTTATCGTTGGGCTCAATGGTCTTAGACAGATTTTCCAACCTAAATGATTCTGTGATTCTATGACTAAAGGGGGATTAGGGGTTTTCTTTTACTACACTTCCATAACATGGTGTTGTAATATCCAGAGAAAGTACAGAAGAGGGGTGGTAACTCTGATATCTCCCCCTCCACACTCTCTGGGACTATCCACATCAAAAACTTATACAGAAGCTGGAAATAACCTGAGTTCAGCTGATTAAAAGAATCCTGAATAATCAAAATTCCCTGCTAGATTTTACTAATCACAAACTCATGCTTTGTGTAGTTAATGCTGATGTAGGACAAGCTGACCTGCAGAAGACTTGTAACCTTGTCTACAGATGGTACAAAACAACCAGTTTGCAGTAAGATGCTGGCTGAAAGGCAGCTAAGGTAGCTACTGGCCTCATAAATGTCCTCTGATAAATATGAGGAAGTTTGTAGGCTTGAAGAGTAGGAACAGTAGTAGTCTACTAGGTCTAACAAATTGACAGCCAAGCAGAGGGATGAAAATTGGGCCAGATCCACGACCAGCACAGCCCCTTGATATCTGGGAAGAAAAAATGTTGCCATCTTATACCCAAAATTGTTTTTTTATGTGACATCCGCCACATGATTCCACATGTATACACAGAATTATTTGTCTTTTCCTTTGCTCTGTTCCTCACTGTTTAATGTGACACCATATTGATTATGTTTCCAGAGCACAGCACTCCAGACATATTTATATGGTTGTTTTACATGATTTACAATAACTAATCTTGTAACAGAGATATAATTTTGGAAATTTAATACCACTCAATATCAGTAAAGTTTTTGCTAATGGCCAGAACTCCTCCTACCATGGGAATAAGTTGCCTCTAACAATTTATCACCTAGAGGCTGTGTCTTCAAGTTGATGTAAGCTGGCATAGCACCAAATTTCAGTGCTCAGTGGAGCTCTACAGAATTATCTCAGCTGAAAGTCTATATGTCCTAATTACCCTGATAGTAAAGCTGGATAGGGCACCCTGGAAAATGGCAAATTGTTCTGAAGCTTGTGGTGGTGCAGGAAACCGTGTTTCCTGCTGTTCTCTTTCCACGCAATTTCCCCTGGCTGCAGAAACAGTTTGTATCAGCAATTATTAGTCTGTTTCTCTTGAACACGGGCCTTCCGTGTTCTCAGGAGAGAGGGAGATGAGTTTGTTTTAATCCAATGTAAAAATATGCTTTCTAGAATGCTTTTAAATTTTCTAAGAAGACTAATACCTTTATTAGTATTATGTTGTTCTAATTCTTGCACTACCTAGGCACAGAACAGACATTAATGATTTTAGCTTTGCAAAAGGATTCTCAGAAGAAAAAATATTGCAGATTCAGGATTATCCAAAGTTAATGGGGGATTTCATACCAGAACCTGAAATAGGATACATATCCAGTGCTTTTACTAAGAAGTGATTCTTCTTTTAGGGATATCAACGTAAGAAAGAGTAATTTCATAAGTTAATTGTTAAGGTTTTATCTATGAAACCAACATGATGATGACGAGAAGTATGTAATTTCTGCCGGAATAACAGGTAATTTGTAAATATCAAGGCAATTAGTTTTATTTATTTATTTTGCATAAACATACAAGGGCATCTTTGTTTTCTAATGAGGGGACAAGCCTCTGCATTGTATAGGGGCTTTTGGTTGCCTAAAAGATTTTTACACAAAAGAAACCCCCCCCCAAGCAGCAGTTTGAAGTGTTTACAGTGATTTGAAGAAATCATTTAAGAGGTAGACCTTTCATTCCAAGAAAGTAGCACAAAAATGCTACAGGCAGATTTGACAAAATCCCAAGTTTCTGCAGGAAAATTGTATCTAGTAAAATCTTCAAGTCTGTATAAAGCAGTACTGTTCAGGGAAACATCTCTCAAAAACATCTTCCTCTTCTTGTCATAAGCTTTTTAATCCTGAACTGATTAAGTCAGTTGATTGTCAACACTGATAACTGTAAAGTCTGACTTAAAATTCCAAAATCATTTTTGGCAGTCATTGGGTTAAAGGAGTGGATGCATTTAGTAACCTATAATTAGATGATGAAGTCCAAAAGGTTACTTGAGTGTCTTAAACAAATTTAAGAGCACTCCTTGAAAAAGTTTGGAATTAGGAAATATCAGATTCCCTTGAGAATGTAAAAACTGAAGAAACTCTTGAGATCTGTAATGTATTCAGAATTGCTAAATAAAACATACACCTATTTCGGGTCTGAAATCCCTGATCTCTAATTAAAGTTCAGATTTTAGATAATATTCCCCAAAGGAATAAAACATTTGTCTTCTCTTTCTGATTTAAATTTTAAAAAATCTATTTCAACAAACGCATGGTGTAGCCAGAACAAATACAATTTATCAGATGGAAACATGGAGGTAGAATTAGTGCAAAATATTCAAAGATAAATCTTCCAAAATGCAAATAAAATTCGAGCAATGTGAAATGTCAGACACAGTGTGGTAGCAAATATCTCAAATCAGTGCCTATTTTTTTTAAGATAGAGCTTCATTTTTATTTGTAAAGCAAATTCGTTGCAGGAAAGTACCAAAAGACTAGAGTGTGTACACACACAGACACACACATACATGTTGAAAAATTAAGATTTCAGAAGCAACGCATGAAGCAGCTGAGAAGATCAGTTGTGTTCCCAGAAGATATTATACCCTAACTGTTCTTCAAGACAACTACATCCAGTGACCAGAGCACTCCCTTAACCACCAGTGAATATGACTTTTAGGTTGAGAACTTGCACACAAATCCTGATGATGTGAACAATTTTACTAGATTTTGGAGAGTTTATTCACAGATGAGAAACCTGGTGATATTGAATACTCATGGAAGAAAACCCAATAAATACAAAATATAATTTCCAACATGATGTGATGAATGTTCTGGTAGAACAAAACTATGATTGGATAAGATAAAAAATATTGATGAAAAAAGTCAGTAAGCCAAATTCCTATTAGGATTACAATATTATGGAAAAAGCTATTGGAAGGAAAAAAAGGAAGAATAAGTTTCTTACATTGAAAAATTGAATGTATTTGTAAAACTAGATCTGCGGTAGATGGTTGGCATAGATTTGTTTCTGTATGTTGAAAAAAATTACTTACTGGTTCCAGATTACTACTCCCATTACCCATAATAGTACCGTGCTAGGAAATACAGCTGAGCATGTAATTTCAGATATAAAATCTGTATTTTCTACCAACTATGATAATGATGGATAACAGACCACAGTTTGATTGCTGTGAGTTTAAGTGTTTTGCAAGATGCTATGATAGTTAACCTCACTCGGTTTCTTAGTCGCATCTAAAGGTATTATGGAAAATATTTTAAAATTGTGCTAAAAGGATCTTTTAAAATACTTGCAAGTTGAGTTGTGACCCCTATTTAACACCATTAAATTAAAATGCAACATCCCAGGAACGTCTGTGAGCTAAAATGCTATTTAAGAGAAAGCTCTTAAAGTGAGTTGTCACTAGAAACCTGAAAACATGCTTGTATGAAAGAAACACGCTCAGACATAAGGACTCTTTCATCTCCCTCACAAGCTTTTTGCTGTCACTCTCTGATGTAAAGAACACGTGTACCTTTAACATAATCTTTGCGGAAAATTCATTCATACTTTTAATAAATAATGAGAGTTGGACTGGTTATTTTATATGCAAAATTTCAGGCAGTTTTTGTGTATTTCTCCATCCACATCCAGAGATTTTATTCTCACACGGGTAGAGGTTATGTATAATTCAGCCACTGTGGCTTTGGGATATTAGGAAAGAGAATAAGCGTGACCAAACTTCCCAAAATATTAATAAATGTTGGTAAACAAAATAAATATTTTTTTGACTGCAAATGAAAATTTAATTTTAAATGCGACTAAGTTATAATTCTGAGTTCCGAGAAAATCGTATTGCTTGGAGGGAACAGGGGGTGACGTGGAATGGATTAATTATTTTTAAGAAAAATCAAAATTAATAAAATAGCTGAGAAGAAAATATATGGATTTTACATTTCCTTGACCACTTTTGTTGAGGAAAGGAAATATTGTGTGCTATTTATACAATTTTATTCATAGACACTTCATGTTATGTAGAGAGAGACTTTTCCTCTTTCCTCCTTTGCAGTCTGTTAATCTGCAAGAAGAAATTCTTAATCCTCTTAAAATGTTTTCATTTTAAGGGATGGAAAGTAAAGCAGCAGGATGTTGTCCAGTCCACATGTTGTTGACAAAAATCTCCAAAATAATCTAATAATTTCTGGTATGAATCCATCTCTCTTTAGATAATTTAATCAATGCAGCACCCTAATTCCCTCCCCTAAAAAAAAAAAAAAAAATCAACAAAAACCCAAACAGGTTGTTAATCCCAAACCTACTGAAATCATTGGAATCTTTCTACTGATCTCAACATGTTTTGTATCAGACCTCTAAAGGTTCAATACAGATTCTTAGACCCATAAGTACAGTTTACATGTAAGAAGAAATTAAACATTATTAATATAGTTCCTCTCAGTAAGGGAGCTTAATTGTTTTAATTCTTTGCCTAATGCGAGAGGAGAGAGAACTGCTGAGAATGGCTTTTGCCTAACACGGCACACAGTTAACTTGTATTTTACAACACTGACAACTTGGATGTGCAAGGTATTACCCAATTTTGACAGAGCACTTTTCATCAAGATATCTCAAAAGTGCTTTAAAAATGATATAACATCATCTATTCCACTGCTAGAAATAGAGGCATGAAGTGACTCACAACACACAGAAGCTCTGGAAGAAAATCAAGATTTCCTCTTCATCCAGTTAGTGTCCAATCCCGTAGGCTGCATTGCTTCCCCCAGCCTACATGTGCCATTTCTTGAGAAATCAGAAGGAAAAAGTGATGGGAAGAAAGTGTAAGGAATGACTACAACAAATAAACAGAGTAGGTGTTGTAGCTGTTTGCAAAGCAGCCATGAAAATGTACATTTTCCAAATGTAAAGGGCCAGTTCCCAGTGAGGCAGACCAGAAAAACCTAACACTACAGCAAAGTGCAAGCTTCTCTATGGACAGCAAGTCTTTTTTGGGGCTGTGAGTTTCCAGAACATATGTTCTGTCTGTATCACAGCATTACACTAAAGGTTATCCTTTAAAGGTTCTTAGTTAGACAGTTTAATGTCCACTTTAACCCTCGGGCTTAGCCAGAGCACAACACAGTCACATCTGAGAATTCAAAGGTTTAAATAATGTCCCTGATTTAAGAGTCTCCCAGAACCCATCAGACGAAAGCACCAGATACATGGACGTAGCTGGAAGTGAGCTTGGATGTGTCTTTGTGTCTTTATTGATCTTTGCTAAAAAGATTGATGAGCAGATACCGATCTTATCTTCAGAAACGGAGAGAGGCTGATACTGGTCTTGAGGAGCTGCTCCACCAAGATGGTTGTTACCTGGCTCCTCACAGTTGCCAGCCTCAGCTTCAAGCTGCATATAGAACTGTGCATACAAGCAATCTAATTATGCATGCAAATACCTTGTCAGTGCTCCAGCTGATTGTTTGCCTGTGCAATTCCTGCAGTAAAGAAGAACATATTATAGCCAAGCAGTTTTATATACACAGTTCTAAAAGGCTGAAGCTCATCAAGAAACAATTTCTTCTCCAAGGACAATAAAACTGAAGAACAGCAGAAGCAGCAGCTGTATGATTATCCGGAGGGGGACAGAGCCACCTGCTCCGGAAGGCCAGAGACCTCGCAATTGAGGCAAAGTATGCTCAGAAGGGCAGGAAAAGTTTATTCTTGGTTCTCAGTGGCTAAAAGTTAATACACACCAAGGAGCACAAGAGCTTTGACCCTTCCAGAACTCTGAATATTTTATCTAAACACGTGCCAGACCCTTTGTAGTTCTCTGAATGTCTTGGCTTTAATAGCAGACTGGGGAATTATTGCCAGCGATTTCAGGGCACTGTATGGAAATACACTTTCTTTAACATGTTTTAGATTCTAAATCCAGCTTTGGTGGGTATTCTCCTAATCTCATATTAAAGAGGAAAGGTGAGTGGATAGGCAGGCAAAGACCTGAATTGTGTCTATTTACATTTTTGCAGAATTATCCTAAATGCAGCCTTGACCCTGATTCAGGTTTCTACGTTTTAATTATCTGTTCATCCCCCTGATTCATGCCCGAAGGATATTTCAATTTAGAAAAGAAGTGCATGGAACTAGATGTAGGTTGCAGAGACCCAGTTTCAGCTCAATTTCCTGCAGATTACTTTTAATTATTTCTCAGATTGATTTCTACTGAAGTTCAGTGACAGGTACTGCTCTGTATTCTTCATCTTTATAAATGGGCAAATAATGAACAATAAAATAACAGACAATAAAATAACGAGCAATGAAATGCTTCTTTGTCGCAGTTGTTTCATTGTTTATCACACCTGGTTTTTTCACCTTGCACATGGAAGGTATCAATAACTCGCATCTGAGTGAAACCACTTCTGTAAAAGTTTACAGACCTCATACCACTAGCAATAGATCAATTTTTAAGCATTGTTAGAGTCTCTCTTCCTATTTCATGGTCTTGGTTGCTATATTCATTTCAGTAAAAAAGATTTATTTTTAAAAAAGCCGGAAACCTTAGGCAACTCAGACATAACAACATTTGTAATTCAAGAGTAAATACCTATCCAGCATTTGTGAAGAGATCTTGTGTGTAAAACAGAACCCCAAATCAACACTTTCAAAAACTTCACAGCATTTTAGGAGATAAATTCCCATTTTGTGGAATGAGGGACTTGATGCTGTGCAAGGCTTGTATTTCAGCCCCTGGACACATGGAGAAACGTTCAAAACCTGGAATTTGACCTGTGAAGCCACTGTACACAGAAGAAGGAATTCATTATCCAGACCTAAAGTTAACGCCATCAGCATCATGCAACCTGGTCCAGACCACACACAGCACTTACATTGTGGTCAAGAGTCCTCTATCAAGATCCTTCAATACAGTGAGAACATGCAGAGAAAGATAAGCCAGTCTGGGCCAGGAGCAGGTTGCAGATGCCAGTCTCAGGATGGCTGGTGAATATCTCTCTTTATTCTGGGCTCTGACCTCAAACTTATTTTTCAAGGATAGGCATTTATGTCCATTCAAAAACCTGAGTAAGGATAAGGCTTTTTCTTTGTTCGAGGCCAGGTTAGATGGGGCTTGGAGCAGCCTGATCTAGTGGAAGGTGTCCCTGCCCATGGCAGGGGGTTGGAAAGCAGCGATCTCAGCCCCTGCCAACTCATGACATTCTATGATTATATGATTTTATAAGAGGAATTCTAGAGAAAGTAATACAAACAGTTATCCCGGATATTGATGTCAAAGATCATCAGGAGGCGAACAGATCAGTTTTTCATCTATGAACTGAGGAGAGCCAGACTGTTAGCTCCTTTATCTCAAGAGACTGAACTAAAGGGCTATGGTGCTGACCAAGGTGGGGGGCAAACACTGACACCTTTTTAAAACTGCAAGGGAGAACACAAAGGACCACAAAGATACTCTGTAGACTAGAACACCTCTGCTATGGAGACAGGCTGAGAGCTTGAGTGGTTCAGCCTGGAGAAGAGAAAGCTCCAGGGAGACCCTGTTGTGGTCTTCCAGTATGTAGACGGGGCTTCTAAAAAGGAGGTAGAGAGATTTTTTACATGGGAAGGATGTAAGGATAGGACAAAGGGCAAGATTTAAACTGAAAGAGGGCAGATTTAGGTAAGGTGTTATGGAGAAATCCTTTACTCAGATGGTGGAAGGACTGAAACAGGTTGCCCAGAGACGTAGTGGATGTCCCATCCCTGGAAATGTCCAAGGCCAAGCAGAAGAGGTCCTGAGCAACCTGGTCTAGAGGGTGGCATCCTTGCCCATGGCAGGAGAGTTGGAGCAAGTTGATCTTTTGTGTCCCTTCCGACCCAAACCATTATACGATTCTGTGATTCTGTGAAACTAGAAACTGATAACCCAGAGGGAGACAGGGAACTCAAACATGAATGAGTACACTGAGTCAAGATTGCTCTATTTCTCATCTTACACATACACATGATTTTCTAATGTGTTCTTGGAAAGGAGGATGTATGGAGAAGAATAAGTGGAAAGATAGAGGAATTGCACCCCCAAAAGGAGGAGATGGATTTGTGCCTGAAACTGAAAGCAGAGTGGGTGTATCTGTTACAGAATGCGTCTTGCCAGAGTGCTATTAGGACTTTTCTCTTAGGAAAGGTTGGAGATTATCATCCATGCAAACATGAAGACAACATGCAAAATGACATTTGTTGAAGAGCTGTGAGAAACAGTCTATGTAGAGCAAGTGTGTATTTGTACCACGTGATGACATTATTTCAAATTCATAACCTTCAGAAGTTTTAAGGGGTTTGTTTTTTTTTCCCAACCATTCTTTTCCACTTTGCTGAAGCTTTTGAAGAATTGTTGATAGTACTCCTGATTGTATTTGAAATCCGAAAAAAAAAAAAAAAGTTGCAAGTCTAATACTCTGCAGAGGCCCTATTTTCTCCTGGAGGTGATAAAAGTGATTCATTGCCTTAGGGAACAGAATGGTCTATATTGACAGTAAAGATTTGAACACAGGAAGTTTGAGCATATATTCTGTTTTTATTTTGGTAGTGCATAGATGCAATGCCGATGATCAAATTTCTCAATGTCCCTGGCACTTTACAGTTGCTATATAAAAAAAAAAAAAAAAAAAAAAAAAAAAAAAAAAAAAAAATAACCCAC
>VXAY01005014.1:103253-124921 GCA_013399855.1 Oxyruncus cristatus
TTTTTAAATTCCGGGTGGGTTTTTTGTGTGTTTAAAAAAAAAAAAAAAAAAAAAAAAAAAAAAAAAAAAAAAATTATCACTCCAAATGACTCAGAGACCATATTTTTAAAAACCAGATGTTGAAAACAATATTATCTGCTTGTAATATGGGAAACTGAGCCACAGGGAGGGTTAGTTTTTCATCCACAAGCTCAAAGGTTGTTTGGCAGAGGTAGAAACAGGATGGCTTTCTCATGTCTAAGCCTAAAACATTCAAGACTATCCTCCTCTGTTTTCCTTATATCTTTATTTCTAAGCATATTATTAAAAGTAAATGCTTGGGTTTGGGTCTGCTTTACGTATTCTTTGATGTACGTAGTGCTCAAGTATATTTTGTCCAAGACCACCTACAGTGCAGGGGTTTGTGTTTGCCATTCCTTTTAATCAAGTCGTTGGTATGCTTCGGGAGAATGACTGCTTAGACCTTAATCGGTGCACTTGCCTTTAAGTGAATTTTTGCCTTTTGTTTTATCTTTGTTTTGTTTTGAGTGTTTTGAGTCTTTTCTGGCAGGGTTGCTCCCTTCTGGATTGTTCTTTGTTTCCTGTGGAAACTTCATGCAGTTTGTTTTGGTTCCTTTCTTTTCTTACTTGTAGTAAAAAGGTGTCTGAATAGTCCAGTGAGATTTTTCCAGGTCTCGTTTTTATGTCACATGTGAAATTAAAATTGCATCCTACCAAAATAATTAAGTGTTAACTAGTCACTGCTTCATTTCTCAGTAGTAATAAACCCAGATACACCCATATTTTAGACCATGGCTTCCTGACAGACATAGGAGAAGTTGCATGTAAGAGGAAAAAGTGACATTACACTCCCTGCTGTCTAAATAGGCATTATGAATAGAGTTTGTCAGTTACCCTGTGCACACAGGACTGATGAGAAGCCAGCGTTCAGATTTTTTAAAGGGGAATAAGCTAAAGAGCCCATAATCTACGGCTGATATTGCGCAGTGTTTTATACAGATCAAGAAAGAAATGTCCAATAACTGTGCTGAAGACAAAGAGAAAACAGGTACAAATTCACTTTCATCTACAGTATAAAAAAGATTTCTCGAAAAACTCTTGAGCAGCTTCTGCTTTATCATACCTCTATAAATATGAAGAAAGTGGCAAAGTTAATTTTATCTATTCTGGCAAGATTGTTAGAGCTTACTTTGTCACACGAGGGACAAAATATCTGATTTTTAGTACAATGAATGTATATGTGTTTAAGACAAGAGATGTGTGGGTGCCTCACAAAGAATATGTCTTTTATTTTTGGAAAGAATGTACCATATCTCTGAGTTAAGAGGAATTAATACTAGAGCAGGGTTTGTACATGCACATTTTAGTCAAAATTATTATCTGTGGCTTAAAGCAAATAACATAATAGCCTGTCTCGAAGGCACCCATACAATTTTAATCTACAAGAGGAAGATAAACAGACTTAAATAGGCAATATTTTCCCTTACTTGACACTCAGGAATTGCTTTAAATTTCAGCCCCAGTTCCTGCTCTGGCTCATGGTCAAGGAACAGCCTGTCCTCCATATCCATAACTGTGGTGTGATTTCCATTTCAGTCTGATGCCATTTTATTAGGCAATGAAAGCCGTGATGAGTGTTACAGTCATGCGGAAATGTCAAAGGCTACTATACCAAAACAAAATAGATGCTAGAAAGTGCAAATTGTGATCTATTCCTGTATTCCTGTGTGTTAAGAATGAAATATCAGAAGTTTTGATGAGAGAGAACAAACAAACAAACAAACAAAAATAGCTGGCCATCTTTCTGCTGGATTTTTGAGTCGAGGAAAGTATTTGTATTCTTCTGTGAAATACTAGTGTGGAGAGTTGCCATACACAAACCCTTTCAAACATTCAACAGGAGAACTTCCAGTGGAAGTAAAAGTCACTCCAGATTTGGTCCTACGTGCTGCTGGAAAATAAAATATACTGTCTTGGTGTAGTTCAAAGACTCTGAAGAATTTCTCTTAAAGACCCTTCGTTGTGAAAAGTTTCTTCCTTTATCCAATAAAACAGTTTTCATGACAGCAGAGCCACCTGCAATCCCTACACCAACCTCCTTCTGGGATTACAACATTTAAAATGAAAATAGACTGGGGAAAGAGTGACTTATGCGGCGTCCCTGTGTGATTTGAGTTTCATGACAAAACAATTCCTTTGCAGCTGTAATGGGTTCTGCTTTTTCGGTGCTTTACCTCAAAATTCTTGCCTGCATCAAAAACTTTTCAAAAGAGACTATGTGCTTCTTCAGGACTACTTTCAGGCAACTGAAAATTCCTTCCCTCACATCAGGAAGCACACACAAGCAACTCAAACATCACTTTCCCCAGCTGCAGAGTGAAGAGTCAAATCCCATGTACTTTGAGGAGATCAGTCAGAAAAGGAAAAGGAAAAGAAAGAAAATATTTTATATGGTTGCTTTAATTGAAACTGGGTTTTACCATAAACCTGTTTCCAAAACACGCTCTCCTCAGGAGAAGAAATAAACATTTCCCAGACCATTGGATGTCATGACAAGTAGAAGTGTCTAGCTAACCTCTGCTACCAAAGCCAAGAGAAACAAGTGTCCCAGACTACTTTTCATCAGGGCCTAAAACAACCCATGTTCAGAAATATCTGAAGGATTTACTCAGTGGGCAAAACACTTCCTCATTTACTTCTCTGGGTTACATTTAGAAACTGTCTTGTGAGTCCTTATTCCTCCTCTTCTCTGTGCATCCTCAAACTGGCTTCCAGACATACCAGTGGACCTGATATCTCTAGGTATCACGTCTGACCCTGGGACATTACTTCTTCTCCTTGCCCAGAATTAAGCCCCGCTTTCTGCCGAGATGGACTTCCTTTGCTGAGAGAAACTCAGACAATTTTTTTGTGGTAGCTTTCTGTCAAACACAGTTATTTCACCAAATGTATCTAATTGTCTCCATGAAGAAAGACTTTTCTGTGAGGAAGACAACAACCTAAAAAAAAAGAGCTTTTGAAATTCACTTTAATCTACTTTTTCATTTGACTTTTTGTCTGTTTGTTTTGTTGTGACATGATTTCTTGGTAGGTGTTGTTCAAGGTGTCGTGATGTGGCATATTGATGGCAGTAGTGTGCAAAATGATATGGCATGGCATAGTGTGCACTAATATGAGCAGGAAAGACTTGTACTAACATGCTTGCTTTTGACTGAAAATCTCATTTTTCTAGATCAAAAAAAAATCTCTTGTTGGTGTAGGAATTAAGCCATGACACTTTGAGAAAGAAAAGGACTACAGAGTTTGTGTATTAAAAAGAGGAATAACTGCTTTTCGTGTTCAAAAGAGGAAAATAGAGGTATAACTGATTGGTGGGGGTGCACAGCAGAGGCCTTGGCAGATCCAGGCTGATCTTTTTTGGTGGACCTCTGAACCCTCCATTACATCGTGATTCCTGCTACAGCTCAAGGGAAGGATTTGGAGCTGATTGATTAAATTGGCTTTTTTTGGTATACAATTTTTAATACATTGTACTTTCAATGTTCACAAGACAAAATAAAATGAGTATTCCTGAAGCAGGGGCCAGCCACTGGAGCCTCCCTGGGTGAGCCCCCCCCCAGTCAGCTGGGATCCAGGGAGTTTGGTGACTTTCTCTGTGCAGTGGAGAGCAGATCTAGAGTTTGCCCACTGCAACCATTTATTTGAGAAACTTTAGTGTAAAATGGTGGAAGCACGTCTGAAACTGTTAAGGGAACTGGGGTGAGAATATTGTAGTTCTTATCTGCAATGTGGATAGAGAGCACACTGATTAGAGAATGCCACTAGACCGTGTTGTTCAGTGAAGTAGTGGCAGTGAAGGTTTAACACCTGAATTTCCCTTACAAATCTTACTGAGTGATTCCCTTGGGGTCAGCATGGGCTGTAAGCATCAACAGGACAAGGAGATGGTCAGCTACAGAATATGTAAGTCAGCTGTGAAAGGGAATTGTTGTTATATTTAAATATCACCTAAATTCTTCTCAGTCTCGCTATTTCTCTCCTTGGCTCATCTTGGAGAAACTTGACAATTCTGACTCCAAACCAGAAACAAACCAAAATTTGATTTTGTTCCAAGAAGCAGAAATTCTTCAATAGCCCTGCTCAACAATAAAAGCAAGACATCCTCCTCCAATCCAACATAGAGTTATGGGAGTAGCAAGGAACTGATAATGTGGTGTCATTGCAAACTACCAAATAGCTATTTATTACTATTTTTGCACAGGTTGTGCAGCGCCTTTGCACAGAGTAAGGCTGCTGATCTCTGCACCCCTTGAAGGTTGGGGAAAAACAGTGCTGAGAGCCCCACTGCCTACAGAATAAACTGCAAATACCTTTTGGAAAACTCAGTGAATCTGCTCAGGAGTGATTTCTCTTTTAAATTGAGGACTGTCAAATGAGCTAGATGCTGTGGTTACTCTCTATCATCTCAGTTGTCTCTGTCAGCTGTGTGTGAAAAGATGGTGTGGTCTGTGGTGAAGTGGAGGGTGCAGTGGGTCACACAAGAGAAGAAAGGCTGTATGATCTGAGTGCATCCTGGGAGCTTGTCACTGGGGTTGGAGTTTCATCCAACATTTTACACAGTACTTTCCCTGAGTTGTCTGTTCCCGAAGAGAAACTAAGGCCCCTACCTCTTTTTTTCCCCTGTTGTTTTTCAAGGGCTTCGAGGGAACGATTCCCCAGACTCCTAAAATAAACGAGTATGTCTCCTGGATTGTAAAAATGCTGAATCAATTACTGAAACTGTTTGGGAATCTTTAATGGTTCTTTTAAAATATATTGTCTGATCTGTTCAGGAAGAAATAAGGGAAAGGAAATCTTTACTTGCAGTTATCCCAGTGAGAAAATGCCTTCCCACACTCTGCTCCCATCTCTTCCTCCCTCCCTTTCCCTCTTTCTCTTGGAGAGTGACTCATGGTAGGAACTAACAACCTGAACTGCTGTAAACTGTGGCAGTAACTTCCACCCACACACCTCATTAGGCCTTTAACACATTTTTCTTTGCTTTTCCCCAGCACTACTAAGTGGCACAACTGTGAAGTTGCCCTTTAACATTATAATTGGAAGCAGTCAGTGGTTTTTATGCTCTGTAATTCAGTAATTATATGGTCTGTCGCTTACTGGACACTGGTCTGTCTGGTCATTTCAGGTTTTGGGTCTGTCCAGTAGTCATTAATCATGAAGAAGTCCTCAACAGCCCATATGACTTCTCTGTCCAGAGAATTCTTTTATTTCTACAGCCTATTTTTTTTTTTTTTTTTCAGATGTGAATGGGGAAACTACAGCTTCTTCAGTGGAAACGTGGCCATTGCAATTTGACGTGAGCTCAGAAGACCTGGTTCTATATTTTGCCTCGGGTTTATGCCACTGAGACTCTGCCATTGCCCACTTGACATTATCCTGAACTTGTCTCCTTGGTGTGTCCAAGCTACCCCATATGCTGCTGCTCGCATAGAAGCTTTTGGAGAATATATACGAAAACTTAAGTGAGAGTAAGCAACTTGATTCCATTGAATCAGACCAACATTTGAGTGCTGACTTGTCCTTTCAATGTCCTGCATTTCCCCAACTGCTTATCAACTCCAGCCATTTAAGGCTGTGTTTTTATTTCACAGAGCTAATTCAGTTTACACACCTTTTCCTAAAGAACAGTCTCATGGGTCAAGCCAAGACTTTGCAGTCAAATTTCCCTCTTCTTCATGCCATTTGAATTTGCTCCAATAAGTAGGGTACATCATTAGCCTATTCTTCAGAAAAATACAATATTGGGACAATGTTTAGCTGGTAGTGACTTTGGATGACAAATATAAAGGAAATTAGATACATAACATTAGGAACCTTAGAACTTAAAGGGGTTAAGGACTTAATCACTTTAGGAGCTAAACAGGTATGATTGAAGATGACTGTGGAAGGTCTTTCATAAATATTAGACTTTGAAATATGTGAGTTAAACAATAGGGAAACGTTGAGAGATTTAAAATCTGTGAAACTCCCCCAAGGGCAAATGGTGTGATAATGCTAGTGGTTGGTTTGGTTTTGGAGCTAGAACTATAGCTTCTTTGACACTTAGGAGCAGTTATTGCAAAAGTAACAATAATAAGAATAATAAAAATATGTACATGTAACTCCTTATTTTTGAGAAATAATGCAGATTTTAAAAAAAAAAAAAACAAAACAACACAGGCATGCTTTTGCATGTTCCAGAAGAAGTGAAAACACAGAAGGATCAAGGCATAGGGACTAACATACCAGTTTGGAATGTAGGAGAGTACAGTTCCCCTATGTGGTTGCCTAGGCGTCCTACCTTGACAAAATGTCGAGCTAGATTAATTTGGTGAACTTAAGTCCCTGCAAATGGATGGAAGAGCTTAAGGGTGGTTTAAAATTCGTTATTACAGTGACGAAACCTAATCCTCCCTTGCAAATCTAGGCCTTGTTTTCTTTCTGTAACTGTTCCCTACCTCTAGTATAGAGCACATATTGCTGAAGTTTCTCCAGCGGGTTTTGAAGGCAAAGATACAGGTGTTGCCTGAAAGGGACTTTGTTCTGTGTGAGTATGAGAGTGCTCAAATGGTTTCAGTTTTATTCAGAAAAGCAGAACATATATTCTGGTAAACAAATACAGGTAACTTATTGCATTGTCCATTTCTCCTGCTAATCCAACTGTGCCAATAGGATGTGGATTCTGATGGCTGCTCAAGTCAGATACAATGGTGTTAGTTTTTGCTGTGCTGTTTGCTTCAGGAGCTGATAACCCAATGATTACTCTTTACCTATCAATCTTAAGACATCCCAACGCTCTTCCATTCTCCTTCCTGACACTTCCTTCAGGATCCTGTTTAGAAACTGTATATTAAAATAATAGGAAAGTGTATGATTTTCTTAAAATCTTCTTTTAATTATACAGATGCAAATGCCAAAATCCTGGCATGTTTTCAGCAAGGCAGAGCAATGGATACCTGCAGGTTTATGGAAGTTGGGGAATTGGGGTAAGGCTCTTAGGAGGCTCAAGTATAATTGAACTAGGTGGAGCTTCTTCAGCTGTAAACGTGTATGGAAACTCTAAAATCTTTCACTGCAATGCTTTTACTCCATAGCAATTAAACAAAACTCTGGTGTGTGGCAACAACCTCTGCAAAGCCTCAGGAACGAACAGGGCATGTGGGAGGGCAGGTACTTGAGGTGTCAACAAATCAGACCCATGCACACGACCAGAATGTTAAGCTGCAGTTTCAGCTTCTGTGTTAATTGGTGCTGGCAAAGCACAGCCCCAGTGCAATTAACTTTACTGCAGTGGAAGAAGAAATATTTAAACCTCGTAAGTGCCGTGCTATGAACCTCCTAAAGGTATTCAGTTATTGCATGAAAATTGTACAGCTAACAGTGCTGACTGAAATACAGAGGCCTGGAAGTGACAATAGGGAAATCAAGTACTGATGCATTGAGTTATACAGGTCACTGCAAACTGCAATTTACAGAGGACGAATATCTACTGGCTTCAGTGAGATTTAGTTGTCTTCTTATGCTCTTCAATGGATTTTGAATCAAAACTTGAATAAAGAAGAGGCAACAAATTGGATACATATATAGAATGATTCTTAACCCTTTCTTTCTAATACAAAAATAGAATATATTTGATAGAGTTGAAAGGTAACAAAATTGGGAAAAATGGAAAAGAAAAACTATTTGGTTCTTCATTAACTTGTAAAACTGACAATTGTAACAGGCTGTCCAGGACAATACCTTCTAGAAATGCAGCTGGATAAAAAGGGATGATCAGAGAGTAAACTAAGCTTTACTACGAAATGAATGACAGTCAGAAGAAAGTCACTGGAAGAATATATTAGTTATTTGTAATTAACTCTTGCAGACTTTCCTGATTGTCTCATCCTGGACAATGTCAGAGGACACTCAATGAAGAGAAAAAAGACCACAGTTCAGCTGGATGCAGATGCAATTATTTAAACATATGTAATGGGAACAGATTTTGTTAGGAAAAGTGGAAATGTGAAGAACTGGGGTGACAGCTCCTCAGATGATGCAGAATATGTTTCTCTTGCTGGAAGCAGTTCTCTTGTCTGGGTTTCTGTGGGTCTGATCTGACCCTGATGTTCTCTAGGATGCCCTGCTGTGAGTTACTGCACACGTGCAAATTGATGATGGCAGTTGCACACAGATATTAACACAAATCAAATTAAAAAATCATAAAGTAGGTTGCAACTTCCTCATATGTCTTTTTAATGACATTAGTAGAAGTAGAAATTAAGATGGATAGGGTTTCACTTTGAAGTTGTCCTTTTTATTGTTATTATTATACATATTACCACAGACATTACCATATCAGTTCTGGTGATAGAATAGAATATAGTATCCTGTGTTGGAAGGGATCCACAAGGACCAGCTCTTCAGAGGACAACCCCAAGAACCTCACTATGTGCCTGAGAGCCTTGTCCAAACACTCCTTGAACTCTGTCAGGCCTTGATGCTGTGACCACTGCCCTGGGAAACCTGTTCAATGCCCAACCACCCTCCATGTGAAGAACTTTTTCCTGATATCCAACCTAAACCTCTCCTAACAAAACTTCAGGCCATTCCCTGAGGTTTTGTCACTGGTCACCAGAGATAAGAGACCAATTCCTGCTCCTCTACTTCCCCTCAGGAGGAGGTTTTAGGCTTCCAACAGTGATAATCCATGAGCTCACTGATGTTGATATAGTATATAGACTTAAAAGTCTATCCTTCCCTGCAGAAATTGCTGATTGCTCTTCTCTCATGAAAGGTCAGTGAGAGAAAGAGCACAAACCACACCCAAAATTTTACCCGTGCACATCATTTCTGAACATGGAGTTACCCCAGAGCTCTAAAGGGATCTTTCAAATAGCCCTGTAGCCACCAGGAGGTTTTGCAAAACCTCTGAAACCTCTTTGTCTAAAACTCATGAAAGTCAGTGGAAGGGGGAGTAAGCCCAGAAAACAGGAAAGATATCAGTCATTTTCACTGTGGGCTACAGAGTGAGAAGGGTGCCAGAAAGGAGCAACTACAAAGACCAGGTAGACATGCTAAAATCATCGAGTTCAACCCACAGGCCCGATGCACCCTGTTGACCACTACACTCTACCCCCAAACGGCAAATCCATACTTTTTTGGATCCCTTCCAAGGATAGTAATTCCACCACATTCCACCTGTTCCAACACCTGATCCCCCTTGCCAGTGAAGTCTGGCTTCATCTTGGATCCTGGCTTTCCAATTCCTGCTACCTGTTAATTTGTCAGTTTCCTTTGGACAACAAAAGTTTCTAATGGAGGTCCTCAGGGATGTTTGATTCATCCCTATTTCTTCCCTTGGACAAACTGGGTATTTCCCAGTGAGAGATCTGGGTTGGCTTACCAACAACAACTATTGAGGTCACCCAAGGTGGGACCGACCCCTGAAACTCAGACACCAGAACAGAAAGAAATCTCGAGGAATGAGCTCTCATGCCTAAATCTCCTGTTACTGTTAAAGCTTAAATAAAGATAAAACTGTGATGATGAATAACAGTTATGAATCCAAGTTGGTTTCCATACTTAGAAGTTCTACAGAAAGTAAAACTTTGAGCAAGAGGGGAAAAAGATCTAAATACACCAGGCAATGGAGGCTATTAATGGCCTTGAACTGAAATAGAGGAAACCTTACAACTAAGCAGGCAAATTGAAATCTAACCTCCTACTCCCTCATTCTTTCTCCCGTCTGCTTTTTTTTTCAGTCCTACAGGTTTCATTTCAATACACCTGGAGGGAAGACCATTGAACCAGTAAATTTTACTGAGCTCTAGTTCATCTATGGCTCAAACTGTTTTGGTTTAGTTCCAGTTCACACCAGTCAGAAACAGCTAACCTTGAGCTATTTAGAAAGTATTCCTTTTGAAAAAAGTATTTAAAAATTAAAAGTCCGTGTCACAAAGGCATCATTAGAGACCAAAAACCCTACCAGGAAAGGACTCCAAGGTACCTCTTCCTAGTCCTCTGTCACAGCCCAGACAATATTTGTGTTCCCAGTAGTGCCAACCATACCACTACTTGCTTAGTTTATGGAATTTAAGAGAAACAGAGCTGTTGATTTCAGACCCAGTTGTACCATTGTAAAAGAAAAGACACCAGGAGATGGACTTTAGTGATTGAAGGGGATCAAAAGCTTGCAGCCAAATGCACCACTGAAAAAAATATTTGGCACAGAAGCAGAAGGACTTGGGTATTTCTGTATAATGAGTTACACTAGGCTGGCCGAGATGGAAGGAACACTAAGTCCTACATGGCAGGATCACAGGTGTTTTCAAGACCATGCCTGGTGGTAGTAGCAGGTGGAATTAATTTTGGTTTGAGCCCATTCAGTTCTCTCTTGGGTTTTACAAATAATTTCGGTATTTGCTCCAATTAAGCTCTGCTTTGGGGGAAAATAATGGTTTGAATAATTTTAACTTTTGGCTTTGGGTTCAGTTTGTTTGCTGTCTTGAAGTCACACTTGGGTGTTTCACTGGATTAGGACAAAATGAGACAACCCAGATTTGAGATGGAGGTGAGCCCCTGATTCTCTCTCTCATGAGCAGCACTGAAGGTGTCAGGGTCTGGTGGTGCTTGGAGACCAGTGCCTGCACCACCGGTACCTCTACTGAGGGGTGGTTTTGTGTCTGGTAGTCATGAGTACAGAACAAGGAAAATGGGACAGGAGCTTAGCTACACCTTATTTCTGCTTCTGGACTGATCCTTCCTCGAGTTTGAGAGACAGCATTTAGAGAGCTCTTTCTGCATCAGGTTACAGAGTGAAATCATTGAGAAAATTAGACATGGAAAATAAGACACTCAATACCCAGCCCATTCAGCAGGATTTCTGACAGTTCACTGTGGATCTATCCCCCTCATTGCAAGCTTGTTAAGGAGTAAAGGCCTTTCTCACCATGGCTATCTCCCATCCCAACACATTATCCAGCTGTTCCAGACCGAGTGTTCTAACCACGTGGCACTTCTGTTTCTTCTTCTGTTCAGTGCCTTCCCACATTCTTCCACTTTTCATTTCCAACTTCCACAGCATTGTTTACTGCACTGCCAAAGCCAAATAGGATTAAACCTGATAAAGAGAAGCAGGTGCATTACATCTGGCAGAAAACAAAAGATCAGCATTTGGCACAAGGGTTTATTGTTTGTGACAAGGCTTTGGAATGTAATTAATTTTGCAAAGCCATGCCAGTGAATGCCATTCAAACTCACCAGATGTGCCAGGGAGGGGGATGCCAACTCTTCTTCCAGGAGGACGGCTTTCTGCCTGCTGACTCTCATTTGTGCAGCTCCATAGGTGTCGAATAAAATAATGTCTCTTTGGATGGCAACAGAGAACAGGCTATTCTCTGTGGAGCTACTGCAGATGCAATGACAAAAAGGGTTTTTTGCTTGGTGGTGGTGTAGTTTTTCTGGGTGAATGTGGTTTTTAAATTTATTTATTTATTTACGTGGAATCTTTGTCTGCAATTAAATTCTGGGCAAACCACGCGTTGGTCTGAAGTTACCAACACTCAAAGACAGGGGCACACACACATGAAAGAACTTGTACATCCACAAAAATAATTGTTCATGCAAACAGGGAAGCAAGAGATAAAATGCAATTTCCTTGTAATATGGATTTGTATCCAATTTTTGCTCACTGGGAAAATTTCTCCAGATGTACATGTTGCTTCTGGCAAGGGGGAAAGTGCAATTTTTTTTTTTTTTTTTTTCTTTCCTCACTAAACTTCACTACAGCACAGGCAGAATTCTACAGGACACAATATGCAATAACAGGCAGCTGTTAGTGTTTAATTTTACTGGGATTTATACTTTCTGTAAAGCTGACAGCAGAGGAGACAGGCTTTTAATGGTGTAGGTAGTTTAATTCTGCCAACTGGTGGCTGCTGCTAAGACAAAGACCATTTTCTGCACTTGGCTCCCGGTGTCTGTGGCAGGAGGCTGAAGGAACCAGATCAAGATGGAGCTGGGTTGGAGAAAGAGGCACACAAAAAAAAACTAAGGGTCCAAGAAACTCAATCCTCCATAACGTGAAGCGGTTGTTTCCAAATAAACTTAATTTTAGCATATTAGCATAATTTTTATAGCACAGCTGATGCTTCTGGCCTGCCAGTCTTCTGTCTCCTGCACACAACTCCTGCTTTATGCTCCTGCACAGTAACTGTGATCTTCTGCCAAAGGGATATTTGACATGAGTGGATAAGGGGAGGCAGAAGGAATGGCAAAGCAGCTCTCCCCTTGCTTCTCTACACAGTCCCCAAACACCTCCTGATGCATAACACAACTGTGGGACCAGCTTGATGAACATCAGCAGGTGGCACTGCATATACAGCTATAGATTTCTTCCTGTCTTTCCGGTTTTTGCATCCAACAGATAAAAAAAGTGTCTTTTTCCACTGGTAAAAGTTGATTATAAGTTTAAAGGATATTCAGGACAGAGAAATATCTTCAGGACAGCTAACGCTGAGGGTTAAAAGAGACAAGATGGTCACAGGGCTGGAAAAAAACTCCAGGCAGGTTATACTGACATGTCCATGGCATGAGACCTGCCCACATAACCTCCTTGCATTACAGCCCCAACCCAAAACTCATCTTTCAGTAGCAGGTACGTCTCCACCTCATTCTTCTCCACTACATTCAAACCTCACAGGTTATTGTTAAGACATTGAGGAGGTAGACACAATTTACAGTTTAGGCCACATTAATCTTACACAGGGTATACTAGAGAAATAGGGAAAAACTAATCATTAGGGAATTATTTCAGCTTTAGAGAACACACAGTCCAGAACTGAGAAGGGAAGAAGGACAGGAAGCCGAGGTTTCTTCCATCATCAAATGTATGCAAAATGAACTAAGGATTTTTGTACCTTCTAGAGATGACATGGGAGGCCAGGTCTTCAATCCCTTTTTGTTTGCACATGATGGCATCTTGGTAATTAGAGTTTTTTTCTTTCCTTGAGCACTTTTCCATTCAGCAGAACTGAATGGAAAATCACTTTTCCATACAGCAGTACCAGTGTGATTCTACTCCCAGTCTCCCACTGGCTCAGTACAGTTTCTTTCCAGGCACTCCAAACTCTTCTTCAGCCTCCAGCCAAAACTTGGCAGTTCTGTATTCTACAAGATGTGTTTTCCCCAGACTAATTTTCAGAGAGGTTTTATCAATTTTAATTAAAATGCTGTCATCTCTCTTGGTACTTGCTGTTTGGACTATGTGTAAGGCACAAAACATAATTCACATTTTGCAAGATAGAAGTGTGAAGTGAAATCTCTTGCCCTGTGATGACGGTGATAATAAAACAGGTCGTGACTGATAATTTCTTTGATGTTTTGTTTTAGAATGTATTTCTTTGATCTGGTTAATGTTTATTTGGGATATCTCTGAAATATTAACATGGTTTGATTTTGCTGAAGGAAAGGTTCCCTTGGAAACTAGTGGCATAGTCAGATCTGCTCAACAGAAGCAAGCATCACACAAAGAGTGGTCTCTTGCCCTAAAAGCTTCAAATGGCATAAACCTTCATCCATGGTGCTGTCACCATTTTGGAGCCTTAGACTTTGACTGAAGAGTAGATCAAAAGGAGAAAATCAAGAAGAGAAGTATAGGAATGTCCTTAGGTAGAAACCATGAGAAAAGATTGATCAGAATCACAAAAGCATAGAATGACTTGGGTTGGAAGGGAACCTAAAGATTATCTAGTTCCAACACCCATGCACATGAGGATGTTGGTTCAGAGAGAAAATTATAAGAAAGAATTATAAACCCCTTAAAATATGTGGAGAAAAAAAAAGAAGGAAACTCAAAGGAAAACAGGAATAAGCCATTTTCCATGTTTATTGATGATAAGATAGTCAGCCTCATAAATTTTAGGAAAGGAAATATAATTTCGAGATGAGGAAAGTGTTTGCTGCTGTTAGAAGAATGAACACCAGGGACACAGTGGACCTTCATTGTTGAAGGTTGTCACAAACAGGTTAAAAAAATAGCTGCCTTGAATGGCATAGGAATAATTGGACCTCACTAAACAAGCCCTTGAGACTTCTTCCAAACCATGTCTTTCCTCTGTATCCTCCTTCCTTCCCAACCTGCTCAGAAGAAGGTGGTAAAAATGAAGACAGTAACTTCCTGTCATGGAAATATTTATTTATTACAAAAGGACATAATCTTTATGACAGACCAAAACTCATTTTAGCCCAATATCCTGCATCTGACAGTGACCAGCAACAGATGTTTGGGGAGAGAATATAAGAAACAGAAAAGGTGCTGAAATGGTGCTTGGCTGGTACCTCTTCCCAGACCTCAGTAGAGTTTAGGGATTTTTAGAGACAGAGAAAGTACCCAGAATCTGGAACCAGTGTTACAAATCATCTGATATGTTCCACACAAAAAGTGCAATAATGACAATTAATATAAATAAATATTTTTTTTTTAGTTATCCCTAATTTCTTTTCCAGAAATGAAAGTAACATTTTAAATACATTTCTACTCCCTGCTACTCCTCAGAAACCAGCTGGGACCCAAGAATTTCTTTACAGAGGAGTCAAAATATTGAGGAGAGCTGGTAAAATGGTATCAATGTTTAGAAATCCAAAATTATGACTTTCAACTCTCTTTCTTCCAGAGACTTCCGAATTTTTGTAAAGCTTTATGGAAGATGTATGTCAAACCCTTCAACCTGTCAATTTAAAGTTTTTAATGCTGGGTTTGAAATGAGATCCATCTCTTCATCCCAGGAAGTCTTTTTGATGACAGAGGCAGCATTGTCTATGTGTGAAATGCTGGTGAAGAAACACGCAACTTCACTCATAGATGTTTAATTTCATTTTATTTTGTGTCCATATGTTGGTTATCTTCCAGCTGTCACGCCAAGAGGATGATAGTTTCTGCATCCTATCTGTGAACTCTGCAAAGGTGTTCTCAACTCCCTAAATGACCTCAAGTGGTGTTATAGAACCAATTTGTGGACAGCTGAAACTGAGCCCAGAGTAAATGTCTCTTCCATGTTTATGTGTAATGATTTTCTTGTCCCTGTAATCATGGGAATTTCTGTTATTCCAAGAAAGCTATGACCACACTCATTTCCACTCATGATAGTTTTTTGTAAAGAGTCCCCCCAAGGTACCTCACATACACAAGGGACTGAGGTACTCAGAGACGCTGAACTCATTCCCACTTCACAAAATTTAAACTGGTAACCTTGATGACACTACTTGATGGTCTTATGTTGCTGTCTCTTGGGTAAAACCAGGTCAGAATAGAAACCCCATAATCTAGATAATTTCCTTACCTTTAACTGTTCTGTAGTGCGGAGATTTAATGATGCTGTTGGGGCTCTCAGTGCCTGAACTCTCAGCTGCATCAAACATTGGCTAAGGTAATTAAGAAGCATGGGCACACTGAGGTGATGCGAACCTGGCTCACAAAATATATTTTTGGCAGAACTGAGGACTGAAGCAAAGTCTTTTTCTTAGTCCCTTTAGGCCACGGGCCATACTGCCTCTCTGCAGGTAACAGTTTTTTTCCATTAAAGAGTCATTGAAACTATTGAAGAAGGCAATTTTCAGGTGCAATGTCTCTTGGTCACAAGAATAGAAAGGAAAAGTGAAATACAAACCAAAAAAAAAAAAAAAACCAAAAACAAAACCCCCTCAAGCTCTTGAAACAATCCTCACCTTCCAGCTAATCTTTACTATGCCATTTTAAAATTTTATAGTGTATAAACAACACCTAGATGTTATTGCTCTGCCAGAAGGCTGATTACGACAGAAGGCAATAATAGGCCACACATATGCCAAAGTCCAACTGCTACTTCAGGCTTGGATTTTATAGAAGGACACATTTTCACATTCTTCTTTATTGACTCCCCCTGTGCCCCTCCTTCTATGTGCTGTTAAAGAAATGCCAACATAAAACTGGCTAAAAATAAAGCCAGTTCGGGCATATTTTTCATGTTATTGTAGGATAAATAAAGCTGTCTAAAGGAAGTATGCTATTAACTATGAATCATGGGGGGAAGCATGGCTCTTACTTGACTAGTGTTTGGAGGTATAAAGTATTCTTTAAAAACAACAACTCTAACCCTCTTTTAAAAACTACATATATATAGGATTTTACTTTCAGGTACTTCCAGAAAAAAATAATAAATGCAATATAAAAGAAAATTGATGTTAGATCCTGGGCCTAGATTTTCAGGAAAAAAAATCTCAATTTTTTATGGACTGTTTTTTGAATCTCCATCTGTCTCTTTTTGCCGCTCCTGTCCTTTGTTTTCTTTCCTCTCATTAATAATATGACCCTGCAACTGGAACTTGAGCCATATATCCTGACTCATACAAGCAGGTAAGAAGCAGCAGTACACGTACAGAACAGAGCTTATAGAGAAACACAGGTATATAAATTCAAATACGAAGGGACACTCCATCTGACACCCCTACACTACCCTTTTATTAGCTTCAAAAGAAGTTAATGGTTGGTTTTCACGCTGAGCATTATTCAGATCTTAGTAGCAGAAACTGAGATGTCTCTGTGAAGATGGGGTCAGACTGAGGATTTTCGCTAAGACACAAAAATGCTGTGAAAATGCAGTGGCCTTGTTTTCATAGCTTGCCCACAGTCAGAAGGTTCCTAGCTGCCTTCACAGAGGTGAGCTACACATGGGATCACAAACTAGTTGGGGATCACACTGGGCGACTAATCCAGAAGGAACTACAGAGGCTGATGATGCAAGCTTCGATACCAGATTTATGAAATCAAATTTAGGGGATTGAAGTTTGTGTGCCACCTAATTAAATGTCAGATCACTAAGAGTTCATAGGATCATAGAAAGGTTTGGGTTGGAAGGGATTGGAAAGGACCTTAAATACCACTTCATTCCTTGCCATGGGCAGGGACACCTTACACTAGAACAGGTTGATCCAAGCCCATCCAACCCGGCTGTGAACACTTCCATGGATGGTGCAGCCACAGCTTCTCTCAGCAACCTGTGCCAGGGCCTCACCACCCTCACAGTCAAGATTTTTTTTCTTAATATCCAGTCTAAACTTATTATCCAATCTAAGCACACTCTCAGTGTGAAGCCATTTGTCCTTATCCTGTCACTGCCCTTGTAAATAGTCTCTCTCCATCTTTCTTGTTGGCTCCCTTCAGTCACTAAAAGACCCCAAATAGGTCACCCTCAAAAAACAGAGTTGGTGGAGGTCCAGCAAATAAAGTCAATAGAGATTAGAGAACGAGTCACATAACTCACTGAACACTAGTGCTTAGTCATCAGTCTTGTCTGTAGTGACTGGTTGACAGTCCAGTGTGGCTACACAGATCTGTGGGAACCAACCAAGTTGCTTATGCAGGGAGGCATCTTATACTATTTCAGAAGCTCTAGGATGTCTTATATGACCTCCAAATAGTATCCTAGGAGTGCATGGGTTATGAATGCCATTTGAAATACAGAGCAGTGCCTTGCAGGTGTCTAGCATACCATAAGGCATCTCAGAAAACACTTGAAACCTGGATTTAATCAACTGAATCACATAGGGGTTGTGGGTATGACCCAGAAATGATGTCTAGCTGTCTTAATGTGTAGACACAAAGCTTAGTTTCCAGATTCTGTACCTGAATCCCACTTCTTATGCATGAATTTGTCCGGGGTTGGCAAGATTGCACAGACCATGGCAATAAATCCTATTGAAACAAGCTAAGTTTGCATGGAAACCGAAATCAGAAACTGTGATACCAATAAAAGAACAAGAAGAAAAAAAATAAAAATTCAGAACAAGTTCCAGCCACAGGGCAGGATGATAAGAGGTCAAAGTGGAGCTCTACAGAACTGTTCATTAGCTGCTTTCCAACACACTCTTTGTGCCCTTTGCAACTGAGGATGGTGGGACTTGAACCCCACCTAAGCCCAAGCCCCCACCACATATCTTTACTTCTTCAGACTAAACCCATAACATCAATATAAGCAGCCACCAAAACAATACTTGATTCTTACGGCAACTTGAGAACTTTCAGAATGAAAGCTTCCAAAACTAAAACAAGTAGCATCTTGTTTGAACATATTTTAAAAATAATTACAATTCTTCTCTCATTACATAAAATTTTAATCCAAGACTTTACTGGTATAGAAAAGTACTGAGAAATAAACGTTTCCTCAAAAAAATGGGCTTTATAACTTTGCCAGGGAACTTCAGCATAATTCTTTAATCATTTTTGTGTATTTAAAACATTGTCTTTTATAGACCTTTTCATGGACCTTTTCATAAGTGTTTTTTTGCTCAGAAGGTTACTGCTGTTGAAATGCATTGCTCAGATTTTCTTGACAGACATCCCAAAATACACTTATGTGATCAGAGAGATGAAGAGGTAGTGAAAGTGTTGTGCTTCTAAAACACTCATAATTACACTAAAACACAATAATCACATTCTTAAACCAGAATTTGCAAGTACTATATGCACTAAAGTAACCATGATGTCTAAGTAAACATTGAGTATGTCTTCATTAATCCTTAAGGTCTACAGAAAAAGGAAATATCCCTTTGAGCAAAACCCCACTGGTTTTACTTGTTTGTTTGTTTTTCTTAAACTCATATTTTTGCTGAAAAATATTCTTTCAGATGTAAAATTCTTCATTCTTTGATGATTTACATAGTAATGTACATACATAAAACAAATGCCAGTGATTAGATAGAAATCTTCATGCATACTGAAAGTAGATAATTTTTTTTATTGTTAATTTGTACCATTCTCCTGTCATAAGGAATGCAAGGTGTTTTTTGATTTTTTTTTAATTATTATTATTATTTTAGAAATTTACCTTAAGGAAGATGATTTCAAAAGAAACTTGAGTAAATTAATAGAGATTCGTGTGTTGACTGTGGAATGTGAAAACAGCATCTCCAAAAACCTTAGAGACAAACAGTGTTGAAGCAAAAATTCAAGTTTAGGGGGGTTGTTTGTTTGTTTGTTGTTATTTTGTTTTGTTTTGCTTTAAACCTGTGGATGTTAATAACTTCAGGTATTGTGGAGTGGCAAAACAGATTCTCAGATGCGAGCAGCATTTCTCAGGGACTATGGGCTCAATCCAGGCTGGCTGCTGCAGTTGCCTGACTTAGACACTGTTGGCGTTGTAGTCTGCCCTGGTAGGGTTCTCCTCACCTAAATTTGTCTGAGCATCAGAAATCCTAAGTCTCAGCCAGTTGCCCCAGGCTGGGTTTGAAGTGAGTAGGGAGAAATTGGCATGCCCAGCAGGTGGTTCATGCTTCAACTTGTGAGGTGTGATGAATTGCTTTCTGAACATGACTCCTTTCCTCCACTGAATGTAAATGGACCTAAGGGATCTGCTCACTGACTCTTAAACACTTAACTTATAACACTCTAGGTAAAAGCAGACAAATCATGCCTATTGTCTCTGAGTTCTAGAAGGTGATGAACAGCACAGGCTGCCTCCTCCTCAGCCCCAACAAAACCTTGTTGTATCTGATAGACAGAAGCAGTCTTACTTTCTGGCCTGACACGTGTATTAGGATTTTGCTGTCTTTGTTTCTCTTACATTTCTATGTTTTTGCATAGTTCTGGTGATTTTTTTTTATGAGGAATCTGATTTTGCTGAAATTCTCAATATTCCCTGGGAAAAGTGGCAAGAAATAGTTTCATTTTTGTTAATTTTATACATTTTTAAAAATGGTTTGGCTTGGAAGAGACCTTCGACCATCTTGCTCCAACACCCCTACCATGAGCACCTTCCACTAGACCTGGTTGCTCCAAGCTACATCCAACCTGGTCTTGAATACTTCCAGAGATGGGGCCGCCACATGGAGAAGCTGTCTCTGGGCAAACCTGTGCTAGGGCCTCACCACTGAGAATTTCTAACACCAAGAATTTCTTCCCAATATCCAATCTAATCCTCCCTTTCATCAGTTTGAAGCCATTCCCCTTTATCATATCACTCCAGGCCTTTGCAAAAGCCTCCTCTCCACCTCTCTTGAAGCCCCTTTAGCACCTGGAAGGTACTCTTTGTCTGTATCAAAATTAAAATGGCTGAAGAGGAGTAAAATGTTTATTAAAAAAATAAAATTGAAATTAGTCTACCTGAAGAGTTTAGTGGCACAGAGAGATCATCTTTTCTTTGCATGGTAGCAGCTCCTAGGTCATATAAGTGCAGTGACTAAGGGGACCCTCACAACACAACATGGGAGTAACTGTCCAGTTTTGCTGCTAAACTCACTGTGAAGTAACTTAGGAAAAGGTTAGAAAAATTACACCCATCACCAGGCACCGTGAGTTTCTATCACGATTTGAGGTAAAAACAGCCTCGCGGTGCCCTGTGAAATAGTCATTCTAACTTTGTACCTGCTGTATCAGAATCACAGAATCACAGAATGGTTTGTGTTTGAAGGGACCTCCAAGATCATCTGGTTCCAACCCCCCCTACCATGGGCAGGGACACCTTCCACTGGAAGTTGGAAGTGAGGTAACTTGCATATGCCGTTCAATATGGAGCATCAGAAACGCAGTATTAATTTACAACAAGTTAAAGATCATCAGCACTTGTTGCTAGCCACTGATATATTGCTGCCCTTTTGAAAAAATTGTGGTAGAGCAGTATTTTATTCAGGTCCAATAACGCTGCAGAAACTTGATGAATAATAATGTTGATGAAAGGATAACTTGATGTAAGAAAGTTTTTTCCCATGCAATTAAAGATGCAGGTGAAATAAAAATTCTTCAATGTGTCCAGAAAAATTATTGTAAAAACTAAGTCCAAGGTGGGACAACAATCAGATTTTTCTAAATTCTGTTTATGAGGCAACATCTCTACGAGGCTGCCATACATCTATGACTACACAACCCTGCTTTTGAAGCTTTGGGCAGCCCTAGAAACCAAGAGGATCATCACACAGGCACTGGCAGATAAATAGGCTTGGTGAAAATGCCTATTATAAGAAAAATATTACAGGGAATAATTCTACATTAGCAGGTGGACGCACTCAGAGAGTTAATGAATACCTAATATCTGTTATTCTCTGAAGGAACAAACTGTACATGTATCTTTGGAAACCTACAATGAATGTTCTGGTTAGTAACTAATGATATTTTTGACCATTCACCTAAAATGGCAAATCAAATTGAGTAAGGCTATATTAACTTTCATTTTTTCATCCTTCAGTGCTCATTCCATTTCACTGAATAGACATTCTCAAGGCGACTTCCTCTACTTGGCCTACTGGGAAGTTTTAGAGTAGCAACAAGAACCATCCCCAAAAAATAATGAACATCACTAGACTGTCCATCTATTGAACACCTATAAAAACTAAACAACTAATAATGGATGCCTGCAGCAGTTAATATTTCACTTGTAACTATTTGGATGAGGAATAAAACAAAGAACACTTTATTACAGAAAGAGGAAACAGAATGCCAATTTGGGGTTAAAAAACCTTAGCCTGAATGAAAATCTCTCAACAGCCATAAACACATACACTGCAGTGTCTGTGTCAAAAATACCATTGGGGAGGATTGTGGCAGCTTCTAAAAGAGAGACTACAGAGAATCGTCTTCTTCAAAAGGAGATATTTGAGAGGATTTAAAAAAAAAAATCTTG
>VXAY01005016.1:0-80937 GCA_013399855.1 Oxyruncus cristatus
AAAAAAAATATAATTTCCCTAACTGACTCAGCTATGATGTTTTCCTTGCAGTATTACCTCTTATTCTTTTTGGAAACTGGTATAGAGGTAACTCTTAAAAAGGAATCTTTTGATTATATAGAGTATCTTTCAATTCAAAGAATTTTCTAGTGCAATTCAAATAACAACCTCTTTTTGGTGTAGACCAGGCCTGGGGCTCTGTCTTTGTGTGATGGACAAATCCTCACAGGTAGTATACCGGATTTTAACTCAAATACAGGAGTTGGAGCTTACAGTGTGTAAAGTGGGATTTCTAACTCATCTTCAGTTCATTTCAAAACTCACTCCCTAAATGACCAATATTTCAGTGCTGTGCCCTCTTTTTCTCAAAACATAGGTAAAAGACTCATGACCCTGTACTGAATATTGGAGTCTGCATGAAACACTCTTTGAAGAGCTTGTCACAGCTACACTGGCAGAGGAAACCAAGTCTCTTTGCTAAGGAGAGAGCAACAGGTTCTGTTCCACAGTTATGGCTCTGTATTTGAGCAGGACTCTGGCAGATATTTGAGCAGGACTCTGGCAGAGAAAGACAATGGAGATCATGGCTACAATGGAGATCATGGCTGAGAGCCTTGTGACAATGCATTATATGCTGTAAGTAATATAGGAACATATCCTCAGGACCATCCTTGCACTGATCCCAGTCACTGGGATCATCTCATGGACGACTGCATTCCCTGACTGTGACTTTTTTTACTTTCGTGTACGTGTTTGAACTTTCAGAACTCCACAGGGTTCCCAGACCAGCTGCATGACCTATTTGGTGGCTTACTTACTTTTTCCCTATGAAACTGTAGACCATCAAACTTGGCTATAGGGCTTTTTACCCTATGCCTTCCTGGATGCCATCTTATACATCCCAAACACAGCTACTTAGCTTTTTGATGTTTTTCCTGTTTTTCAGCTCTGTTTCATCTCTGCTGTCCCTCAAAAATACTTTCTGTCAACCTAAGAAAGGGACCTAAGAAAGGGAAGGAGGGTTGTTTTCAACAATTTTGCATATTTTTATTGCTTTTTTTTTCCCCCCTCAAAACACTCTAGGAAGACCTGTATTAGTTTTTGTGTCAGCCATTGAAATGAAACTTTGTAAAGACAGTTTCATCATTTCTATAAGTTTCAGTAAAGGAACCCTGAATCACACACAGCAGATGCATGCAAGTAAGGACCCAGAGCTTACTCTTTTGAGCAACTTCAAAACTAGAATGAACGCTTGGAAGGAGAAATTTCCAAGAAATATCACAGGTATAAAACCATGTAACACCCCTCTTTGGTGACTGTTATGTTGTCTTAGCTAGGGAGGAAATATTTCAAATATCCATGAGGAAAGCAGATGTCTGAGACAACTGGCAATTGAGCAGTGAGGTACCACAGGGCTTACTGGTATCTGTTTAAGCTGTACTTTGAGGTATGAGGCCAGGGACTGAGTGCTTTCAGTCACCCAAGAACTTGTCAGTAGCCAAGCAAATGCATCCAGTGCGGCTTATTGCTGTTAGAGCATGTTTCAGTCATTGAAAGTATAATTATTTAAGCCTGCTGAGGTCCAGTGCTCAACTCAGAGGCCTTACTGCATTTGTCTGTACCTGTGTAAAATGGTTTTGATTTTGGAATACCACATCTCATCGATATTAAGGAGTATTCAATATATTAATCAATTAATGTAACGAAAAATTGTAAACCCATAAACGAAAAAAAATTGAAGTGGCAGATGGTCCTTATCTATTGATACAGTAGTTTCAATCACCTTTGCAGCTCTGTAGAGAATAGGTAAGTGACAAACAATAGCCTTGCATGCTTTTCTGATCCTCTGTGCATCCTCCAAACAGACTTTAATAGGCTGGCACATGGACAGCCTGAATGGTGTGACTTCCAGACCAAAAATGGTAACTGGTAAAGGATTGTTGCATAGCTGTTCTGGCAGAAGGGAGTGTGAGGACAGAGAGGTCTTTTCCGGGGGAAATGTGCACATATTAAAATTGTTATGGAGCTTTAGGCACAAGAAACCATACAGGGTGTATCTGGGAAGGAGTTCAAGAGTCTGTAGAAGAGGTCTATGATGTCGACTTGAGAAAGAGATGGAAAGAAAGGAAGAAAGTAACTGCCTTGTCATGAGAGGACAACATGCAGCACTGGAGTGAAGGCAATGGAGATGCATAAAAGGCTGCAAGAAGAGTGAGTCTGGGGATGATAGTGATGAACTAGTTTTGAGTTGCAAAGGAGTGTGGAATTTCCTCCAAAACCTGGGAAAATAAGGCAGAAATATGGATAATCTGAGGTTTTAGTGAAAGAGAGCAAATCACATGTGGACTTGTGTTAAATTTGCAATAATTTGTCATCCTCAAGGTTACAAAGATCCTTTAAAATAATAACTTCAGAATGTTTTTATGTATAATATTTTCACATGGGGGCAGACTATGTGTAGGTTTTATAAAGCCTATACATCTTCCCTTTTTGCTCCATACAGTGTTAACAGTGTGAGTAAACACTTTCTAAATAAGTTTCTAAATGTTCTTTTGCTGAGAACAATTTAGGAAACAGGGAATTTTTCCTTAGATTCCAGAAGCATTAGAGTTCAGCTGCCATATAAACCCGTACCTGGACGCTAAGGCTATTTTTCAGCAACACACATAAAAGAGATTTCCAGGCTCATGCCTGGATGAGCCTGTGGCATACAGCATCCTCCTTGGGGTCTGCATTCCATGTAGAAGAAAGCTGTGCACCTATGCCAGATGTAAGTCACGATCTTCAACAAAAGTTCTTGCTCTGGACAACCAGGAGAGGAGGCATATCAGACATGATCCAGCTCTGTCAGAAGCACAATCTAAATATTACCCAAGGCACTTTTTTATAAATATGAGGTAAAAATGTTAAGAACACATTGTATCAGAAACCACCATATTTTATAGGAAGAGAAATAAAGGAATAATGGGGTCATGTTCACCTTTCAGACCCTGATGCATCTTAAGACAACACAGACTTAACGCCCCTTTCATGTGTCTTTCCCCAGTTCACAGCATGCCAAGGACTCCCCTGAATTTCCACTCCCCTTCTCATTGGTGGCCTCTCAGGCTGATGAAAAGCCATGAAGGGATTTTGCAGGTGACCATGCTTTCTTCTTGACTCATTCCCAGTTTTTAAGAACAAATCTGTCTGTTTGTTGTCCTTTCTTTTTCTTTGCTTTGCCAGCCATTTCTGTGTAGCTACCTGCACATCCTCACCAGATAAGTGCTCCCCAGTGCTAAGGGTCACAACGGTAGATAGCAAAACACTGACACTAGTATGCAGAACTTATGCCCCCAGAAAAGTGGTGAAGGAAACCAGGAGGACGAGAAAAGGCTCATCCATCAAGGAAAGAAAACACTCAGAGGAAAAAAAAAATCTGCAATGATTGCATCCATGCAATACACCTCATGGCTTCCTCCAGTTCTCTGTATGTAGTTTGTACAGACTTGTCACATTTCCATGGACTCATACAGTGGCCAAGCCATGATCCCAAGGATCACACACTGCAGGCATGGAGCAGCTCTGAATTTTCTGTAGGAAGTGGGAATCTGTAAGATCAGCACTAAGGAACAGGGTTTTTTTTCCTGAATGCCAAGTAGGAAATCTCTAGCTGAAGTGATGACCTCTTAGGGTTCTTATGTTTCTATAAACTCCTAAACGTTTCTGCCCCAGGAGTATTTTTAGGGAAATACGCTAAGAAAACATCATTATTTATGTATCACAGGAAAAAAAAAAAAAAAAGAACACAAAGAACAACCAAACATAAAAAAAAAAATCAGACCAAACCAACCCACACACCTTTTCTTGGAAATTTAGCTTAGTTTATTAGCTGAAGACATGTGATTTTGTCTTATATTAAGGTGGTTATAAAGTTCTGTGTTAACAGATAGTATTTAGAAATATATATATATGGTTTGTCGAACTGATGTAGAACTCTGTGTTAATTTCCTGAGAAGCCTAGTGCTGCACTGGTCAAAAACACAGAATGAGTATTTACTGTGGCATTTAGCACTCATTTTCAACTTCCAATGGCATTGCAGTTTAGTGAGACCATCTTCAGAAGATGCCCATTACTGATGACACAGGAAGTGCTGCTAAAAATACAATTACATTCTTTGATATTAATGATATGTGTTCAAATTCATGTTTACATACTTTTGATTCAGCCACGTAATAGTATTTACAATGCAAAATTCTTTTCTCTCACCAGCACCCCAAAAAATTAAAGTAATTTATGTCAAAAAGTAAGAAACACCAAATACATCATTATGCTTCTAACTATTTGCTGTTGGAGGCATTAAAAGAATTTTAAAATTCAAAATGTAATGGACTTGATGGATTTTTGTTTTAGACTTTGGTTTAGAAATTATTATGATTATATGTATTTTTTTAAAATATACTTTGGGCATTTAAGATGCAAAATACTCAAACACTGTGTGCCAGATCAACAGCTATCTTTTGTTCAATGTTATAGAACTTGCTGAAATGTATTTTGGTCAAAGTTTAAAAAGTTATGATCTTCATCTCAGTCTAGACCATAACATTCTTTTGCCACTTCTATTCCCCTAAAATCCCTTAGGAACTGATCGGAAAGTTCTCCCTAATTACAGTTAGCATTTAGCTAATGAAGTAAGAAATAGCTATTGCTTCCCTAATCTACCTCAAATATTGTTATTAAATTAGGAAATCTGATTTATTGTTTTAAATAAGATAAATGCTGGATGTGGGTATTTTTCCTGCATGCAGTATGTACACTTCGTGCAGCTCTGCCATTCCCTTGGTGGGGTCCCAGGCTGTGCAAGCAGAAACTGCACTCCTACTGAGTCCACTTAACTGCTGCTTTCTGTTGGGCATGAGTAGCAAGAAATAACGACTCTAGATGATGTTCCTGCTGAAGAAGTGTGCCACTGAGAATCCATATGTCCCGAAACTAGCTACCTCTGTAGGGTTTCAATGCTACATACATATGTGTGTGTATCACCTTCATTTGTGTGTGGAATAAGAGTCAGTGTACAGCTGACTGGTGAACAGCTTTAAAAACTGAATGCAGACTTCACTGGTTCATGATTACATGAAAACTTCCTTAAGTTTTTATAGTTTTTAATTTCCCAAATAATGGGGTATTCATAATGGTCTGAAATACTTACTCTATCATTTACGTTCTCTGCTTGATAATTTTCATGTCTTCAATGTCTTTCTGTTCACCATCACTACCTTACATTGAAGATAGTCTTTGAAAAACATTTTTTTCATCTTTAACTAGTTGCTTGACAAGTAGTGATTGGAAAAATAGTTTCTAACCAAGAAAGCAATTTTAAATTAGATATTGCTTTTCTCCAAGCTTAATCAAGGCCCTATAGACGTTATGGCAGGTTAGATTTTAAATATTTTTTAATAAGAAAAAAAACAAGTTCTTCAATGATTAATCAGTAGACCATGGACTCATAGAATCATAGAATGGTTTAGGTTGGAAGGGACCTTAAAAATCATTTAGTTCCAACTCCCCTGCTGTGGGCAGGGACACTTTCCACTAGACTAGGTTGCTCAAAGCCCCATCCAGCCTGGCTGTGAACACTCCCAGGGATGGGGTATCCACAACTTCTCCAGGCAACCTGTTCCAGTGCCTCACCACCCTCACAGGAAAGATAGCTTCCTAGTATATAATCTAAATCTACCCTCTTTCAGTTTAAAATCATTCCCCTTTGTCCTAACACTATATGCCCTTGTCAAAAATCTTTCTTCATCTTTCTTGTAGGCCCTCATTAGGTACCACAGGGCTGCTCTGAAGTCTCCCTGGAGTCTTCTCTTCTCTGGGCTGAAAAGGCCAGCTCACTCAGCCTCTCTTCATAAGAGAGGTGCTTCAAACCCTCTGATCATTTCCATAGGCATCCTCTGGAATTGCTCTGAAAGATCCATGTTCTTTTTAAACTGGGGGTCCCAGAGCTGGACACAGTGGGGTCTCACAAGGGCAGAGTAAAGGGACAGAATCACCTTCCTTACTGTCTCTCTGCCTTTTTACTGGGATGCATGTCTCCTGTGCCTGGGACAGGTGAGTCTTGAATATTAATCAGATTTCTTGGCCACCTCTTCCCTCCAGAGCTTTATCCCATGGTACTCTACCAAGCAAAACCCTGAAAGTCTACTCTCCTGAAGTCCAGGGTAGCGATCTTGCTGTGCACCCTTCTCACTGCCCTAAGAATCTTGTATTCCACTATTTCATGGTCACTGCAACCAAGGCTGCCTCGAACTTCACATTTCCCGCCAGCCCCTCCTTGTTGGCAGGAACAAGTTCCAGCACAATACCTCTCCTCATTGGCTCTTCCGTCACTTGGAGAAGGAGGGTATCACCAGTGCATTCCAGGAACCTCTTGGGGTTTCTTGTGCCCTACTCTGCTGTGACTCCAGCAGGTATCAAGGTGGTTGAAGTCCCCCATGAGAATCAGGGCTTGTGAATATTAAGTCCCTCCTATCTGTCTGTAGAGGCCTTCATCAGCTCAGTCTTCTAATGGGTGGCCTGCACGAGATCCCCACTATAATATTACCTGTCCCTACCCTCCCTTTAATCCTGACCATAAACTCTTGGTCCTCTGCTCATCTATCCCCAGACAGAGCTCCACACACTCCAGCTGGTCATTGATACGGAGGGCAACAACCCCTCTTTGTCTCCACTGCCTGTCCTTCCTAAACAGACTGCATCCTTCCATTCCAAGACTCCAGTCATAGGAGCCATCCCACCATGTCTCTGTGATGCCAACAAGATCACAGCACTGCAGGTGTGTGCATGTCTTGTTTATTCCTGAGGCTATGTGCATTTTGCATTCAAGTACTGGCTGCAATGGCTGGAATTCCTTTGTGCTCCTTTTCCAAGCTGGGATTTTAGTTCATACCCAGGCTAGGCTGCATGCTTAGAGACTCAAAGATATGATCAAATTACTGAATATCAGCTGAAGTTCACTGCTTGTCCGTCCCTATGCTCCTAGCTGACACACATGTGAGGTAATGCAACTCTACTTAAAGCCTCTAGCCCATATGGTAAGCAAGGTTGAACTGGCAGGATGCTATGAATGAACACACACATGTGTGAGCTAATGTACTGTAACTTGTTAAGCCTCAGGAACATGGTCTGGGCCATAAATCACACACATTGTGTGTAATTTCAGTGTCAGTTCAAGGTGACAGGAACCCATGCCCTGGCACTAACCTTCAATTTCCTGATATCCTTCGAAGGACTTTTGACACAATGATCTACTTTGGTCTGGTTCATTATTATTGTGCTCCGTCTGTGGCAAAAAGGGAGAAGCAAACGGCAAAAGCTTTATCTCCCTACCATCATTCCTTTAACAAGAGAGCCTCTAGTGCTGACATGTATGGCTTTATGGTTTCATACTCCTCTCAAACTCCCAAAATATAGGACATTAAAAATAAATCAGATGAGATGCTGAGTTAGCACTGTTTATTTTTATAAAAGTTTCTACACAGCTTTTTTTGAAACTCTTGCTATGAAAGTCACCCAAAAGTTTTTTAAGATGGAGAAGGTATGGTTTTGTGTTCTTTCTCAGAAAATAGATTATTCTGTTAATTTCAGTAATTGCTCTATTTATAATAGATTGAACAAATAAACCACAAGGAACAAATGCATGTTTTAAGTGAGGTTTTCTTCCAGAACTCCACAAAGAGCCATCACTAAAAACAGTGAAAAATATTTTGTGGTTACGAAAATATATGATTCATTTGTGGGCAGAAGAAACATTTGATCAAAAAAAATCACAAAGTAGTAATATTTGTCTCATTTTCTTTGGTTTGACACACTGTTTATACTGCAACTGTGATGAATGCAGTTTACTGTGCTCTGTTCCTGTAAATTATGATTGTTTGAATAATGTAGTTTTGAGGCTAAGAAGCTGCACTCAAACTTAATGACTAACATAAAATTAAAAACCCTATATAGAATTGCAACAAAATCACCTCAGGTACATCTGTAATTTCCAAGGAGTTTGGATCCCTGTCTCTGGCCTTCTGGTCTCTGGTACTAGTCTGCGGCAGATCCATCCCCGTATGTAAGTCAATACTGTAGTCTGCTTCTCCACATTGATCTTAGATCATCTTTTAATGTAATGCTGCATTATTTTTAGGAATCCTAAGGAGGTATGGAGAATAAATTTATTTTCTGCAACTATGTTCAGATCAGTTTAATTTATGGTCAGCAGTTGTGATATCCAAGCCAGAATATCCAATTCTCAAATTAAAATTTTTCCATGAACATACAGGGTTAGATAAGGTTTACAGGTGTAATGCTTAAAATCAGAAATCATCAGACCTTTTTCTCACTAGTATAGTTTATGTATTTCTATTAGTCAAGTGAGGAATGTAGAGCTTGTTTTTAAGAAAAAATAAAAATGGTTCAGTAGCAAAAGGATCCTTCTTATCCCTCTGGTGTCTGCAAAGTTAATAAAACTCTAACACAGGTATGTGCCCTTTTTTTTTTTTTAAGGGCACACTTTTGATGACTAGAAAGTCACTCTAAAGCAGAATTTTGAAGCTATTATTGTATCTTGCAGTGCACTTTGTGCTGTTTATTGCTACCAAGGCCTTCCAGTCTGCACTCTCCAGTAAATGCAGGCAATTAAAACTCTTCATATACCTCCTGGAACAGGAACCCAAGTGTTTTTATTTGTGAATACAATGGTATACTTAATGCTATTGCTGTGCTTTAGATGAACACAGAACCATTACTAACATGAATGCAAACAAGGTCAGATTGGACTGCTTTATCTTGTGTTTGCCATGGATAGGGGCACGCTCTGTTCTGCCATCATGGTGACTTCACAGGCCACCATAATTTAGCTGAAGGTTTAAATCTAACGTTTCAGACAAGCCTAATAATAATACAGTTCAGTCCCTCCAAGCACATTTCTGGGCTGTTAAAATGCCATAATCAGTAAAAGTATAGCTCTTTAAGTAACGTTACCTTTCCATCTCTCTTTCCCTTGCTTTACAAAGAGAACAATAGCGTCCTTGCTGTAATGCTGTAAGGCTTCTTTCATTAATGCATGTATGGCACCTTGAAATTTATGAATAATAGATTTTGGACTTTAATGAGAAATTATAGGGATTTCTTTAAAAATCCTTGATCCCATACTGAAGAGAATTCTCTATCAACATCAACAAATTTGAGACTTCTGACTTTTTTAGATGGAAAAGTTGATCTGTTGCTTGTTTGTTTCATCAACTGAATTTAAAGTTTTATCATAGTATTTCCATACTAAGTGGTCTTTATCAAGCAATAATAGTTTGATAAAACTCTCAAAAAATGGAGCAAAACTTGGAGGGAGGATAACTACTTTCATATTATAAATTATATGTAAAATGGATGGTTTTCATAATGATACATAATGCACTGCTTTAACTGTCTACATTGTATTGTACAATGCTTTGTCTGTATGGAATTGCACCAGCTGTACCTGCTGTGCCTTTGTAGAGCCCTATTCAGCACTCCTTATTCACTCCCTCCTTTGGCAAAGCCCCCTCTGAAGTCAGTGTGTGATATGCTACAGTAAGAAGTGCTGAATAGAACCCTTAAATGATAACTCCTTGGAAGAGAAAGCTGCCACTTTTCTCACACTTCTCTTACTGTATAATGCAACTTGGACTGAAGATGCTATGAAAATACTACTAATAATAGATTGAGCAACTACATCAGGCAAATCATGATAGCTCTCAAGAAACGCCATCCTTTTTTCAGCATAAAGGAATCAAAGAAGGCTTCAGAATACCAGCATTGCTGTTACATTTAAATATTGTGAGCACTAGCATTTTTAATTTTGTGTATGAAGTCCACAAATATTAAGTGGCATCTTAAAATTTAAAAAATTATTATTTTTCAGAAAGGTATTATATATTCACAAGATTAACTAACAATGGGCACATTTTCAGCCTCTAGGCCATAACTATGTCTTACACTAATGAGAAACTTATATCTTGTACTAATGAATAAGGTACAGTTATTTCTCTGCTGAGATTATTCTAAGTGCTGTATTAATCTGTATTTAGGCTTTTCAAAAAGTGCAGCTCCACAGAATGTCTTTGTCTGTTCAACATTCAAGTTTTCTTGGCCTTCTACAATTTTATTCGATAGCTTTAACAAACTCTCTGTGCCAACAAACCCTAGCCAATTTTACATCTTAAAAAAAGAACACTTAAAACAATTTGACTAAACGCCTTTACAGCTTTGGTTTTAATTAGATGTTTTGCTTCTTCAGCTTACTGGAAAGAGCTAGATAGCTTCTAACCATGTCAGTCTATATAACAGCAGGTGTCAGCTTTAACTGCCTCTGAAAATTTTAAATGTATTCAATTAAAAGAATCCCTTAGAGAATGATACTTTTTATGTTCATTTTTCTTATATGAGGTTTGCAACATGTTTTCTTTCTATACACTATGTTCTTGTTGATTCTGTGACCCAATTATGCCTAAAATTTTTAATATCAGAGTACATTCAGTTAGTGCTTTCATCTTAATAAAATCCATCAGAAAAATTGATTGTTCCACAAGTGTCATTTGGGAAGGTAAGACTCTCTCTATATATATTTTTTCAGGAAACCAGAGTAATCTTGACACCAGAACAGTAAGTGGTTATCTGAGCAATAATAGGTGAGAAAATTGATAGCTTTGAGATCTGAAATATTCTCATATTCTGATCTCAATACACAAACCTACATGCGTAGCCATATATCTTTGTGGCCTTTCCTGGGCAGGAGTAAAAGAGCTGCAGAACTGGGCAGACACTATGAAACAGGACAGACACATATATAAGCTGTGTGTGCAAATGCATATACAAATATGCTCAAGTGCAATTAAAATAAACATGCTTGTCCTTCCTCTACCAGCAGGCAGTTAGATTTTTCAATTAATGTTAACTTTGTTATTCTACCGCCTGAATTACCATATTAAAAACCCTCTCCTGGATGATGTCACAGTTCCAAGCATTTTTCTCATGGTAAAAATGAAACAGGTTATGAAGCTATAATATCATGAGGGCTACCTAGAAAAGAAAAAAATACTTTGTAAAAAAAGTTGTAATGATGTAATAACTTACCCATTTTACTTGAAAATAGGTGTATGTCAGGATAAAAGTTGCATAAGGTACTATCTTATTTATTCATGACTAGTTACTCTAAATTTTGTTACATCAGGCTTAATATGATATCCAAAATCTGCCTCTGACCAGGTCCTAGGAAAAGCTCCCAGTGAGTCACCGTCTAACTTTAACAAAATAAAAAGGTATCTTCTCAATGTTATAGGATCAGTCAAGCACTAGGGAGTGACAAATTAGGAGCAAACCAGGTGCTTACCACGTGTAAAGCGATCATGTTTTCATGTGTGCCAATCTAAGAACTGAGAATAAATCCTGAAATGCTTGCAGATAAATTAATGATGATATGCTGAAGTTTTTTGCATAGTTGGTAATGTGACATTTAAAAAGACATTCTAAAGGTTTGAAATAGATTCTGAACACACTGCTACTCCAGGCAACAAAATTCAAACTCAAACTAGGTGAAAAAAAAATCGTCTGCTATGTACAGTGGTGTTGGATAGCCAGAATAAAAAAATACCACATTGGGCAGATCTGGTTACAGGAAATGATGTTTCAAAGTCTGAGGAAGCTGATTACATCACCTGCTTGATTTGAAAGACATCTTTCAATATGTCAAAAGTGTTTTGCTAGAAAGCAGATCAGGAAGTGATAGGTGATTGTGAGAATGAATCAGGAGCACTGCATGCATGAAAGAAGAAGAAAGAAAAATAGGGATGCTATGGAGAAGAAATTAAAAAAAAATGTGAAAAAGCTGGAAGAGGCTGCAACAAAGCAAAACATTTTTAAGCTGCTGCTGGTTGAGAAAGGTTTACTTGAAAGAAGAATTCAAGAAAGCAGCAGGGGAAATAATAAAAAAAAAAAAAAGAAAAACTGATCGATCTAAAAAAGAAAAGAATAAAGGAAAATGTTATAATATGGAGAGACTTCAACTGTAAGGGATGACCTAGCAACAAATACCTAAAAAACCAAAAAATAAAATAGCTATGGGAAGAACTCTGGATATGCATTGGTATTACTACAGAGAAAATGCAGAACTGAGAAGACAAATTGAACTTTCTTCTATTTCTGGGTCATGAGGAGACACCTTTAAATGCAACAAGCAAGTTCTTTGTGTAAGAAAAATTACCAGAGACTACCAAAAACCTAGGAAGGCTTTTATTTTGTTCCAGTGGTCAAGAATCACAACAAATATTGCCTCTTAGGATATTGAGAAGAAATCTTTCAAATAGTATTTGAATAAGGGAAATATTCAGTTAAGGGAAATAAATTTACAATTCCATGTTTGACAGATTCCTCTGTCTGCTTTCTGTAGATCTCTCTTGCTCCCTGCTATGGACTTAAAGGAAACGATATATGTGCTGTCAGGTCTACCATATCCATTTCTTATAAGGAGAAAATTTAAAATTTATTACTAATGTTAAATCAGTCCAGATGAGTCTGTAGCTTTACCATGTGTCCAGAGGAGACCATTTTGCAGTCATAAGGACTCACATGAATACCAAGTTGTTGGATTCAATGAACTTGACATTGTTTTATATTAGTATCTCATGCTGTTAAAAGTATTGATGAAAGCCTGAACGTAAAGGACAACTGAGTAGTTGAATCCAATAAACAATATTGTTTGTGGTGGATAAATAACATGTCTATTAGAGCTATGAAATAATTTACAATACAACAAACAGAGTTATATCTGAATTAATTTGTTATCATTTACATTCTTCATGCTCTTGAGTCAGTGTTCTCCTCCAATATTTTAATTTTAGAATCCAAAGAAATTTTCCCTTTGGTCTCATTATTCTTGCTCTAAAACTTACTTTTAGTCTTATGGTGTCTGGGTGTAGCACTTGAAAAATTAGTTAATGAGGTCCTTGGTTATCTTCAGCAATACTTTTTATGTCCTTACTTATCTGACTGACAGTAGCCGCTTCAGTGTAAATTGATAATCTAGGAGACTGTATCAGTTCATAGGGTGTAGGTGGCTGCAGATCTTTGCAAATCCAGAGCATGATAGTTACATGGGTCATTGACCCAAAGCCCGAGTGGAAAAGAAGGAGAGATGTTAAATTTATGCAACATGAAGTTTGAAGTATGTCATACTTAATTTTGATTTTTTTCCATTGATATGTATTTTCCATAGTTCTAAATTCTGTCACAACCTGTATTTGAAAAATATTATTTTGCTTGCTATCTGAATTGCCATCTAATCTTCAACATTTTTGACAACTTTGTTGTTTGGTTGGTTTTGTATTTTTGTAGAGTGGCAAGAAACATTAAATAAAGAAAAACTTTTAAGAAAATAAGCAAATATCTAGTCTTAAACACAGATAGAAATCAGATTGCTGTTTGTCTGCAGTACACAAACAAGCTAATCATAATAATGTTAATATCACAAGCCAAATTAGAAAGGAAAGTTCATGCTTACATGAAGGGATAGGAAGGGCATATTTATACCTAAATTAGAATTTCAACTATGTGTGTGCTACATTGTTTTACAGTGTTTACTCATTGCCTATTCGTATGTATATACTGTGTGTATACTTCACCTGTTTCTGCAGTCATTAGTTGTGAAGAGTTTAGCAATTTTTGAGTGTGTAAAAGTGTCATAAAAATCAACCACATTGTTCTGAAGTGCTATAGTCTAGTTTAACCCACAAGCTACATGAGTAAGTTCTCATTTCAGCATTTTAAAGTTACCAGGATAATTGAATAAAATGAGTCTGTACCAGGAAATTTTCAAGGTACTCAAATGGAATTTGCGTTTCACAATACAAAACGTTGTGCAAAACATTGTACAAAACATTGTACAAAACATTACCAAGTGTAACACAGTTGTGACTGTTGAAAGCTATATTTTTTCCCTGTGAGTACTTTGAAAACCCTTGGCAGAGAAACAATGATGATTTCTAGTAGAATCTCAAAATGCCTTTCTCTCTGTTCTCTCTCCGGAGACTTGACAGCTCAATACACTAACCACTATACCTTGTACTTTTTCTTGTTATCTCACTTGCACTGGGTGCTAGTTATTGGTCTGGGGAATAAAAGTCGGATTGTATTCTAGCAGCTAGCCATCAGACACGACTTTCCATGAGGCAAAGTATGTGTTAACCAAAGTTCAGATGCTTACACAGTATTTAGATTTTGCTCCTTACACTGACATTTATGAAACTAATGCCTGTTGTGCTTATAAGAAGCAAAGTTTGATCTGGGGAACATGGCCAACTACAGAATAGAATAGAATAGAATAGAATAGAATAGAATAGAATAGAATAGAATAGAATAGAATAGAATAGAATAGAATAGAATATCCTGAGTTGCAAGGGACCCACCAAGATCATCAAATTGAACTCTCTATACAACATGGTTGGATGGTCTCTGGCTTACTGGCCCAGAGCAAGCGTATGGTTGGAAGGAGATGAGAAGGAAGCCAGTGTGACTGTTCTGCTGAACTTGATTCTTCCAGCACAGAAATTTCATGTAACACTGTCTCTCTCTTGGGAAGAAATTATTAATTATGATTATTATTATAGTCTTGTAGTAACATATGAATACTAATTTTTTTTTCTTTGAGGTAGGTTAACTTCTGTCTTAATTTCTTTTCTTAAATTATAACTCTCCAGTAGGTCATGGTACTAATTAGCTGAATTGGAAGTTGCATAGAAAAAAATTCTAGACATTATGATGTGAATATACCATTTAATGAGGACTATGAAACTAAAAATGACATTTTTCCCTATAATTAAAAATAATTTTTATACGATCATATTTCTTACTTTTGAAAGACCTTTGAGTAGTCTTACTACATGTATTTGAAATATTTGAGGCTTTACTTAAAATTCATCTGTAATTAAAACTGTTTTTCTGCAACAGTCAACTCAAAAAATTTCCATATCCTGTTGTATCTAGTACTAGAGTCAAAGTGGTTCATACAGAACATATGATGTTATAGGTATGCATGTAAAGTGGCTATACCCCTGAAAAATTCAACCTCTTCTAGACAGCATTAATAAAAAATGGTTTATTTTGCCCTACCTCTGATGAATCCTCAATTATTTTAACCTTGCTGGTACAAAATGTATGAAATATATTGTCAAAGATCTCTGTGTATTGCTTATAAGAAAACATGAAGCTGTATGAAATTAAAAATTCATCCCATGAAAGAAATGGAAGTCGATGTTCTTAGCCAATGTGAACTCTTTATGAAGTTCTTAGCTCACTTCATATTTGTCTGTGTCGTAAGCTTTTACCAGTGAAAGTGCATCAGGTTCATGAAATATCATGAGCTTTGTTTCTATTTCTGGCTTTGAATAGTTGAGGTTTTATGTGTATGGGTTTGTTTGTGGGTTTTTGGTTTGGTGTCATGCTCCCCACCCCCTCAAAAATGTTTGTTATGTCTACGTAAATTGTCAATGACCTTACAAGCTCACAAGTGATACAGTCTATAGTGAAAAATGAAAGGTCCTGAATTGGAAATAAAACCAAGGTTTGTTTCAAAACTAGTTCCTTATGTGTTAATCCAGATTATTTGTAAACATATAAATGGTTTATTTGTCTCAAAATGAAGTAAATAAACAACAGAATAAATAGTAATTGTTCAAATAATTAGAAAATACAAAACCTCTGGGATATACCTCCATTTCCTAGAATACTGCAGTAGTTCTGCTTGGTTTAGGATGAAAGTGACACCAATGGTTTCATTTTTTATTGTGACCCTTTCTTCTTCTTCTACATCTGTTGTTAAAGGCCCTTGCTTCTACATCTATTGTTAAAGGCCAAATTAAGCATTTGCTTGCTTGTAGTCAGTTTCCTTGTTAAGAACTTCTTAAGATTGACCTTTCTCCTAAGACAAGAGGGGTGGGTATCCAGACTCTGGTGCCACAGTGCTGCAGGCTGCAATGCAGCTGTACAGGGACTGGGAAGGGGTGTGGGCACAGACACACGTTGTGCCCTTGCCTTGGCAGGGAAGCACTGTAAGCTGCTGCCACTGATACGGGTGGGCAGCGGGTCCACCTGTGGGAGATGCTTCTTGTTTGCATAAAGGACTGCCACAGCATTGTCCTCCCTGCTCATGTCCTGCTTTGCCTGGGACATGTACTTATGATCTGCTCCCCGAAGGGAGAGCCCTCAAAGCCCTCCAGCTCTCAAAGCCGGACAGTCACATGGAGAGGGCAGCGGGACTGCTGACTGCCTGGCAGTCTGCTCCCACCAGAGGTATGCAAGGTCGTTTACCTCTTGTAAAGCGCTATCAGTGCAACTCCCCCAACCAGAATGTGGCACAGACACTACTGCACTGTCCCTCTGATCATGGAGTCATCTGAAGTCTCAGAGCCAAAATGTGCATGTGTTTTGTATTCTATTAAAGCATGAACCTCTACTGTAAAAGTTACAGAAGATGCTACTGAGTTGAATGTGTCTAGTATAATGTTCTAAAATACTTGAAAACTAAGGAAACCACATGTTTTAATTCAAGTGTCTTTGTATCTGAGTGACTTGACCCTCTGAGTGACTTTCTTTCAGCTTTATTTGTATTTAACTCCTCAGTATTCCACAAAGTGTTTGACAATGAGCATGCTGCCTTCCCAGGGGATCAAGTAGTGTCTGGGGAGAAGGATAGGAGGATTGTCTGGAGCTTTTATTTTGAGTCTTTACCATCACATCTTGTGGCTAAAGAGAGCTTACAAAAATAATCTGAGGGGGTTTCCTGGCTACACATCGAAGTAGGCCATGGCTGCTGTCTTCTAATGTGCATATGAGTTACGTGTCAAAAACTTCACAGCTCAGGTATCCCCTTCTCATAACAGGAGTTGTTTGAAATGAAGAACTACTGTCTTGGTTCAAACACAAGGAGAAGGGTCCCAGTTGTTAAATTGTGTGATTTAAATATACATTTACACTTGGAGGGATTTCCAGGCACCTTTAATATTAGGCAGAGCATTTTAAAGAGTATTTCTGTTCAATTCACCTTAGAATCATAAAGAAACAGTGTATTTTTAGTGTCATTTGAGAGATAAGATAAAAATAAAAATATGTAGCTCAAGCCTTAGAAAATAAATTTAAATAAAACTGAATGTTGGCATTGGGATCTTAAAAAAAAAAAAAAAAAAGATAAACACAAAATCAACAAAAAACCCCACCCCTCTGTTTGGGACTAGTATAAGGGGAAATTGCCATTAATGTCCCTGTCAAATACAACATACACAGTCAAACCTGTGAAGTTTCCCTGAGTTCAGGCTGGTTATCTCACAAATCTGTGCAAAGCTCTGGTGAATAATTTATACCAGGCTTGAGGTGACAAGTTAAACACACCCATTTTGTCTAAAATGCTATGAAGGCATCAAGATGGAGCCAAGCTGCAGGGTGAGTAGAGCTCGGCTGATGGGAATCTGAGCATGTCGAGAAAGGGGGATGCTGCTGTAAAGAAAATGAAATGTAATGAGATACTTTTTCATGCATAATTCATGGGTGAAAACATGACTGCATAAAAAGCCATGGATTTTAACAAGGCAGGGCTGCAATCATACACATTATCTTCCCAGAGGAACTTTATATAATATTGGTGAAAAAGAGAGGATTCTGAATACCAGTACAAAATAAAGCTGACGTTTTCAGATGCAGTAGAATTTACTTTAATGTACAATGGTTGTAAAGGAAACAATTTATATTTACACCTCAAAATAGTTCACAGGAAAAAAAAATTACTTTAAAATATATACCTGTATTTTCTAGCTTAAAGAAAAAAAGAAAGTGAGGAATGAGAAAAATGTCTCATATGGATAAAAAAAATTTAAAATCCATAAGCAGTATTTTGTTGAATGTGTTGTTAGGACTGTGCTTTGAAATCTTTTGCAAGCATTTTCACTTTTTAGAAGCAAAACTTTTGATAGGAATGACTGCTGTGAACAGGCTTTAAAAAAGATAAAATGTTAGCTATTGTCACCATAAAATTTAATTTGGTTGCATTTGCAAAAGCAAATACTGTAATTCAGCTTTCAAGAACAGTTTAGTGGCTAGCACATGACTGTTTGAAATGGTGTTTAACGCTTGGGGTATTTAGTTGAAGGGATTAAAAATGGAATGTTGATTAAAGCTTGGGATGTCTTAAATTTATCACCACAAAATCCTAATGACAGACTTAGCTGGAAGGAACAGGGGTGCCTCCTTTAGCTGTTCACTTCGTAGAAGCAGATCACATACAGAAAAGGCACCAGAACAAGCCATAGGGAGCTTCAGAATCACACAAGCTGAGGGAATCTGTGAAGTTATTTGTTTAGTTTACATTGCACAATTTCAATATTTGTAAGGAAAGTAAAATAGCCATTTTACATCCAGTTATGGTTCTATAGTCCTGACAGTTGGGTGAAGAACACATTAAGAGTTCAAAATGATTGATATTTCAAAGTGTTCACCTTCCATGGAATTTTTTTTTCTCCCTGAGTTGTATAGTGTAAGAAGCAGAGAAACACTACAAAGAGAAACAGGTTGAGCTGGTATAGTCACTAAACAATCCAAGCGATTTAAATAATGTCACTAACCCATGTTCACAAGGAATCCAAAAGCCTTCAGGTTTTGACAGTAAAAAATAAATATGGTCTCTTTTTGACCTGGACAATAATTTAATATCTCATATGGAATTTTATTAGTTCCCAGCTTTCATAGAAATTCAAGTTAGAAGAAACACATAGCTTCCCTTTGTTGTCTCAGACTGGCAGTGTAATGGTGTTTCCATGTATGATCTCTAACTGTGCCTTTTCACAAAAACCTTTCCTTCTTAAGTTGTCTATTGTCTGCATTTTTAATTTTTCTCAATGTTATCTCAATACAAAACACTGCTCCTCTGCAGCTTTTGCAGACATCACTTAGCCTTTAAATAGCATGACAATGATCTGTCTCACAGCCTGAATTAGTGAAATCTGATTAGCTATTGGTTTAGTGCAGGACTAGCTTGTCATACTTGCTCAATCCCCATGTACAAGACTTTACAACTTGAGCTCATCCTGGTCTGTAAATAGCTAATTTTTTGTAATGGTTTCCCTATTTTTAATAATTCTGTGTTGTTAAGGGGGACCAGTAAAGGAGGAAGAGGACATAAGGGTCTCTCAATTAGAGTAAAGACTATCTGTCAGCTCCTGCTGCAGAATTTGCAGAGGACTTATTTCCATCTTTTCCCTCTACTTCTTGGAGGATGTGTCATCATTCACATGTTCACACTGGCTTTTGCTGATTATTTAGCCTCCTTGACAGAGACATTTTAAAGCATGGAAAGGGTTTGTTTGCTTAAGTAGCTGTTCTTCATGTGATGAAGTTCTCCTGTCTTCCATCAGGCTTAATGGTTAGCTAAATACTTGAAAATGTAAAGCATCTGAAATGGGAATCAAATGACAATACTGTTAAAATCTCCCTCAAGGCACCATGTGGCACAGGCTGTGCAGTTAGGAGGATGCAGCTATGCTGAGCTCACATAATTGGGTTTTGTTTTCTGCTTCTTTTCTTCTTAACTTTGAATAGAGCCCCTCAAAAGTTACATGGTTGGACTGCGTCAGATGTTTGGAGGGTCAGGGACTCCGTGGTGTTGTATCACTGAACTCTGCTTCCAGTCTTAGTGATTTGAGTCTCTCTGTGTCTTGACCTAAAGGAAAATATTATTTGTTTGATCTTCTAAGGCACTGGCATACATGATAAAAGCACCCCAAATTCTGAAAAGTAACCTCAGAAAAAAAATGTCAAAAACCCCTAGAATAAAACATCAAGACAAATATTGGTATGGACTACAAGACTATAGCGGAGTTATGTGAAAAAGCACATCAAATGCCTGTCAGTAAGTATAACATTGTAGACCAGTAGCCAAATCATTAACTAATGATTTCTGAAGCAGCTAAAATATTCCAGTCAGTTGGACAAGGTGTAGAAAAAACTGTAACCTGGGAGACAAAAATACTTAATTCTGGTACTTTTTCTAAAACTGATTGCTCTGTGGGTTTTAGCAAAGTACTTAATCTCTTAACTTCTATCTCAAAAATAGTAGTGACAGTAATAGTGGGAATGGTAATAATATTCTAAATGAGGCTGAATATTAACTTGTTGCTAAAATATTTTACATATGCTATAAATTTTAAGGTGTAAGGTATAGATATTAAGGTGCATCCTGTTGTTGGTGTTAGACCTTGCTAGGAGTTCATGCTCAGCACTGTGTCCTCTGAAATAAACGTTAGTCAAGCTTAGCCATTGACATCATACTACTAGAAAAATTGTACATTCAACAGCGACAAGGTAGGCCTGTCAGAAGTCTGAAGGCAGTGAGAAGGGTTTCTCTTAACACAAATCATCACCAAGGTTACTAAGAATATTCCCATCATACATATTATACACTCTTTTGCTTTTTAAGATGTGAAAATGAGACATATGCACTGGTGTTTTAATTTAGGTAATGATTTTCTATCTTTGGCAGCAAAAAAATGGAACTGAAGAAATAGACTTCTACCCATACATTTTCCTGCAAAATGGCATGAAAAAAATGAAGTGATAAAGATAAACTATAATTTATTTACCCATACCTACAGTGTTGTAAGGTCATAGGTGAAGTGCTATCAATGTTAGGGAAGAAAAGGAATGAGGAACAAAAGTGTAAGTGAAAATTTTCATACCTTATGTGCTAGTCAGAGTCCAAAGCAGCTATATGTGAGACTGGTCTGTCCTTTATCTTGCTCATTGGACTTAAAAAACACAACTTGAACACTACATTCTTATGGGGTATAACATTCACAGTCATGCAGCAGTCTTTTTCCTTCCTGTCCTTCCTCCAACCTCAAACGCCCCTTTTCAGATATGTCTGGTTAATCTTATTGATTTATTTTAATATACTGGTTTTGGAAAGGCATTAACTTCATATCTCCTTGCACATTGCAAGTGAGGCTTCCCTTCTGCAGGAGAGGATGCCAGGTGCTGCCTCCTCAATATTCATCTGAATTGCACTCTGTTTGTTTTTTGGACATGGGGACAGAAACAAAAGCAATGGTAGTAGAATTGTACATTCACAAAACTGTTCAAGACACAGCAAAACAACTTATTTACCAAATGCTGTTTGTTTTCTAATTTTGCTCTATGTAGTCCATAAACAGATTTTGTGAGGGAAGTGTTGACTCCACAACAAAATAAAAGAATCCCAGGGTTCAGATCTCATTGAGTTCATCTAATTTGCTGAAACACACCAAACTGTATTAGGCAACCATATGACTGAAGATGAGCAGACCGGGTGATTTCATGTTCACTGCATCTCTTGGACATGAAGATCGTGTAGCATAAGTCTGTCCAGGAATACCCTGTGCATAATGACCCTCAGTGTAGGCTGTATAAATTGATATGCAGTACTGACTTTGGCAAGGTCAGATCTTATTACTTTGACAGATCACATCTCTGAGATAGGTCCTTGAACTGTGATCTTTTGTGTTTGGATCACGTTTCTCCCATTAGATTGGGATTTCAGATTATGAACACAGAACTGAGTATCACCACTGTGAGTTAAAGCTGATCTGTGTTTTGCCATTTGATGAGAATACAGAACTCTTGACCTGTGCCAATGCATGTTGCTTCTAAAAAAGTTATAACTTAATCTGGAATTCAACATTTCCTTACCACTTGCAGAAAATTATCACATTTTATAAAATAATAACATAACACATTATAATAAAATAAAATAATTATATATAATAAATGATTGTGTAAAATATAGTAATAATAATATATCTAATATATTATATATATAATGTATATATAATATATAATGTATATATAATATATAATAATAAAATGCACTGTTAACAGATGAACACCAACACATACTACCATTGCTGCGATGTATACTCTGTCAATTATTTATTTTTAAGGTAGGCAGCAAGAAGAATTCAGAAGGAAATCAAGAGAGACTTCAAGGCCTCGGGATGACTGGTTAAGGGATCGGGAGCCCAAGTTGTGTTCCCCTCTCTCCTTACAGTTGTAGAGAATGATGAGGGAAGAAACAGAAGAGGTCAATACTTGGCTCCAAGCATGCTATCACCATCAGAATTTTGGGGTGTTCAATGCTGGGTCGGTTTGTGTGACACCAGACTTCCTGGCAACAGACAGACTACACAGGTCTCAAAGTGGGGAAAGGATCCTTGCACAGGAGTTAGCAGGTGTTGTGGTTTAACCCCATCCAGTAACCAAGTACCACACAGCTGCTCACTCACTCCCCTACCAGTGGGACCGGGGAGAGAATCATAAGAGTCAAAGGTAGAAAACTCATGAATTGAGATAAAGTCAGTTAAATAGGGAAAGCAAGAGCCACACACACAAACCAAACAAACTGCTTCCCATGGGCAGGCAGGTGTTCAGCTGTCTCCAGGAAAGCAGGGCCCCATCACAGAGAATGGTTATTTGGGAAGACAAATGACATCACTTCAAATATTTTCACCTTATTCCTTCTCCAGCCGTTATACAGTGAGCATGATGTCATATGGTATGGAATATCCCTTCAGTCAGTTGGAGTCATGTGTCCTGGCTGGGTCTCCTCCCAGCATCCCTTGCACCCAAGACTCCTCACCATCGTGGCAGTACAAAAAGCAGAAAAGGCCTTGGATCTGTGTAAGCACCGCAGAAATAACAAAAACACCTCTATATTACTATCACTGTGTTCAGCACAAATGCTGTGTTTTGCATTTAGAGGTCCATGCAGCCGAAAAGCTTCAAAGGGTTATTAATGTATTAGAAGTGACAGAAGTGCGTGAGAAGGGTCATGTAGGAATTAGAGCCTCACCCCCAGAAAGGTGGTGGGATCTACAGCCCAGTTGAAGTACAATTACACCAACTGTGTAACTGGGTAACAAACAGGAGCTGGAAACCATAGTGCTGCAGGAAAACTATGTGCCATTTGTGGTGTGCCATCACAGAAACACAGTGGGATGACTGGCACAACTGGAGAGCTGCAGTGAACAGTTATGAACACTTCAGAAGGTATATACAAGGAAGGAGAGTGTTCTGTATATTAGGGAATATTTCAATTTTCTACAGCTTATGAAAGTGACAATAGGGTTGAGCGTTTTTGGGTAAGACTCGGGAAAGGTAAACAAAGCAGCTATCATGGTGGGAGTTTTTTATAGACCACCTAACCCAGATGAAGAGGTAGACAACATATTCTGTAAGAGGTTGAGAGAAGTCTCACAATTTCTAGCCCGTGTTCTTATGGAGAACTTCAAGTTACCAGATGTCTGCTGGAAATACAATACAACAGAGAGGAAGACTTCTAGAAGGTTCCTAGAGTATGTTCAAGATAAATTCCTGACACAGCTGGTGAGTGAGACAATCAGGAAAGGCACACTGCTGGACCTGTTGTTTGTGAACAGAGAAAGACTTGTAGGTAATGTGATGGTTTGAGGCCATCATATGCAGAGTGATCATAGAATGACAGTTTCCAATTCTGGGAGAATTAAGGAGAGGAGTCATCAGAACTGCCACCTTGGACTACCACAGGTCAGATTTTACCCTGTTTAGGAGACTGGTTGAGAGAGTCCCTTGGGAGGCAGTCCTGAAGGGCAAAGGAGTCCAGGAAGACACAGCCTTCTTCAAGAAGAAAATCCTAAAAGAGCGAGAGAAGGCCTTTCCCATGTGCTGAATGATGAGCAGCTGGGGAAGATGATCAGCGTGGTTGAACGGAGAACTTTGGCTCAAACCCAGGAAAAAAAGGAGAGTGTATGACCTTTGGATGAAGGAGCAGGAAACTCAAGAGGATATTGTGAGGTTAAGCAGAGAGAAAAATAGAAGGCAAAAGCTCAACTAGAACTTCATCTGGCTACTGCTGTAAAAGCCAACAAAAAGGGTGCTATGAATATGTCAGCAACAAAAGGAGGTCTACGGATAATCTCCATCTGTTATTGGAAATGGGGAGAAACATAGTGACAAAGGATAAAGGAAAGGCTGAGGTACTTAATGACTTCTTTACCTCAGTCCTTAATAGGAAGACCATTTTTTCCTCTGGGTACCCAGCCCCCTGAGCTAAAAGACAGACACAGGGACCAGAAAAAAGTCCCCATAATCCAAGGGGAAATTGTTAGAAACCAGCTCTACCACTCAGACATGCAAAAGTCTAGAGGGCCAAATGGGATCCAAACAAGGGTACTGAGGGAGCTGCCTGAAGTTGTTACTGAGCTATTTTCAATGATTTACCATCAGTCCTAGTTAAATGGGAAGGTTCCAGTTGACTGGAGGTTAGCCAATGTGACACTCATCTACAAGAAAGGTCAGGACAATCTGGGAAACTATATGCCTGTTAGCCTGACTTTGGTGATGGGGAAGGTCATGGAGCAGATCATCTTGAGTGCCATCGCAAGGCATGTACAGGAGAGCCAAGTCATCAAGCCCAATCGGTATGGGTTTATGAAAGGCAGTTCCTGCTTGACCAACCTGATCTCTTTCTATGACTTCAATGACTAAGGTTTATGTGCCTAGTGGATGAGGGAAAGGCTCATGGATGTTGTCTTGGCAGATTTTAGTAAGGCCTCTGACATGATTTCCCACAGCATTCTCCATGGTTGCTCATGGCTTGAACAGGTGCACTGTTCGTTGGGTAAAAAACTTGACCTGATGGCTGGGCCCAAAAGTCATGTTCCCCAGTATTGTGGCCAGTCCTGTTTAATATCTTTATCAATGACCTGGATGAGGGTATCAAGGTCACCCTCAGACAACAGCAGGTTAGGCAGGAGTGCTGATCTGCTGGAGGGTAGTGATGCCTTAGAATTTTTAAGATTTTAACCTTTTGTAGATTTTAATGTAACTGTGTTGTAAATATGGATTTTTGGTATGGCTGTGTTGTTTCTCACACTTTAGAATAGCAATTGACACTTACCAAACACTATTCTCACCCTTCATATCGAATTTTCAAATTGTTTAAAGTTCTTCTCAGGGAAAGACTCTAGCAAACACATCTTGTTAAGGGCATATGTACCTAGCCCGAAACAAGAAGTTATCATTGTAGCCAAAGAAACCTTGAAGGCCTCAAACCTTGGAGAAGTTCCAGTTGTGTAACCCCTGGACTCTCATGTGCGCTTTTGTACTCCATGCAACAGAAGACCTCCATTAAAGAGCTGCTCTCTATCTTATCTATACTAAAATTGTCTGGAGAGTTTTTTTCTCCCTTTTTAGGCATCAGTAGGAAGGTTCTGCAGAGGAGTATGGACCAGATTGATGGGCTGTTGCAAATTGTTTGAGGTTCAGCAAGGCAAAGTGCCAGTTGGGTCACAACTACACTTGGGTCAAAACAATACCATGCAAGACTAGAGGCTTGGGGAAGCTGTCTGACATCAAGGATCTGGGGATGCTGGTCAACAGCCATTTGAAAATGAGCCAGCAGTTTTCCCAGGTAGCCAAGAGGGCCAATATCATCCTGGCTTGTATCAGAAATAATGTGTCCAGCAGGATGACGGCAGTGATCATCCCCCTGTACCGGGCAGTGGTGAGGCCACACCTCAAATCCTGTGTTTAGGCTTGGCCCCTGACTACAAAAAAGACATTGAGGTGCTGGTCCTTGTCCAGAGAAGGGCAATGAAGCTGGGGGAGAATCTGGAGAACAAATCTTATGAGAAGTAGCTGAGGTAGCTGGGGTTGTTTAGCCTAGATTAAAGGAAGCTGTGGGGAAACCTTATCATTCTCTACAACTATCTGAAAGGAGGGTGTAGTGAGGTGGGGGTTGGTCTCTTCTCCCAGGTAACAGGAAATAAGACAAGAAGAAATGGCCTCAAGTTGCACAAGGGGAGGTTTAGATTGGATATTATAAAAAATTTATTCCCTGAAAGGATCATGAAGCATTGGAACAGGCTGCCCAGGGAAGTGGGCAGGGATTACCATCCCTGGAGGTATTTAAAAGATGTATGGATTTGGCACTTAGGGGCATGATTTAGGGGTAGGTTTGACAGTGTTTGGTTTACAACTGGAGTTGATGAGCTGAAAGGTCTTTTCCAACTTAAACAATTCTGGTTCTATTCTATGATTCATTTTGTATATATAAAGTGACTTTTATCAAATATAATTCTAAATATTAAACCGCTTTTTATATTAAAAAAAATGAATTTCAAACCTCAATGTTATCCGTCTTGGATCTGATTATGCCCTCAAGCTACCAACAGAATTCCAGGTGATGTCTGAGAATTGTCATGCATAGCAAAGTGCAGCATAGTCTTAAGATTTAGAAAAAGAACTAGTTCACGAACTAGATGCCTTCCAATATAAGGTAATCAAGACTTTAGACTACAGACAGTTTATAATTTTGAGTAAGACATGACGATCATCAAAGTGAAAAGCAAAGCAGAGTTAAAAAGTTTCGTTAGATGCTCTCACTCTTTAGGTATTACAAACCTTTGAGTTTGTAGAGTAAAAATGGTATCTGATCAATATCTGATGTAATGTAGTATTACTATGCTGATGGCCATTTATAGGCACAGAGAATGCTACACATACAGCCTTCACAGGATTTCTTCTTGTCATATCTGTGTCATATATATAGTGACAGTAACTAGTTGAGAATTTTGAGTAGCACGATATTTATATCGACTGACGTGATTTTATAAAAAACATGCTCAATCAAACTAATTTAATGGGTTTTGTTCCTAAAATAATAAACTTGTCTGATGAGGCAAACTACATTCATGTACCATTACAGAAAAAAAATCAATTTGCACTGATACTGCCCACATTTGATGAACAAAAGTGGGGATCTGCTGGCTTACAAAAGTAGGAAAACCTTTTTAGAAGAGATTAATTATTGACTTAGCAGAATCCTACATGGGTGCACTTTTAGACAAATCTATGAAACACAGATTCCAGAAGGGGAGAATTATAAATAGATTTAAAATTTATAAATAAATTGTAAAAATTATAAATAAAATTACTAATGACAAATTGTGCACATGATTCAAAAAATATTTAAATGAAAGCTAATGACAGAGTCAAATCCAAAAAAAAGTGTTGATTTGTAAGGTGGGCTCCTTTGTATAATGTATTTTAGCAACATGACACCCAGGAACAAGGCATGTAGGTCACACTTAAAGGTGTTATGTGTGAAGGTATTGACCTGTAGGCTGTCCTAATCTTCTATGTGTGATGAGGAATGCGATCCTGGAATACATAAACCAAAGGATATGATATAAATAAAAAGGCAGAATTACATTTTCAAATGGAATTAACAACACCATATTTAGCTTATTGGTCTATGATAATTTCAGAAAAGTTGAATAAAAATTATTAAACTGATTCAAGTTGGACAGACAAAGAACTTAGTCAATTTACTTTTCCAAAAGGAGGTCAAGCCCAGTCTTGATGACAATGTCCTAGTAAAGTAGATTTTTTTTTTAATAGTATCAAATTTAATTTAGAAGAAAAAAGTTTTTTTTTTTTTTTCTCTCAGTGGCAGTAGTTTGAAGTTAGTCAAATTCAGCTAAGAAGAAAAGTGCACATTTTTAGCAGTGAGAGTAATGAAGCATTAGAACAATTTACCTGTGAAAGTAATGGATTTTCTATCACCTGAAATCCTTAAATTAAGACTATATGTCTTCTTGGAAGATATACTATAGCTCAAGCCAAAGTTATCGGTTTGATGCTGAAATTACAGACTGACGCTTTTTGCCCTCTGCTGTAGCAAGAGGTCAGCCTAGATGATAGTAATGGCCTTTTCTGGCCCTGAAATCTATGAATCTAAGTTGTGACTTAGCTGAATGAATATTATAGCAGCAAACAGTGCCTGTATTTCCTTACACCATCCTCTCTTTGTCTTCACTGCCTAAAAGCACAAATTACTCAAATGTTATAAAATGTTATAAAACAAATATGAACTCTCCTGATAGACTCTAAATGCAAGAACTCAGTGATTTTAAGGAAACTGCTGTGTTATAACTTGGTAAAAAGAAAGCAGAGAAGCTCAAAAGCTGTTGTTTTTTGGATTTTGAGCAAAACTTGTTGACCATTAAGTCTACCTCTTTCTCTCACAATTTCTCTGATATGTCTCAAACACAAGTAAACCTACATTCACACTCCTGTGGTAGGTCAGGTGTTGTTTTCTTATAGCGTTAATGAAAATATTTTTTATAGTAGTAAGGAAAATATTTTTAGTAGTATTGATGTAAATAATGTCAGGACACTCACAGGAAAGCTATTTTTTAACAGGCTGCTTAGGTTGTTTTTGTTGTCTTCTTGACTGTTCCTGTATGTTTATGGTACTGGGCTTTCCACTTACATGCTTGCTTGAACAAGGACTTTTCTGGGTATTTTCACAATACCTTTCTTTCTTAGATAATAAAAAATGTGAACACACAAATGGGAGGCATCCAGGAAAGTTTCAGTGCCACTTCCTGAAAATTGTAGCTGAGTTTCCAGTCATTTATTTTACTATGCTACTTACAACTTACATCTAAAACGATGCACTTCTTTTTTATTTCTTGCATTTACTTGTATAATATAAGTTGCTTTTTTATATTACTTCTAATTGGTATGCATATAGGTCTTCAATCACAACAAGGTAAAGGTGCTCCTTCTTTAATCCTGCCTGTACTGAAATTGTAGTGATTACCATAGTCACGGTCTGTGGTCCATGCTTCAGATACATGGACATATTGCTATCTCCTTTCAAAAGAGTCACATGTTCAGTTATAGACATGTTAATTTGCTCCAGACATGAAATAATGATAAGGCTTCACTAAAAATTCAGCTATGATGTCACAAGCTTGTGGGGAAACGTAGCTCCTCTACATACTCTTTTTGTAGCCTTCTCTAGTCTTTTTTTAGCTTCCTTAGTCTTTGCCACTTGACCGATCTATTGGTATCTACAAATGGAAGGATTACATCCTAGAGCAAAAGAGATTTTTTTTTCTTAATCATTTCTTGGGCTTAAGGTCTACCGTACTAACCACAGAGGGAAATTAGAATAAGCTATTAGAAAATGAAGGCTTTAATTCATACATAAAGACCGAACACATCATTTCCAGGGTATTCTTGCATATTTCATTTTAATCTGCTGAGTGCACTTTTTTTTCTCCTTTGTACAGTATTGGATACTGGATGAGATTCATTATCCTCCTTCTCTCCTGGGTGCATGCAGTCCTTTCTTTGTGACCCAGATAAAAAAAAAAAAATCTAAATACAAAACATGGGGTGATACTTAGACAATTAGAAGGGGCATAGACATTTTTAACTTTCTCAGTATCTATACATTCATTGAGTACAACAGATATGAGGAAAAATATTCCCTTGAACAGAAAGAGGATAAGTATCTTGGAGTTTTAAAGAGCTATTTTTACATGATCATTCAATTAAAGAATGTCTTCACTGTAAAAAGAAATAAGTATATTCCTTTAGCTCGCTGAAAAGTGTTGATGTGAGTCCCTGAGAGAAAGGAAAAAGAAAAAGTCCACTGGTCACGATCAGTTGGCCTCAGCAATTCTCTTCTGACATTTCGCGATGGTAGTAAAACAGACATATTGTGAAGACTAAAAGCTCAGTTTTTTGGTGTAAATTTTTAGATCCAAAGAAGTTCAGAGCAGAACTCAGACTTATGTTCATGGGTTATTAATACTGAACATACATAGAGTATTGACGAATTTCAGCATTCATTACCAAATGTCATATATTGATTTTTTTAGTCATAGTCAGCATATGTGAACAGCAAATCTAGGAACAATTTGGTAAAGGTTTTATCATTATTGGGGTTTTTTATTACTTATTTTTTCATAAGAAAGAATGGAAAGATTCTTTTTTTCTGGAAGACAAATTCAAATAATTTGAAACATAAATGGAAAGCATCCTCATACAATATTCAGCTAAAGACCAGTCACCATTCTTATCACCACTTTATAAAATGAGGCAGGCAAGAGGTAGAAGCTAAGGAAAAGTAGCACAAATGCAGTTAAATCTGGCAAATCAAGATAAAAATGATACATCCTGATGATCAGAGCTTTCCCATGTTATTCACTTCTCCATCGGAAAAAAAAAATAATCAGGAGAAAATTTGACATCAGGCCAAGTATTGACAGGATATATGTGGGGACTTTCTGCCTTAGATTGTAGAAAATGGTGCTTTTTATAAACTAATTTGTCTTTCTTCTAATGACTTGGGAGGTATTTTTGTAAGTATCTAAAAGGTTCCAGGTTCTTGAAATTAACTTCTTTGCAGATGTGAGAGGAACTTAATGTAATTATTCATCTAGGGTGTTAATATTTCATGTTGTTATATAATATTCTGTTACAGCACAAGCAGAAATAAAACGCCGAGGGAACACCTAATTTGTAGATACCTGTAGCACTAAATTAACACTAATATTGCAAATACTGCAAATAGCCGGAACTGATGAAATAGCAGATCATCTTGAAAAGAAATAAGCAGAACCTTTTCTAATGCTTGAAGAATCATTAGTTCCTTTACTTCTCTTGTCATTCATTTACTTCTTTGTGCCATGAAGGAGTAGAAGCTAAATAACAAATCATAATATGAAATGATTTTCTACTGTTGGAAACAATAATTTCTACTTAAAAAGTCCTTAATACTTTCCTCTTTATTTGAGAATAGGAAAAATATAAAAAATGAGGAATTTGTTATCACTAACCTTTGAGTTACTTATATTATCTCTATCACAAAGAAGAGGGAAGAGAATAATATGAATAGTATCTTATGCAAAAACTTAAAGTAAATGTAGTTTGACTTTTTTTTGAAGAAAAAATTTTCTGCTCTGAACTATCACTCTTGTGATTTTAAAGAATTTTCTTGTGAACCTGGAAATACACAAAATGCTGGAGTTGAGACTTTCAAAGGTTTATCATGCAGTACATAGATCAACATTTTCTCCATGTGGTTTAAATCAGACTCTAAATTTGCAGCTGAACCAAAGAACATTTTTCAACTCACCCATCATAGATTTTACAACGCTTCATCACCAGCTTGGCAGAGCATTGTTTTACTACTTTGGAACCCTTTAGGTAGCCAAGAGATAACAGGAACGCTGAAGGGCTGCCAGGTGTTCCCAAGACTATCTATGGAAGCGGTAACTTTTTCCTGGCAAAACCTGAATTACTGTAATGTGTAGCTGTGAAGCAATGCCAGGCATTTTGCTCATGGTGTGTATGTCAAAGTCATCACAGTACATTGCAATCTAATAATTTGTTTTTCAGCATTATGTTTAGTGACAATTACAGCAGGTGCTTCAGCATGCTATTGCTATTTCAAGGGAGCATGTGCTAGAGCGAGTCCTCAGCATTTCTGAATGGTTTATCTGCTGAGTCCCAGACTAACTTAGTGAAAAGCTGAGAGGAGTATTTAGATCTGGACTTGTAAAGGTTTACTTTTATGGGATTCATGGCTCTCTGTTGAGTAAAAAAACATTTCAGGTTTTCTTGCTGACTTTATTAGGAAATACCTGAGCAGCTTTCAGCAGTGTTGATGCTGGCACTGACATATCTTTGGTCAGTTAATACTACATCTAAAGTGCCGTATTAACTTTTCCTAGAACTACTGTAATTACCTCTCCACTATGTACTTACGCAAGGGAAGGCAAAGGCAAACGTTTTCCGTAATTTTTTGCACTTGATACAGACTGTGGTGGGGTCTGTAATGATCTTTTAATCCCTGGGCGATTGTTTCCATAGCCAGGGTCAAAATCCTGTGAAAGGTATTTTTTCAACCCCGACAATGTTATTTGGCCATGCTCAGCCATCCTGAGCTTTAAAAAGTGTTCACTACGTCGTATGCCAAAGTAACAGGAGTGAGACCTTATCCTTGGCTCAGCAATCTGGGACATCAATGTAGAGAGTAGAGACCGGATTCAGAGGTGTTGGCAAGATGTACGGCAACATTTTGCAACTGGATAAAGCTCCTAAGGGCGTGTGGCTTCGTGCCAAGCAGTATTGAATTGCTATAAGCCAAATGAAGGCCTGAGATCATGTTATCCTTTTTTGCAATGGCATGAAGCCTCTAAGGCCTTCTATCAGAAGCTTAATAATAGATGCTGCTATTGAGATTTAAATATTAATGTGTCTATACATACATATTCTCAGACTGTTTTTTTATAAGAACATTGTCCTTTATTAACTCACTGAGCTTTCATAGAGGAAGTGAGTATTCTCACGGTGAAGTAGGGTGTTTATGGATCTCTGTTACTGTTTATCCTTTTTTATGCAAATAATTTTATCCATCCCTGCTCAGGTTATTCCACTGTCATTAGGAATCCATTTTTTGCTTAGAACTGAAAGAGAAAAGCCATTCTGAAATGCTTTTATTTATGAGACAAGTATATGTAAGAAAATTTTAAAATAGGTTTAATTTGTTAGACATGATTTTCCCCAAATTACTTTTTTTTTATAACAAAACAGTGTTGTTGTGTTTGGTGCTCATGCTGAGCATAGCTTCAGAGCTGGAATCTCAGATTCTCCACAAAACTAAATGTTGTAAAGTGCTTTGACTAATGTAATTGTTAGATGTTCCCTGACTAGCTAATGACTACATACTCGTATTGATATTATGGGATGGTCCCTTCGGGGAAAGCCTCATATTGTTTCCTGTCAGCGTGAGTCAGTTTGCCTGCTGAAGTGAAGTGCTACAGGCAATTCAGAGTGTTCAAGAATAAAGTCTGATTAGTTGAAGCTGAGGTGTACATGGCAAATAAAACACTAAGTGTGAGCTAATAATCCAAATGGTTCACTAAAAAGAAGCATGAAGACACAAAGTTATTTTTCATAAATAACAGTAAAGTGGGTGATTTTTTTTCGCATTTCTATATAGGGTCTTAAGATACAGATAGATAAAATTTTCTTTGCCTTCCAGTCGCAGAGTTGTAGTTGTAAGAGAAGGAAATACAGTGGAGAAGAAATTTCCTGCTTTACTCTAGTTTGAAGTTCTGCAGAAATTAAATTTCTCCTCATATATTTCTCATATTCTCTATATTACCAGGCAAAACAAGTTTATTTTTCTCATTAAATTATCTATTTAAGGAGCAGTATCTAACAATCTCTTTGAGATGAAGATTTAGAAAGTGATGTTTCTAAAGCCAAGGACCTTAGTAAACTTTAAAAGATGCAGAAATCAATCTGAAGCATTATCATAGCTTCCACTGATTTGATCCCTGGTCAAATTCATATACATGCCCAGAGCCTAAACTGGATACCTAGTCTTGATACTGTATTAAAAAAAATATACATAGCATACCCTGCTTTACTGCTGTCTACCTGGGGAATTAAACCCTACAAGTGAAAAGGTGAGTGGTTGCCACCACTCTGCCTACTTAACTCCGTAGTCAAATATCAGAGAGTCATCAAAAGCTTATCCTGTCCGTGCCTCAGAAGACCTGAGCTCAGCAGTAGTATTGCAAATATCCCAGCCTTTAGAATACAGCACAACATCACCTTTTAGCCTAGCAATCACCCACAAACACACCAAGAGGAAGAAAAAGCTCAGAGTTAGGAAACACAGCTGTAGTTGTCCTCTTGCCTTAAGGAAGCAAAAGAAAAACAATCCACCATTTACTTTCTTTATGAGGTAGCCAGATGCATTCAGGATATAGGCATGGTGGCATCCTGTAGTGGAATAATACCCTATCACGCATACTAGAAAGAGTTTCAGTGTATAAGATCCCATAGAGTAAAGCAAGAATGTACAGAACGCTTTAATGAATAAAAAAGAGGTATGTTAATATTTTTTAATTCCAAAGATTAAGAATAAAAAAAGGGGGGGAAATTAAACCCACAGTAAAAAATAGCTTGGGTGCAATAACTCCTGTAATATCGTTGCTGATTATTTCCCTGCTCTAATTTGAGTTGTTTAATCCCCTAAGAGGCAGGTTAAATTACATTAAATTGCTTAACTGCTGATGCAATTTTCACAAGGCTATTCTTTAGTTAGAGCACCTTCCAAGAGAAGGCATGAGCACACTCCAATAGAACACATGCCTCCAAGGTGTCAGCTGAGAGGAAGGACAGGGGGAGAGGAAACAACATGCAATACAAACACTTTGCTGCGGCTCAGGCCAATCTGCCTTTACTGAAAAAAAGACTCTCTACCAGGGGCACAGGAAAAGAGATCTGACACTTGGAGCATGGTTGGAGTACTTGGAAGAGGAAGCACAGGATCTGTCAAACTGATAGTAAGGGGAAAAGCTGCCATTAAAGGCTGCAATTTTCACTTAGATAGAACTTTGCCAAACTTTAAGTGTGCAAGATAATTTTTTTAATGCCAAATATCTGTTTTGCATTCAAGTTCTATTAAACATTCACAATTCATTTTATTATGCTGAAAATAAAATTGGGGAAAAGATGTTAGATTCACATTTTAAAAGCTGCAACTTTTCCACTAAGGATATCCACAGTATTTGTGCAGCATCTATATTTTTGAGACAAGAATTTAAATTTAGCACAGGAGGGTTTTCTGTCCATAATATGTCTTTTCTGAAGCCCTGTAAAGCTCACTTTACACATGGTCAACAGGACTTTTTAGACTTTTTCCACAAAATTCCTTGAAAATATTGTTTGGAATGGTCAGACTCTACTTTACAATTGCAGGATTGAATAAAAAATGTCCTAGCAACTTGTTTCTGGTTGCTGCAAGCTACTATGTCACTAGACTCACAAGTATGGGCAGATGCAACATCTCTTTTATCTACCTTTCTAGCTTTCCAGAAACTTGAAAAAGAAAAGATTCTCACTAAGAGAGAGAAAGAAAACAAACAGACACTACAGTTTATTGATGAATAAGAAAAAGAAGAAAAAGAGGTCAAGGGATTTCAGGATGAGAATGAACACAACAGAAGATCAAAAGAAAAAGTTGGAAGAGCCAAGAGAGGAAAACAGTCCTGGAAAGAGAAAACCGTGGAGAACTGGGAATAGAGCTTGTGATAACAAGTTGATGCCTCTGCTGGAGCCAGGAGCCTGCTATGGCAGCTGAACCTGAAATGGGCATTGGCTGGCAGAAAGATGGTCAAGACCAGAAAGTGGTCAGGCTGGAAATCAAAAAGGAGCTACTGAGTCAGCTCTGAGCTGAAAAATGGAAAAAAGAAATAGTTCATTGAACCACAAACTCCAATTTAACACTGTGAAACATGGCAAAGTAAGTAACAGTTCTCTGCGTTTAGGGCTTTATGAAGTAGAGGCTGATAATATACTGCTGCTGGTTGTTACGTAGTTTAGATCAAATGGCAGATAACAGTGCTCGCAGCATCTGACAGCTCTCTGTGCTGATGAACTGTGTGCATGCTAACACAACATAAATTTCTGGTTGGAAATGTAGCAGGAAATTGCCTTTCTTTACCAAAAATTATGAATAGATTTTTTACAGTCACAGTATTAACAGGAATTCCAGAGCTAAATTAGCCTATGAAATGGCATTTCCAATATTTCCATTCTTTCATGTGTTTCTATTTTGCAACCTTAAAGTTTGTTAACAGAGAGAAGTATGTATGAGAGTTTTGTAGGTGTATGCAGACAACATAGGCTGCAGAAGAAGAAACAGTTTTCATGCTTTTATAACCTTCTCATTGCCAACTATAGAATATCCAGGAAAACATTCAGTTGCCTTCACCAAAGACTATTAACTTTCTTCCACAGAACTGTCGTGTTCCTAAATACTGACTTACAACATAATCTTGATTCATCCCTAAAGCCTGGTCAATCCTGATATCTCAATGAGGTAAAGACTGTATGTGAAAAGTATGTGATTGTGAGGCTAATTAAAGTTTTAAACTTCAGTATTGGATAACTGTATTGATTCTGTAATTGTACTATTTTCTTAATGCAGATTTTTTGTTACCATTATCTTAGAGGGTTCTTTTGGGATGGAAAACATGTGTGGGTGTTGCTTGGCAATAGATATTTTAAAACAAACTGCCTAACTTTGGGTTAACCTATGCTTTTTTGAAAATTACAATGCATTCTGATTTTATGAAGATAGAAACACTGAACTTTAGAATTCCTTGCTGTATCATTTCTGGCCTACAAAAGGAAAGGCAGAAACCATATTTCTGTGGTTTTTATTTTTTGAAAGACTCACAATCTTTTCACACATAGACTGAGTGTCAATCCATATGCATATGTCTGAAGAGTTACCTATAAATTATTTTCTTGCATTATTAATCACATCTGTTTTATTACACAATGACTGCTACAACTGGTTCCACCTACATCTGTAGAAATGCATGAAAGATTTTAGTAATGCAGATTTTTGCTGTCTCCTTTAGCAACCTATATTTAATGTTTTAAGGATTAGTAGCATGATATGACAAGTGCTTTCCACTGTTTCTTTGTTATAGTATGCCTGCTTCTAGGTCCATAACTTTCAGATGCAACTCCCCTTCCCACCCTCTTGTCAAATCAAAGAGGGATAGTCACTGGGCAGCATAATTTGCTCTCTTTTGTAGTTTGTTGTATACATATTTTTTCTTGAACTCCGTCCAGGTATAACGATGTTCAGTAAGCAACCAACAATTAGAAAAAGTAAACATTATGGGTGAACAATTTTATCAGTAATTTTTTTAATCACTAATTTGATCTCATCAGATGTTACATTGTGGATAGTTTGACTATGAAATGAAATTGTTTCCACCAAGAAAATAATTCCTTGGACTGTAGCTACACCCTAACTTTGTTCAATAGAATAAGAATATGGGAAAGAAGGAAGCATACATTTCTCCCATTTTTTTCATATGCTTAACATATAAAGATGATTAACTTCTGCCAGAACTTGATAAAAATCCACAAGAAATCAAATGGGGCCCTACCATTCATCATTGACTCCTGTGGATTTTGGACTAAACCATCTATGCACAGCTAGATAAATCTGACACAGATAGGTAAATCTGATTTTATCTTGTAATATGAAGAAACATATACATATAATTTTGTGTGGCCTGTTCCACTACAAAGTTATACTGGCTTTCAAATGCAGGATCCATCCATCCATCCATATTGTCATTGATTGTGGCTGGTTTTCCATTATCCATGATGTCAAATTAGTAAACCAGTAAGCAAAACTCATACTTTTCTAAGGGTAGAAACATATTCCCTCAAAATGACTTTACTTTCAGATAAGGGTATAGCGGGCAGAGAAAAAAGGTGTGAAGCCTCTAATGAAGGGGTCTCACTTTCTCCAGGTTTATATATGCTTCATGACTAAGGCAGAGTACCATGCACCAATTTTAAGAATAAAAGTGACAGTCTTGTTTTCAGTATAAACTTTTTTGTGGTTAGACAAAAGCTTCACCAAATTTTAGATTGAAGGAAGGTGAATTCAGCCCATAGTTAACCAATAATTCACCACAGTATTATATCTTTTTTGTAGTTGTTTTTAGTTTATCGGTCTTGGTTTGGCATCTTGCATGGAAGAAATCATAGAATGCATTGTGCTGATCTTCTTATATGTTTTTCTCCCAAATATATTTTCTTAAACAGTAGTTGCTGATACGTAACTATAGGGATACCACTGAGTTCAGTTATAAACACCTCTTCATGAAAATATCTCTTCTTATTTTTATTGTATGTAATATGAAGCTCTGTGGAAGTTATAACAAAGCTTAATTAAAGATAATTGATATACACAACTTTTCCAGCTGAGCAGATTGAAGTTACAGTTTAACTCCTGTAAAGCACCCTGCAAATACACGTTTAGTCCTTTAACTTTTATAAGAAATGTCCAACCACTGTTTCCTCTGGGGAAATATTTTCAGCAGAAAAGCTGAGAATCCCACAGGAAAAGAGAGGAGAGGAAAAGAGAGGAGAGGAGTGGAGAGGAGAGGAGAGGAGAGGAAAAAAAAGAAAAGAAAAGAAAAGAAAAGAAAAGAAAAGAAAAGAAAAGAAAAGAAAAGAAAAGAAAAGAAAAGAAAATGAATGAGGAAAAATATTTCTTGAAAAGTCCAGAGCTTAAAAAAGAGCAATAGACTTAGAAGCAGTTTTTATACTATCTGTTACATTTATGATGGACTAGGTTTATCAGAGGACTGTTCAACAGTGTGGGACTGGTTTGATGCTATGTCATTCAAAGGGGTACAAGATTTTTTTATCAAGGCTGCGAATGATATGAAATCTCTCTTTTAAAATCTGCAGCTCATACTGTTATATCAGCTACAGTTAAAGTAACTATAAACAGTAATGTTTTCAACTATTAATATCTTGAATAGTTTTTCTTTTTTTTTTTTTTTTATCTTGTAATAGGTAAGTTCAGATCACCCCATAACCAGAGTGTAATGAAATTGTCAACATTTTCTTCATTTCTTCTTTTCCTGACAAATGGTGTGAACATATCACCTTTTTCTCTTAATGGAAAACCTAACTGGAATACATCAAAATGCTATTAGGTTTTTCATTTTCTACCACAATTTAATGCTGGGGAATGCATGCAACCTTCATCTGCACACGACTGTAAAATATTCCCTGTCCCTGATAAAATGACTGCAATGGAAAATCAAGCAGAATTGTTCTCTGTTTTGTATTGCTATTCCTTTGTTACAGTCTCTGTCTGACTGTGTGCAGGAGGATTATCTGGGCTGCACAAATATACATCGGTTATATTGCCTAAAATTTGCTAAAAATGACTTAAGTAAAATGTTAATGTGTAAACTTGTTAATTAAAAGGTCTCCATCTTCAGCACTACCTTGCTACATTATGCATTTCTTCAAAAATGAAAATATTGAAGCAAACAATGCATTTATCATGTTTCAGGAGATGTGGATTTTAATATTATGTAGAAAATAGAGAAAAAGATCAAATACCCTCATCCCAAGGGAAATATCTGTAACCTATTCATTGTTTAATTCATTTTGTCATGAGCTAAACCAATAGTGAGATATAAAATAAATCTAGGCTTGCATACATAATATAAGTCAGCACAGATACTAAAAATGAAATCCTTCATCTATAATATTACACCTTACAAGATCAAATCATGTTCCTTTTTTGAGGCAATTTCTTTAAATGGGAGCAGAATTGGGCCCTTGCATGGTATCCCTCAAAGGGAAAATCCACGTCACAATGCATAAAAAATTGCTAGTGTAACCAAAGTACAAAATGCATAGTTATCCCCGAATATCTTATTTATTTGAAAACAAAAACAAAACAAAACAAAACAAAACAAAACAAAAAACCCAAAACAACAACCAAAAAAAAAAAAATGTTTGCCTATGGAGCGATTATTTTTGTCTCTCAAGCAGTTATAGTAAGCAAAATAGAACTTCATCAATTTTTATGAAAAAATAAGCAAATTATTAAAAGACCATCAACATTATAATCTTGCTTTTTTCTAAAGACATGAATTGTTTTCTTATAATTACGTGTGGTTATTCAATAATTTATATATATATATATAAGTATGTAGTCAAATATACATATCAGACTAAACCATTCTATTAATAAAAGTGAAGGAATCAAATAGGAAATAATTTAATTTTTTAAATTTTATTTCATCTTGAAAATTTTTTGCAGAAGATTTTACAAAGAATAAAGAAAAAAGCTATATTTTCACTTCTACTTCTTTAAGCAATACATAATATGCAGAAGAAATTTAAGTTCTGGAATAGTTATTTCAATGTAAAATTATGTAAATAATTTGAATTAATTCATTGTTAGACCCAAAAATTCTGGAATTAAAATCAAAGCAACAAAACCAAATAAGTGTTTTTTTTTTCTTCAAGCATGGTATGCATGTTCATATTCATTCTCAAAAATAGATCGTGTTAGAAAGAGAATATAAATTTTTGAATAATTTTAACCAAATTGTAGGAATAATAATAATAGTGATAACAATACTAATAGTAATAATAATGATAATAATAACAATTCTTGGGTTTTTAAATGCCATTTTGGTTAAGGTGGTGATGATTTAAGGGATGACTTCGTAGCAGCGCTTCCCATTGTCAGTTAGCAGCACCTAGATCTGGTCCACTGAGGCTGCAAAAGCAGCTGTAGAGAGGTGTCCTACCCTTCTCAATGCTCATCAGTGGGCTGCAGCTATTGTCTCAGCCAGAGACATTGTCAGCCCCTAGGAAAACCAGAGATCAAATGTAGAGGTCATTAGCTAGCACCTTTTGGTCTTGCTATAATAACATCCCGATTGCATACATGGCAATTTACATAGCATTACCCATTATGCTTTGTGCTGCAATTTTGCTTTTGGAGGTCACTCTAACTTGATTAACTCTCTCTTAAGAGTGCCTTTTCAAAGCATCAAAGCCATGCATTTACACATTTTACTCTATTCCTTGTTGGCAGTTTCTTTGAAACTAAGGTGCTGTGTTGAACTGTACTGGGAGTCCTGAAAAAATAACCATAAAAAAAAAATCCATAAGGTAAGACCCAAACCCTTCAATAACAAAATGTCCAATTAAAGGCAGCTAGGTGGCCTTGGTAGGCTTACAGCCTTTTGGAATTTGCAAGCCTCAGTAGATATTTTTAATTGCTTTTCCTGTATTATTTATTTGTTTTATCTGTAATTAGATACACAGACTATCTGCCTCGCTTGTTCATTTTCTTCAGCATTAGCTGTTCCTTCCACTAGGTACCTGTCAGAATTTTGGATTCTATACCCATTATCAAGATTGATAGCAGTTATCAAACCTCAAAATACGCATGTGTTTTTTAAATATTAGCTGTCACGGCGTGATAAGTTGTGTTGGATTGTATGTTGCAGAGTGTAGCGCAGAGCCCAGTGGGGCTCAGTTTTAAAGAAGAACGGACTGAACTTGATGGCAGAGCACAGGAGCAGCATAAACACATAGACAGAGACACACAGGCACAAATTCACAACCAGTTTTCAATATTTAATGGAAATCTGTAAAAAGTGTTCAACATCCTCATCTTTTGTTTTCCAACACAAGCAAAATGGAAATTTCGGTTTTACATCTGATAATCTGGGTATAATTTGTTGTAAATTTTGAATAATTGGTTAAACAGAACATGCATAAAGGTTAAAATATTGCAGACAAATGTAAAATACAGGAATAACAAGTGCAAATTGGCTGGTATTGTATAGGAGGGAGGGGGTAATCGTGTTCTCTTATGCATTTTACAGGATAGTGGTGTACCAAAGCATTAGGAGATCTGGAAAATGTCATCCATAACACATCCACTGAATTGCTGTGAAATCCTTTCTATTTTGGAATATTAGCTCAATCATTTTTGTTTGGGATAACTTATTATCCTCTAAAAAAAGGAATCATAAGATTTTGATTACATTTTTTTATAAATATAACAGCGAAAATGAGTGTTGTTAGTGCTTTAGAGGCAACATACATACATGCATCTGTTTGTGCATAATAACATCTTTGTAGTCCATGAGTCCAGTCTTTCCTTTACATTCCTAAATAATCTCAAAATATTTTACACATTCTTTTCTGCAGAAATTTGCATATTAATACAGTCTAATTGGCTACTTTTGTAGCCTTTAATGCTATCTGCAGCGTTCAGATATCTTTAATAAAGAAGCTGTAGAACAGTTCTTGGCTCTTTAATAGGGACTTTAAAAGTATATAATTATCCCTTTGTGCACGGAAACTAACAGAAACACTCTTATACTGCTAGAAGATTGCTGCTATTATTTATTTTTTTATTTCTCTAAAAGGTAGTGGTGAAGACTCACTTCTAGCGAGCTAAAATGTGGTATTTTAATTAAGTGGAAAACTTGAAAAGGGAAGCTTTTTGCAGAGGGGGCTCAATTGCTTCTTACAACCTTTCTGAAAAGGGCAGGGTGTTAAAACAAACCTCCCACTTTTATTTTCAAAAGGAAAAAATCAGAAGCTAAAGATAATCTCTCCATTAGTATTATTAAAAGTGTTCGGCTTTCTTCACATGCTTTAGAAGCAGACAGACTTGTCATGAGCATCACATTTGCAAGCACTGTCACAGCTACTGAAGGCTCTGGTAAAAGCACAGAAGTGCGTTAACAGTAACTGCAAGCAGCCTTTGGGGAACAATAGGCTTACCTATACTGTGCCCAGCTATTCAAAAAAACAACTTGCTTTATTATACTCCATACTCGCTTTAGTGCTCATATAGTGCTTGACCCAGACTCATTTTTTGAAGTACTGTCACTAGTTCTAAACACCTTTTTCATTCCCTTTGGGTTAGCTAATTTGGCTGTTACAGCATTCACCAAAATAACACTGAATCCAGCGTGTAACATCCAATATGTTCTACTGCTAGAGAGAGAAACCTTCCTTCAGAGTTTCTTCAGTATATTTTCTGTGCGCACACACATTTGATCATTTGTCTTCTTGTAAAAGAAAGAAAAAGGGAAAGGAAGAAAGAAAGGATGATCTAAAAATTATTTAATTATCTTGACAGATACATGTTGATAATAATCATATATAAAAAAGCTGTTGATACTAGGACAATAGCAAAAAAGTAACTCGAGATTTGCAGACCAACAGGAATAGTATCATTAATGCCACAGGACTTCTCAAGCATGTCAGAATCACTCAGCAAGAACAATGTGGGCCACCGTTTCAGAAGTCCTATTTAACTAGGAAATAATTTCTGTTTGGATTTCACTGTTTTGTTTTTGCAATTAATCTGTTCTGTGTTGGTTACACTGTTGAATAAAAGTACATTTTAACTTGCTGGGTGGGTGCCTTACATAAGTTGATGGAAAGTGGGCTAAATTTGCATTACCATACTTTGCTGTAATAAAACCATGGCTGCCGTATAATCAAGCCAAATCAGTAACCAGCTAGGATAGTGTTTTCAGATCTTTTTTTTCCATAGGTCAAGTAAGTCCCTAACTGACATGCTTTTATAGGATTAGGCAAGATCTAACTAGGTTTGGCATCTAATCTGTTTTAGACAGTGCTTCATTTTTTCCATCATTTCTATCCATAGGGAGGCAAGGTCACACAATATGTAGACAGAATAGACTGTACTTCTGCATGAAAAATAAAACCAGGGGAACACAGGGCATTTGGAAAGAGTCTGAAACTCTATTCCATTTCAGAATTGTATAAAAAAAAGTACTTACTACTGCCACGGTGAAATAGACTTTCTAGGAGCAACAAGTTGCATGCAGGTTTTGGTAAGTGGCATAGCAATCTAGAAATGCCATGAAAATTTAGGTATTTTTAATCTGTTGAAGCACAGAAATGATGGTCATTGCCTCTGTTTCCCTTTATAACATTAATTTCCTGCTCTTTAAAATGCAAGCAGCTAAAACCACCTCAGCTCATATGTGTTTCAGATGACCAAGTAGACAAAGCAATGTGTTTCAGGTGACCAACAACCAAAAGGTGAAAACATCACAAATTGATAAAAATGTGTCTCTGAACAGGCTGCCTAATTCTTTTTTCACAGCTATAAAAGTAGATGCAGAAGTATATAGTCAAATAGCCAAAGTAGAAGTGTGGTTCAACAATTTTATTTTTCTTAAGATGAATCCCCACAGAATCCCCATCTTCAATGACAATACAAGTAATTACTGTTCAAGGCAGGCTTTATATAACATGGAAGAATTCAGATTTCCTCACTGGTTATCCACAACTGAACTCTCTCTAAAGGAAACCTGAATGTGTGTCTTGGTAGGAATATTGAAAAAGTCACAATATTTTTCTGTTTATTATAGAAATTTCCACTTATAAAGAAACCCAGAAAAACACCTAACCATCCAGGGCACAGATCAGAAACAGCTTTTTACCCAAAGAAGATATTGCATTAGATGTGTGGCAGGACAGAAGTGAAACAAAATGTCAAGCCAATCTCTGCCTCCCCTGGAAAACAATCCATATAGATTATCCGGAATAAAATTGCTGATATATTCTGATCAAGTACATTTGTATGAAAAAGACTCTGAGATTTAATATGCTGGAATTCTGTATTTACTCTTGCCATGGCCACTGGAGATGGTGGCTCCCTCCAGCTCACTGCTGTGAGTTACTTATGGAAAATAAAGTGCAAAGAATGCAATTCTCCCTCTCACATGCTACACCTGGCTTGTGGATAAAGATAACGGGCTCAACATCCCTGTTGCTTCCCGTTCTTCTTTTCTTCAGATGGCTTAATACATCACAAGCAGGGAAAGCAATAAAATATATGGGAGAAGCAAGTGCTGCAGCATGAACATAAAATGTGCCTTTTATATATTCAAATTTATATCCAGTTGTAGGAAATATTCATGACTAATATTAAACTAAGCCCAGAATTAGGCAAAATGCAACAGACATATATTGAAGTGAGCATTTTATTATGTGCTATGTCAGTCAGATTAAAGAAAAGAGTGCATGACACCGACAGGATATTGCATGTATATCAAGCAATCTATTTATATATGACAGGGAGGGTTTGATTTCTGGAAGGAGTGACAACCCAGTGAAATAACTGCTCGCCTTCAAAATTACTATAGTCTAAATGTATAACCCTTAGAATAAAATTTTAAATTACAATTAACAAAATGTAGATAAATATGTTTGGGAATCAATTCTGACATACAGAATCAAGGAAGAAAAAATAATCTGTAGAGATACCAAGAGGTTTCTGAGTGTCATCAGCACTCTGACTCCGAAAAACTGTATGAAGAAAGCAAAGGATATTTCTCTGAGAACCCCAGACAAGGTAATTTAATAAAAGGGCTGATTCATTTGAAGCCAAAAAGGCCTTGAAGTAGAAGTGGGGGTGGGAAGTTATATTGCACTTTTTTTTTTTTTTTTTTTGACGAGACGAACACGTAAGCTAGAGAAGTGGATCTGCTGTAATTAATAATACCTGATCAGGATATGAGCCTGTTTGTAATAATAAATGGTAATGTCTCTCGTGCTTCACTATTCTTCTAGGTATGTTAAAGCTTTTATTTTATTGTTGCAGTGCTTCTGGTCAGTAGCTTCCTGCTCTGGTGTAACAGTGAGTGAATATCTGCAGAGACAGAAATTTCAATGCTAGAAATGAGATAATCGCTGCACCATTTTTAAATAGCCCTTCCTGGGAAAAAAAAATAAAATAAAAAAAATTAAAGCAACACAAAAAAACCCCTACAGAACTCAAGCTGAACCCACTAACTTTATTGCCCGCAAAGATAAAGTGCATTGAAACATAAATTCTTTGAGTTCACAATCATCACACTTGGATGCTTACAGAAGAGAGCAGGATAAAGGAAGGAAAAGAACTATCAATGGTCAATTTACTTTATTTCTTCTTCCAGAATTACAATTTGCATGACTGTTACATGTTTCCTAGTGTATCTGAGCAGAACACATACAGCCCATCTGACATGCAGTCTATAAAGTAGGCTTGCGTGAGAAAAGCAGATATTCCATTTGAGACACATCAACCAGCATTCTAAGCAGTAATGAGAATCACTGTAGTCAAATCTCTTGCTCTTATTTCCACGAGGTTTCAGCAATATCCATTTGGTGCATTTGGGGGAGCTATAGGACAGATGCAATCACATATGGCTTTATACATCAATAATTTCAAACTGTATTTTCTCATAACCTTTCCTTCTTTGTTCAAAAGGGGACTTCCATTTTAAATTGTAATCTATGACTTTTGAAACGGATGTTAAAGTGTCTTGCTGACAAATTCTTCTGGTCGATTTTCTTCTCTCTTTCTTCTTCTCCTTCTTGCTGTTTTGAAAAGCCATCATGGTAGCATTATGTGAAGGTGAAAGGTACTAGACTGTAAGGCGACAATTAAGCTCCCATTTTTTAGTGGGATTGCTATGCGGATTATGTATTTAGGAGATTCTAATCGAAGTTGCACACTGATGTTAAAATTCAGCATATATTAACTACTTATAACCAGAGATTAAAGCATTTCCATAACACACTTCTAACATCTTAGTCTGAATATTTTCTACTTCCAAATCTCACTCTACATGAAGCTTGATTACTTGTGGCTTCATAATGCATTTGCTAATGTCGGCTTAATCCTTCAGTGGCATTATGCTATATAACAATGAATAACGACTCAGATACAGAAGCTGCTGTATCACAAGATCCAAGGAAGATTTAGGGCAAGGAAGCAAAATTATCTGAGGTTGTCATGCTTAAATAATAATTATTAACATGGGCTAAGAAAAACCTGGTCTGTGATTGGATAAAAGCTGCTAAAACCCAGGGTGATCTTCTCATCTCTGGCTTGAACTTCTGTTAAAAGCAGTTGCTTCCTGTACCAGACCTCGCTCTGAGCAGCAGCATGGCTGCAGATCTATATGCTCTTGCACCCTAACCTAAAATGAAAGCAGGTTCTTAGAAACATTTAAAAGATGGAACCGCTCTAACAACAACATGCATGATTAAGCAACCTTTTTGTGATACGAGCTGTGCATTTTGAAAATGTCAATGCTTTCTCATTTTTTGTTGAAAAAATAAAGTGCATTTCTGATGAAACTAAAGTGTCTTTGTGATTAAAAGTGAAGACAGAATTTCACTATCATGCACCAGCTGCTTGGATAGGGAACCCAAGGCCACATAAATGAAACAAAATTTAACTATATTCATGAATCAGAGAACAGTTTTACAGCTTGGCATAATACCCTTCCTTACCGCCTGTCCTCAACTATTGCGTAGAGTTACACATTTGCTGCTTGCAGAAGTAGCTGTATTTCATTTCATTCAACTAATTCCTGTCTCTCTCTCTTTCTCTCTAGCAAAATGGTTCTTTTGGAATGAACAGCTTGATATGTATATAAATGCTCACTATCACATTTTTATTCTTATCAGAGCTTTGTAAGGTTCTGAATGTAGTAAGAAAATTTTGGATTTGAGGGAACCAAACTTTTTTCTTAATTCTGTTAGGAAGTCAAGATTGAGATCCTCACACACATGCCTAAGACATCACAGAATCACAGAAATTTTAGGGTTGGAAGGCGCCTGTGGAGATCATCTGGTGCAACCCCCCCTGACAAGACAGGGTCACCTAGAGCAGGTGACTCAGGTACTCATCCAGGTGGGTTTTGAATGTCTCTTGAGAGGAAGATTCTACAACCTCCCTGGGCAGCCTGTTCCAGTGCTCTGTCACCATCAAGGTAAAGAGGTTCTGCCTCATGTTGAGGTGGAGCTTCTTGTGTTTAATTTATGGCCATTACTCCTCATTCTGTCACTGGGGATCACTGAAAAGAGTCTGATTCCATCCTCTTGACACCCACCTTTGACATATTTATATGTATTGATGAGATCCCATCTCAGTCTAATCTTCTCCAGACTAAGCAGGCCCAGCTCCCTCAGTCTCTCCTCATAAGATGGATGCTCCAGACCCCTCATCATCCATGTGGCCTTCAGCTGGATCTGCTCCAGAAACTCCTTGTCTTTCTTGTCCTGAGAAGCCCAGAACATGACACAGCACTCCAGATGTGGCCTCACTAGGGCCATGTGGAATGGGAGGATCACCTTCCTCAGCCTGCTGACCACACTATTTCCAATGCACCCAAGATACCATTGGCCCCCTTGGCCAGAAGGGTACTGCCGACTCATAGTCAACTTGTCATCCAAGACTTTCAGGACCTTCTCAGCAGAACTGTTCTCTGGTAGGTCAGCCTCCAACCTGTACTGGTACTTGGGGTTATTCCTTCCCAGATGCAGTACCCAACACTTGCCCTTGTTGAACCTCATTCAACATCCTCATTCTCTCTGCCCAATTTTCCAGCCTATCAAGGTTTTGCTGAATGCCAGCACAACCTTCAGGTGTATCAGCCACTCCTCCAGTTTCATATCATCAAGAAACTTGCTGAGGGTACATTCTATCTCTTTGTCTGGGTCGTTGATAAATGGTTGAATAAGGTTGGCCCCAGTATTGAACGCTCAGGAATGTCACTGACTACAGGCCTCCAACTGGATTCTATTCTGCTGATCACAACTCTCTAAGCTCCCCTATTCAGCCAGAGCTTAATCCCTGTCAATTCATCTAACATACATTTCCTGAGCTTACCTATGAGTATGTTATGGGAGACAGTGTCAAAACCTTGCTGAAGTCAAGGTAAGACAACATACACTGCTCTCCCCTTGTTGACCCATCCAGCCATGCCATCACAGAAGGCTATCACATTGGTGAAGAGTGATTTCCCCTTGGTGAATCCATGCTTATGTACTTGCAGAAGCCCTTCTTGTTGTCCTTGATATCCCTTGGCAGACTCAGTTCCAATGGGCTTGGTCTTCCTTGTCACATTCCTGCATACTCTGATTATGTTCCCATAGCCATCCCATGGGACCTGTCCCTTTTTCCACATCCCAGACATTTCTTTCCTCCATTTTAGATTTACTTCAAGCTCCCTGCTCCTCCATGCAGATCTCCTGTCCCCTTTGCCTTATTTCTTGATCATAGGCATAAACTGGTCTTGAGCTTGGAGGAAATGATTCTTGAATACTGACCAGATTTCTTGGACACCTTTCTCTTCTAAAGGCCTAACGCATGAGATTTCTCTACGTAGATTTTTGGAGAGGCCAAAGTTAGGTCTCCAGAAGTTCAGGGTTCTAATCCTGTTTACTGCTTTGTTTCATCCACACAGGATCCTGAGTTCCACCATCTCACTGTCACTACAGCCAAGGCTGTCCCCAATCCAGTCCCTCCTTGTTTGTTTGTACATGGTCCAGCAATACACCTTTCCTTGTTGGTTCCTACATCACCTACATAAAAAAACTTATCTTCAGTGATCTGCAGGAAATTCCTGGACTGTGTGTGCCAAGCAGTTTTGTCCCTCCAACAAACATCAGGGTGGTTGAAGTCCCCCAGGAGAACGAGGGCCTGTGACTATGAGGTTATCTCCAGCTACCCATAGAAAGCCTAATGAGCTTCCTCATCCTGATCAAGTGGTCTGTAGTAAATATCCACAACAGTTTCACCTATGTTAGCCTGTCCCTTAATTCTTACCCAGAAGCTCTCTAATAATTTGTCTGTCCTTGGGTAAAGCTCAATATATTCCAGTTGCTCTCTAACATAAAGAGCAATTTCACCACCTTGTCTCAGTGACCTGTTCTTTCTAAAAGGTACATAACCATTCAAGACACATTCTAGCCATGTGAGCCACCATGTCTCTATAATTGCAGTGAGATCACGGCCCTTTGACCACACATGTATTTCTAATTGTTTGCTCCCCATGCTGCATGTGTTTGCATACAGGCACTTCCAAGAGGAAATCCAGCAACCAGCTTCCCTAGAATGGGTGTAAGAGGATTCATCACAACCATAAACTTGATGTGGTTAGCTCTATAACTCTCATCTTGAGAGGCATTCAAGGAAAATCTGTTACTGCACTGATTGGCACGGCTTACTCCCCAGGAGGAAGTAATGCCATGAGCATTGCCACTTTGGGCCCTCCCACCTCAAGCCCTTCAGTTTAAAGCCTATCTCACTAAATCAGCCAGTCTGCTCCTGAAGATTCTCTTTCCCTTTTAGACAGGGGATCACATCCCTTCCTAACAGGCTAAAATCATTAAAGTGCAACCCATAAAAGCCAAAACCCGCACAACAACGCCAGCCATGGAGCCAGATTTTGATCTGCACTATGTGTCTGCTTCTGGCTGTCCCCGTTTCTCTAAGTGGTAGAATAGATGAGAAAATTACTTGGGCACTGATGATTTTCATCTGTCCTGTCAGGTCTTTAGTCTTCCTTGATCCTGCCCATCTTTTGGCTTGAGACATCATTTGTACCCAGACAAAAAAGTGGTAGCGGGTAGTAATCCATGCTCTTGAAAAGTAGGGGTATCCTCTTGGAAACATCACAGATCTTAGTCCCCAGTAGGCACCATACTTCTCGTGACTCAGGGTTGCAGATGGATGCCTCAGTGCCCCTTAATACAGAGTTGCCCACTGTGATCACTTGATGTTTCTTTTTGTGGTAACCTTTGTGGGCTGCTGGTGCAGGTTCTCATTGTGGACCTTGCTCATGAACACCTAAAGCCTTTAAAGTGTCCTCTGTGTTTTCGGTCTTGATGTTGGAGGGTGGAGGTTGAACTGGAGCCCAGCTTTTGTGGGTCACCAGGGTTCAAGGTGTCTCACGCTCAGTGGTATCCATTGTAGGTGTATGGTTCCAAAGACACATATCTTTCTCTGTTTCAGTCCCTCTAACTCTGCTCAGCCTATTAACTGTCTGGTGTAATTCAACCATCTGCCACAACAGGTGGTCATTAACCTGTGCACACTGTGCAGGTACTATGCTTTTCTACAGTAGAAGTATCTTTGCATCCACTGCAAGCTACCAACTGTACTGAAGCCTCCTTCCTTACCAGTTCTATCTGGTTGGAAGCATCAGACTTCTCAGGGGCTGCCTCAGGAGACACACTAGTTTTGACTCTGAGTCGAGTGCACACCATTAGGGCAAAGATCTAGAGCACTTAGCACTTACCTGAACTGTGGAGCTACTTGCGGGCTGCAGCACCTTCCCTGCATGCCCTGCAGGTGCAAACTGTAAGAGTCAGGTCTGCGCTGCCATTTTAGGACATCTGTGGAGGTTTTCAGAAGCACGAGCTGCAGCTGGTGCTTTGTGAAGAAAGCAGAACAGCACAGGCTTCAACAAGCACAAGCAGGACACCCAAAAGTTTAATATTACCCCAGGTAATATGGGAAAATTATTTACAGACTGTCTTCAGACAGAGTTAGTCTTTGAAGCAATATTGTAGATTTGTAGAAGATCTCCTGTCCTTTCCACAACATCTCTGCCCCGCCCCCCCCAAAGGTGCAAGATACACGAAACCTACCAAGCTTTCTCTCTCCTCCAAAAGGGATGACACATAGGTATTGTGCATATGATGCTGAGTCCCTAACAAAAAGAAACTCTGTTGCAGTCCAAACTCTCATGATGCAGCCCATGACTAAAAGCAAATTACAGCCTTCCTTGCCTCAATTTATGTATTCATGTAATTTGTAAAAAAGAAGTGGACTGTGACTGTTCCATGGACCAAGTAGTTAATTTCTTCGATGGTACTTTGACCAAGAAAATGCAGGGACAGCAAAGGACACGGGGGAATTTTATCTATTTCACCTTTTCAAAATTCTTGTAAGAAAGTTATTTCAGGTTCCTTTGTGTCTCTGAATGCCAAACTGACTGTGCATAGGGAGAGGAATTAGCCTGATCTACTTTGTTTCTACCAAGGGACTGTGACTACTTACAACTGATTCCAACTTCTCTCCGCTTCTTAGCAGAGGACCTTCTTTCCTTTTGTGCCTCCCTTTCCCTCTCTTCTCCCAGATGGTTTTTCTATTATTGTTGGTTTCTTTGATTTTTCTGTCTGTGGAAAATGAGCTTGTGCAAAGAGTGCACTGTATGGGTTTGATAGTACTTCTAAGCCAGTGATAGCATTTTAATGTCTTGGTTTTACTGACTATTGAGTTTGGCAGCCTTAACCAGTAAACGAGGGAGGGAAGAGGGGTTTTACTGACTATTGAGTTTGGCAGCCTTAACCAGTAAACGAGGGAGGGAAGAGGGCTGTAGACAGCCTGCCATCCTTCTGGATTCCTACCATATGCAATTTTGTCTGACAATGTATTTATTTCCAGTTTCTTGATAAGTAATATTTTACTTGAACAGTGGAAAAGGAGGTACACTTAAGAGTTCTCATTTGAATTCTTTGGATGAGAAAATAATGTCCAACTTTAATTCCACTGAAGTTGGAGGCAGCAAATGCATAAATGAATGGATATATAAATAAATGCAGATAGTAGCAGGTGCAAGATTGATCTCCGAAGTATGAAACAGCATCATCTTATAGGAGAAGATCTCTCAGGTCCCATGCTGTAGGCATCTGACAACTGAGACATTTCCAGGGCCACACCATGCCCCAGGGCCAGGCACTCCTGATGGGCTCACCAACTGGTTTCATCTGACACCCAGAGTTCTGCAAGTGCTGCAGCAGTGGGAGCTCTCTGAATTTGAGCTCTTCCTAGATGTAGGTTGATGCTGTAACCTTGCTTTTGTTCCCAGACTTGCCTCCCATCATACAGCCCCTGTCCCACACCTTCTTCTCTCCTCAAGTCACATGTCCAAAATACAGAGACTTACAGACTGGGAGAAGAAATAGAAAGGCAGGTAAGTGAGACAAAATCCTCAGAGCTTTGCTATTATTAAATTTTTTTGGGGATTTCATGGGAAAAACTGTACACAAGGTTAGTTTCATCTCTCTCTCTATGGGCTAATTCTAAAGATTTGATAATATTCTAGAAAAATACTTTCTTTGCATGTCCAAACTTCTCAGGCAATGCATATTTTTTTATACATTAGGAGTCCATTTATAGAATCCATTTATAGTACTGTGTAGGCCAGTGAAAAAGTGTACTAGTGTAATTTAAACAAAAAGTATACAGTAACCTGATTCTATTCAATGTTTTACTTGTTAACTAGATCAGGGTAATGGTAGACATTTAGTGGAATATATAGACCACCTACATTAAAAAGTAAATTAAAGTCATAATAAATTGCCTTATTCCCTGCATTGCACATAAGGAAATCTAGAGTGTGAGAGCAGTTAAATTTGTTTTACAGTTAACTATTTTCTCTGTTTAGTTGTGAGGAAAGCTGAAGCACATTAGAGTATATGTAGGAATTAATTAATACCTGGAAACCACAAATTTCTTTTTCTAGACAAATCTCTGGTTCACACAGAGCAGAAAGTGTCTGGGATTCCACAAATGTAGATAAATGAATCTGTCTATGGATGAGGTTCTATTTTTTTTAGTGACAATAAAAAGGAAAAAAATATTGAGAGCAGAATATAAAAAGGGGAAAATAGATACTAAACTTTGGATCCAAAATTATATATGAAAACAATTTTTTTTTTTTTTTGAGAAAGAGGATGTGGTCAATGCCTTAATATTGTAAAACCTCGGATTCTCAGTCTCTAATAATGATTTCTTGAAAAAAAAATCTTTAGCACTTTGCCCCAAGGTTGTTTTCTTGAGGCAATGGTTCCCAGATCTCTTATAAAACCCAAACCAGGGAACATTTTGCTTACATCTGCTGTGTCAAAGTAGAAACCTCTTACACAAAACTCAAAAGAACTACATACTTTTTATGTTAGACAGTATCCAACCTTTATTCAAGATGTCTAGCTTATTCAACTAGCATATCTAAAATAGAGATATAAAGGGTTCACAGGACAGAAGTTGAAGCAAATAATACCACAACTTTCCCCTTCAAAATTAATTAAGCTCCCGATGTCAGTATGAATTCAAACAAACCAGCTTTCCATGGTATCTTCTCTTTAAACTTCTTCTCTCTCTTCATCTGACAGTACATCCAATTAGGCATCTCTATCAGTTATAATACCCCAGGTTTTCCCTATACCCATCAGTAGGTCTGAGATATGCCCAGTTCTGCTATATCACCCTTCTTGACCCCAGTCACTTGACCGCTTTCCCATTCCACTTTGTAAGACAGACTGCTCCCTCAAGTCTTTCTCAGTGTAGTTGATGTTCCTGTTCATCAACAGGAGCTTCAGACAAACATATTAAAGTCAAAGGCAAATTAACCCTGACTTTTCTTGTTTAATAATTGACACACTTTTAAATTAAAATAAGATTAAGAATGTCTTTAACTGTACTTTTTCTTCTAGGAAGGAACTACCTTGAACAAAATATCCAAATTCAACTTGTAAATCAGGCAGCTATTAAGAAAGTTTCTTTTCAAATTTATACCAAGAATATGACAACAATGTGTGGCTATAACCTCATTTACAGGAGCACATTTACACTCACCTATTACAAAGATGGTAACCATTGTGGTCAAGTTTCTGATTCTCTTTCTCTTCCCACAGACTTGGTTAGGTTAGCTCTACATCAAAGCAGAGTAAATTAGCTGGCATTCTGCATTCACTCTTAGAGAAAGCTTCTTGTAACTTAGTTCAGGTTCCTATCTCATGCTAGAAAATTGTAAAAATTTCATTTATGCATTTGTTTTGCCTTCATCTAGAACCTAAACTGATTTTAGAAGAACTTTTAACAGTAATTTTAATTAGACAATTTTGACACATTTATAAGGGCACAGCCCCTTTCCATATGGACAGAGGACTGAATTTAGCATGAAAGCACAAAAGGATAGAGGATTTTTTCATTCTCTAAATGAGTACTCAGCAGTTTAAAACTGGAAATTATGAAACAATTTATAAGCTGATTCTTTAGCTACACGTAATGATTCCTGTTAACAATCTATCTGCATTTTCACTTTCTCTGTGTTAGGATTAATTTCAGGCTCAAATATTTGGCTTTGTCTGATGAATGTATGATGGACTGAGGTAATCCTCCCAATCTCTGGTTTTAGTATTATGACTACTGATAAGGGAAGCTTTAGCATTATCCCCACAAAAAGAGACATATTTTTATACTGGAACTCCTGTATTGCTCTTTAATTTCCTGTGTTAATATTGCTGTTTCAGTTAGTTAAGGAACAGCACCTTTTAATGAGGTTTAATTTTTTGCAACCTGCAAAAAATCTTTATCTAATCTCAGATTTCCTCCCAATTACCCTCGTAGAAAGTATGCCAATTTTTGCCCCAGTAAAGCTTGTTTCAAAAAAACCAAGTTGAACAGATGGAGAATGTTAGTCATCCTTGTTGTTTAAAATCTGGGCTTTAATTCTAATTTGGATCTGGATGGCTTTAGTTTCCAGTTATTGATTCATTTTTTTGTTGGAACCATTCCCTCTCAAATTAAAAAATACACTATCATCTAACATTTTCTCTGCAGGACTGTACTTAGCTAATCACGTCAGGTCCTTATATTCTTTTTGATAAGAGTTCTTTGTGCATGTGCTTCTTCAAGTCAGAAACTCAACACCCTCCTGATTGCCAAGCAAATACGTTCTACTTTGCTTTCGCCAAACAATTCAATTCAAACAACGAAGCTACATTTTATTCAGATACCAGAATTTCCCCTGAGGATTTCCATATTGCCATGTGTATAAATAAACTTGAAAATCTGAGGGGAAAATATATAAAAAAAATAAGTGTTCATGCAAAATTTTAAGGGATACTCTAAAGTCTGAAGTGGAAGTAAATTCTGAAAGCAGAATTAGAGATATTACTAGCTTGTTTTTACTTTTCTACAGGGATTTGCATTTATGTCAGCTTATCAAAAGATGAATACTGATTCCTTATTTCCTTTAGTTTTGAAAAGAACAATAAATGCATGTGAGGTGCTGAAAATGTGGCCCGGTTAAGTGTGATCATTCAGTCATTAATATAGCAAATGTGAAGAGAGAAAGCTCAGGAAAGCTCTCAGACTTGAGAAATGTCTTTAGAGTACAGTAAAAAGAACTATTTTCAGAGTGGAGATATTAGAATTCAATAAATCCATCATTATTTAGGGGATTGGCTCATTAAAAGAATTATCAAGATTTCTTATTTGAGGAGTCTGTAAATTTGGTAAGACTGGATATCAACAAATGGCAAACAAGTACATGCCAAAGTAGGGATCTTGCCATTGTTTGTGTTAATAAAGTGCATAGCATAGAAAAATTCTTGGGCCAAAGAAAATATAATTATCAGTCAGTCACAGGGTCTGTACTATCCCTACACGGCACTGTCTGTGCAGAATATGCTAGTGTTTCAGACAGTTTGGCCTTTACAACTACTTCTCCCTTAGCTTCTGGAAGGTTAGGGGGATTACCTTAGGTGAGAGAGCACTGAAAGAAACATGGTTCCTACTCGTAGGTTAGTACACAGACTGAATAAACTTTTGGCAAGTCTTTTAGTCTACTTAGTCAGTTCCCCATCTGAAAAATGCCTCTCTGTCTGACTGGTTGCAAAAATGTAGGTAAAATCTACAGAGGTGCTTAGCATATAAGATTCTCAGACACAGTGGTGGTTAGTACTAGAATAGTTCTGAAGGAAATGAAGAATCTAGCTCAACCTTTTTGCAAGGATTATGGAAAAGTCCTTTCATGATTATTATAGAAAAGACAAAATGGAGGAATGGTTTAGACTGTATTTCTCCCAAAGTTCTTGCATGTTCCAATGTGAAACATTGAGTTTAAGTCAGTTCTGTAAGACATACACAGATGGAGGTAAAATGTTAAATGTTTCAGCCAGCAGGCTTGAAAGCTTCTGACCAAAATATTGTATTTTTTTACTTCCAGCTGTGCGTGTCTAATAACATATTTCATGATGTTTAAATACCAACTGCATCACTCTACTCCTTGATATTGAGCGCAAGAAAAATGACTTAATTTGTTGATGAGCGGCATGTTACAGGCTGGCAGTAATGTTAGTGGTGATTTTACTGGCTCAGTACTCCCACCCCTGCTGCACAATCTTTCCCCCCACTCTGAACTTGGATGCCTATAGCACATAGCACACCACTGTCTGTGTTCCCTGGTTCAGGATTTCATTTCACTACATCATAAGCTACTAACACAGCCTTGTCATTGCAATTTGTCACACTTTTTTGTGTGCTCTATATCTGACTGAATTCTCATCTCCCCAGCCCATAGGCTACTAGTCTGGAACAAATCTCTGAAACATAATGGAAAAGGATAAAAAAACCCAACACACCAAAAAAAGGAGAGCCAGTTGACACCTCTTCTCCTGACAGAAGCAGACACATAATCATGGGCAATAGTTGTTTCTTCTGGCTTTGTGTTCTATCAGATCAGCCAATACTGCCTGTCAGGAATCCTGGTACTTGCTGCCACTTTACCATGTACTAGGGCTGCTGTTCAGGGTGCCCCAGGGCCAGCATGAAGGCACCCTCTGAAGAACAGCTTGGCTTCTCCAGGATTTAAAATTCTTTTGCTCCCTTTATCTTCTGGTCTTTCCTCTTGAGCAAATATGCAAAATGTTGTGGAGGAAATTCTTAGGGATCAACTGTGCTGCTTTTCAAGCCGAGCAGCATTTGGAAAGGGAGAAGGCATGTACCTCCAGGCTTTGAAGAAAACAGGGGGAAAAGCATCAGCTGCCATAATCAGTAGATAAGTGACCACAGGAGCAAAGCATTGTAGCCCTACTTTGACCCAAGTAGTTACCTCAAGTTTTAGAGTTTGTGATGTGGTTTGAATTTGTTTTAAATAACATTACTTGAGTTTGCTACTGTGACCTCAAGCAGGTAATTTCGACCTACATCTCACTTGCTCTGTGAAATAAACACATTTTCATAAGAATAAAATCCACTGACAATCCCCAGATTCAGATGCATTTTAAAGCATTTCTATGAGCATGCATCAAGCACTTCGGCACTCACTGTAATACACGACAACAGAATTAGGACTTTTCCCTCACCAACCTGACAGAAATAGAGACTGCAGTAAAATCAACTCCATAGTAATGACACAGATTAGGATTTCAAATTTTAATTAATTCCTCTCATACAACCTGTGCCCTCCATGCCCTTCAACCAATATATGACATCAGGAAAGCAAGATAAAAAATACACATACATGAAACAAGACTCAGATAATGCCACTAGACGAACCCTGACATCAAGTGGTTTTAGTTGTATAAAATCTGTCATTAATTTTTTTCTACACGTAATATATATTTTTAGTGCTGCTTATCCATAAAAACTACACAATATATTCTGCTTTCTTTTTGCTAAAAGGAAGTCATTGAGTTAAAAAAATCAATAGTGCTCTTAAGCAAATTTCTCCCTACTGCTCTGCTTCTCTCTGTTTGTCCACATTTACTGAGTTTATTTCTTTTCTTTTTTTTTTTTTTTAGCATCTACAGCCTTGTTGACAGGATTGGGCTTCCTGTCAATGTGACATGCTATTTTGTCAAATGTCAGCTAGTCATATTCTGGTAATTAATTTACGTACTGTACATCTGACCCGATTTTGTTTGTTAATTGGTAAGTCAGACAGGTCTTTCACTCAATTACTTATAACAAGTAATTCATTTTTTCTATCATCTGATAAGCATTTCTAAAAAGACAATTTCCAACTAAAAAGAAAATCTGTACTTAGTTGTTAACTGTTGTACTTTGTTCTAAGCACGTTGAGCACATTTGCAAACATGTTGTATGAAATAAAAGAGATATTAGCTCTTCCTGTTTGTAAATCAAGATCATTGGAAACTATGCATCTCATCAAGGAGATCCTTACTGTCCAAAATTCTCTACTGTTTTGCTGTCTTGTATTTTCAGTGTAAAGTAACTCTTTGAGTGAAAAATAACATTATAGGCCTGCATCTGTATACTGTATGTGACTTGCTGAGAGTGTTTGCCTAGCAAGGGTTATGTACATGCTGAGCTGTTTTTTGCCATTCTCAGACTGGGGAAGAGTGACAACTAGAACAAGTGTGTCCACATCACAGAGCTGCTTCACCCAGGCAAGTCATTCTCAGAAGATTAGGACACAGCAGGATTAGGTAGCTGTAAGGACTCCAGGGACAGTTCCCCAATCTCTTAGCATTTTCTGTGCAGTGAAATAGAGACCCTCACTCACCTCTAACGAGGCCCTGTTTGCAGAATAAAGATATAACCAAAGAAACTTGTCTTATTTCAAAATGATTTTTCACGTAGGTGGTGTTTGGACTTCCAAGTCTGCACTGCGTGTCTTCACTATGGTTGGGTCTGAGCTACATAATGCACAGGTACATCTCTAGCACGTGAGGTCCATATATGTTTTCATACAAGAAATACAGGCCCGCTAGAGTAGACCTTTACAAATTTAATTTTGGATATAGATCTTCAAGTTCTAGGGAAAGATGATACTTCATTTCTACTCTTCACCAACTTGTATTAGGCATTAATATATTACTTTTAAATGTAATGCACCATACTGGCTTCCAGCTCACAGAGTGACATGTAAAAGATTAATTCAAACTAACAGACTTGTCAATAAATACTACTCTGCTTCTTTGAGAAGTTTCTGCCTAGAATGAAATTTTCACTTTATTTCATAATTTGTGATAGATTTACTTTATCTGCTGAGAGGAAATGTGAAGCTAAACTACTTTAACAGGGAAATTTTTGCATGGGGCACTGGTAGTTAGCAGAGCTAGTTTCTGTATTACCTTGAAACTGTGTATCATTTTAATGATGAATTTGTAGTTCATTTCTTGCTGATGTTTTGATATGTAGGAGAACAGTGTATGAGGGATAAAAACACATTAATCTTTATATTCTTGCTATTATATCTCACTGATTTTCATCAAGTGTGCTTTCTTATTTGGAAGAAGTGTAGAACCTAAGCAAACTGTGTCACGGTGTAGTAGGTGGGCTAAACTAGCATATTTGTTTGTGTTTTATCTATGTAAATTAAACAAAGGTTAGCAAAACATAAGCTCAGTCTGGAAGTTTTTTAATGAAGTTGCAATAAGATCAAGTATTTGTTTTGTGATTAAGCTGAATTAAACTTTTTTTTTTTTTTTCTTCACCAACTTGTATTAGGCAACCTTAAAACAAAAGTGCCACAGAGTGGTACAAGACCTGCTTCCTAGCTTTATTACTGGTTAAAATTGCCTGAGAGAGATTCAGTATTCAAGGAATTTCCTGTGACATGAACATGACTGCAGAAATAATTTTCAACATTAAATTTGGTGAACTGCTGAACTTTGTTAATATTTTTTGCAGTATTCAATTATTTTAATAAATTGCACAGCATTAGCAGTGGAATGAAGTCCAGAGTCTGAAGACAGAAAGCCTGAACAGGTCAAACAAAAAAAAGTTGGCTGGCAGTCTTGAGCCTGTTAAAAAACTAACTAGAAAATTAGACAGGAAAAACAGTTACAAAAATATTGAGAGTATCTTTGATCAGCTGGTTGAAGAGAAGTAATATGACAAACAGGAAATTACAAAGAATAACTATTTTGACTGTAGTGGAAATAGCAACTTAGGTAGCTGTAGTTCAAACTAGATACAGAATATTTTCCTGGAATTTAAAGGAAAGGTATCCAGATGTCTAAACATTCTGCTCAATGTGGCTTTTATTTCAAGTTTGGCAAGCCTTCAGAAAACTGGTAGACAAGTTTAGCTGGAAGACGTTTTCCAGTGTATTTACATAATTTCATACATATTTTATGCTTCTGCATTACATCTTTTAGCAGTGGTCACATTTGATTTTAGATTCTTTTAAAACATTACATACAGTTGTATGAATTAATTAAGTATTGCACATCAAAATATTTTGCATATTAAACAAACCTTTAAACCTGTAAACAGCTATAGTAAACATAAGCAAAGATAATCCACAGAGAAAGGCATTACAGAAAATTCAGCAAAGTGTCTTCATGTAATTGTGACCTACTATTCAAGAATCAACTCTGGTGAAATAAAATTGTTTCTCCTTTACACACAACCACATTTTTGGTACTGTGCGTTTTAAAAGTAAAACACCATATAAACATTATTTGCAGATTCAAGATAATGGATGCAAAGCATTCCTCTTGGAGTCCGGCACAGAGTAATCATAAACTACAGCAAAGATACAGCATGTCTAGACAACAAAGTACACACAGATATGAACTGTAACAGGTGGGATCAGCTGTGTACTCTTGAAGGCTGAATTTCTTAGCAGCTGCTGTTTGATGAACAAAAAGGGCAGTACAGTACATTACAGCTAATCCTGCAGGACACTGAATGTCCTCTAATCACACCAGTATCAGGTTGTATAGGCATCAGCATCTCCCTGCTTGTAGCTACCATCTCACCCCAGGGAGCCAGAGAGAACCAGCTCGAGATGCCTCCACTTTAGGCTATGACTGTTTATCTTTCCTGTTTTAGCTAGACTTTAAGGAACAGGAGTGGGCTGTCTGCTTTTGTTCACCCTTTTGTTTCAGGAATATTTCTGTGGTTGAAGCTAAATGATATTGTTCCAAAAATAAATGAAGTTTTTTAGACCCAGAGCCTGTGTCCTATTCTGCCCATGAAAGTAAAGAGTTCTGGTTTTGAGGAAAATATTTATCCATATTTTTGTGTACAGTGTTTTTAATTAAAAGTGTAGACAGAATGGCTTATATGTCGTGTGTATATGCAATTAAGGGCAAAAAAAGAGTTTCCTTTCTAACATAATCAGCTGGGAGATAGCAAATTATTATTCTGTATCTTCTTCAGAATTAAAAATAAATCAGTAAAACAGCAGATACAAATGAAAACAAACTCTTTTCTTTGTTTCTGAGAAAGGGAAAAATCAGACATAAATATATAGAAATAAGGGTAACTTTTAATTACACTTCATTATGAAGGTACAATACAGACACAGTGCTATCCATTTGATTATTTCAGCACATTTTATAAACATTATTTAACTTAATGTCATCAAGACATGTATTGTTTGCTCTGCTCATATATGAAATCTGATGGGGTAGAGAGCTGCAGACCAGACTTTAGTTTTTCATTTTGCACTCCTTGGGTGTTGGATGATTGGCATTCTGGAAATCAGCTCAGATTAGCTCAAGGTATCACAAAACCTGTGAGGTATTAAAATTCAGTGACTGTGATTCAGGGCACGTTACTGTGATTAGATGCAAAAAACTTCATTGACGCAACATTGTGGCCAAACAATACAAACTAGCTCCTCTCTGGAAGGCATGTTTTGTTAGCATGACACCAGTGGAAGATCATGTTAGTTCAAGCTGGATGTGAATACAGCTAAATGGCTCCCAGACCACAGCTGACTCAGATCCAGAAAGATTTGATGGTCCATGGAAAGGACATGTGTAGACAAGGAGTAATATGGAGCACTCAGATTCTTTTCTATGCCTTTCCTTGTGCTTTAACAGTTGCTAGGGAATCTTTCCTCTTTTAAAATAGGTCCATGGAAATTAATAATAAAACCCGATGTTCTCATAAATATATAAGAAGCAACATATGTCAGAAAGCATATTTGCTTCAGTTTTAGACAGAGCAATTTTGTGATACCATTCATACATCACTGTCTCTCTTCTTCATTACTGCTTAATGATGTAGAAAGATGTGCCCTCAGGTACGACGTATAGAAAACAATCACTGAAATTTTGAGCTGGAGGTGACCTCTACAAGACAGGTATTCCATTTCTCTGCTTTCGTGGAAGGCCAACAGTGGTTAGACTTAGACCTTAGTATTCTCTGTTCTAGAAACCCTTTACGGCCTGTATTTCATTCTAACAATTATCTAATCTTGTACTGGGAAAAGACTCCTTAATATCAAATAGAGATTTTTTTTTTTTTTGGTGGGGTGAGAAAATGCAGCAAAGCTAGTCTTTCTCCTTCCTCTCTGGATATGGAGAGTATTTGCTGCTGTTAGAAGAAATAACTAGAATTTAGGTAGTAGCCCTCAACAGGCCCAGAATACTAGAGAAAGGAGGCATGTTAACCATAGTATCAAGTCACCTGTCTGACTTATGCAGGTTTATGTCAAACCAAAGGACTAGGTTAAACCATAGTCAGAAACCAGGCTGTAGTCAGAAAACAAAAAATTCACTAAGGTCGGGATGAACAGTGGGGGAAGAGTGCAGCAGTGCAGGACAAACAATCTGGTGCTGGGAAAGGGCAGGAGTGGGAATCAGAGGCAGGCAGGAATCATTAGCAGAGACTGCTGGAGAGCCGTGGTTAGGACTGGGAAGAGCACATGGGACTGCATCACAGAGCTGACGTAGCAGCCAGGATGAGTGGCCAGTCCTTGCCTTTTCCCCACCTTGGCCATGCCCACTGAATCCTTGCTGTCCAAGGAGACTGGTAACCAAGAAATTAGTGAGTAAACAGAAGAGGCGTACATGCATCAGGTAGCACCCTGTTCAATCCATTTCCAGGGATGAGTCAAATCTAAGATGAATTGTTTTAGAGATTACAGTTATGTGGCCTTTCAAGTTCCCTGAATTAACTGAGAATCTAGCCCTGGCAGAAGCAGCTCCATAGCAGGCTGTCATTTAAGGCAGCTGAGGCTCACAGCTCTGTGCAGTAGCTGCAGTGAACTCTTGGCAGGGAGAGAACCCTCTGTCTCAAGTTTCAAACGTGGGACTCCTTCTGTGCAATATCGATATGACTGCAAAAAGCAGATGTGCTGCAATGCAACACACGAACTGGAGTAGAGGTCCAAAAGGAAATGGTAGTCACTGGCTCTCAGCGCTGTTTGGAAAGCCAAATATACCACAAACCCATTAATTCTTTTGTTCTTAAGTAATGAAATGAATGTTCTTTGTGTACATTGTATTAAAGCTCGGCATCTTCATGGTTAACTCCATTTTCCAGAATCCCCTTCAGAAAGCAGAAGATCATTAGGATCTGATGTTCACAAAACACCCTGAAAATGATAAAGTGTGTTAAAAGGGAGCAATTAACTGAGTAATAAAAATTATTATCATCATTAAATTTCTGTCTTGGTTTGAATGAGTTATTTTCCACCCAATTTAAAAGCTGAACTACTGTATTTGTGTTTTACTTAGAAATGAGACCATGGTCAATCAGCTTGCAACAAAACTTGGAAGTTTGTCCAAGAAACAGCAGGAATCAGTTATTCTCCTAATTCTCATCCAGTTTTCCCTGGCTACATAACTCTTAGAAATGACTGAAGGCACAGGTATCCTTATTTCCCTTCATTTCACCACTAGGTGAGGATACTGCACCCCTCGCAGGGGCTTATATTAATGGATAGCACTCTTTCTTCTCCATACTATAGGCAACTAAATGAGCTGAACAAAGGGAAATTTTACACATGGACAGACAGACATTCAAGCTTAAGAAGTATGCTGTATCCACTCAAGGTGTATAATTCTCAAGTACTACTTCTGGGCAGGAGACTAGCACTTTTTCAAAACGTGAACCTTGCACCATGGATGGTATGATACTCGATGAAACTTCATGTCTAACCTACAAGACCTACACCAGAATCCTACATTTTTCTGCACGGGGAGAAATCAGATGCACATCTTCACACAAGTTCTAATCCTCTTGGTAAAATGACAAGAACATATCAAATGTGCATGGAACCAAATGCCCCACATTCAGTTCTCCAATAAATACTTGGAGCACAGCTGCACCTTAGTAGACTGTGGGTACATTGGCTCTCATTTAAGCGGGATCTGAGAGGGAAGACAGAAAACACTCAGGTTGGAGGTCTCTGTGCATATGTTCCTCTTGACCCCACTATAAGAATAAGAACAAAATCTGCAACATTGCGTGGATTTTAACACTAAGACCTCAGATCTAGCTCCATTTATGCTGCTGGCTTTTGCTACTGTTGAACATCTAATTTGTGTGCCAAAGGGAAGAATGCTTACTCATATTTGCCATAGGGAAATGCTGTTGAGGGTCTAACATAAATAGTATTATAAAAATATTATCGTATTTCTTTATTCCTAAGTGGAGCAATCTTTTAAAATTGGTAGTTGCACAGGACATATTTCTTGGTCTTGTTTAATTCTTTTCATTTGCTCTCCACACATAGATTTTTTTTTTTTCCCGACAGAAAGATCTGACGCCACTTCTTAAAACCAACAGGGTGTGAATAGATTTAGACAATTTGTGTTTAAATTTTGCACGAAATTCCACTGTTCCCAAAGATTTCACTTAAGTATTCTGAAATTCAAAGATGAAATTGATCTGTATCATTATAAGCCTTTACCTCTCAGGGTCACAGGGCAGGATCAGAGAATTGTTGAGTGATTTGGGTTTATTTTTAAGTTTTTGCAAGCCTTTGCAATACAAATAAACATCTAAAAGTAAGATTCAAGGGTAAATAATGGTTACATCCAAGGACAATAATCTCTGACGCAGTAGCCAGAATGGCATGAACTTCTCCATTAGCCTTTATTACAAAATACCGAATTACTGCAGGAAACAAGAGTGACAGAAAAACTTGTTTGGGAAGCAGCAGGAGTAGGCACCATCTGTGCCCCATTTGGAGGGGTCTCATGAACAGCTTTGGGTAGTTTTGGTTGAACCATGGATGCTGAACTGAGGAGGTCTGGAGCTCATGTTTCAAGACAACTTAATGGATAACTGAAATATTTTTTTCTTTTGAGAGTACAGTAGTTTGATTGGTAATAAATTAAAATAATTACCCCAAGCCGAGTCTGTTTTGCCCATGACAGTATTTGGTCAGTGATCTCTCCCTGCCCTTATCACAACCCATGAGCCTTTTGTTGTCTTCTTTCTCCCATGCTCAGCTGAGGAGAGTGAGAGAAGCTTTGACAGGCACATGGCTTCTAGCCAGGGTCAGCCCAGCACCATGACACAGGTTGTACAAGCATCAGGTGTGTAGGAAAACTGCTATCATACCTCAACCCATTATATTAGTGACTAAAAATGGCCAGTTAGATTTCCTTTATCTCCTCCAAAGCTGGAAAACAAAATAAGAACATTTACATGCATCATCATGAGCCTCAGAACTGGAAACTCAAAGACATATTTAAAAACAATAAGTGTTATTTCACCTAAGAGTTTCTTCTGTGAAGCAGTGATGTCAATAAAAATTGAAGTTTCTCTGCACTTTAGACGATCAATCCTTGAAAGTCCTTCCACAATCCAAATTGACAACATTTTAGAACAATTGTTTTTCATTATGGGTAGTTTAATCCCCCTGCTTCTAAATGAAATCATTTTTGTTTATATACGAAGTGTCAACAGATACTGTACATACTGAACTCATAAAAGTCTTGTGTAAAACACAGCTAAGTAAAGAGAAGAAAAGAACTGAGGCATATACCAAAACGCTAGTCAAAACTGTTAAATTGTACTTTTAAGGGTCCCACTGCAGAGAAAAGCTTCCTGTTTACTCACTTGAAGCAGTGGCAGTTAACATGAATGCATTAAAAAAAGATAAGTGATAACACTTCTAAATTCTGCTAATCCTCGTTTCTGCTTTTTGTTTGTGACCAGAAGCTATTTTTTCATGAAAGCTCCAAGACTTCAGCAGTTTACATTTAAAGAAACTCTTTTTCCCTTCTGAGCTTTTAGAATATGCAACAGCTACCATAACTATCTGGAGTTTGTGCTATAGAAGTAATTTTTCTCTTTTTTTCCTTCTTTTTTTTTTTTCCTATTTCTTTTATTTTAATCTTTGAGATCAGGAAAAATATAAGGTTTGTTTTGCATAAATTCTTTGAAAAGAAATCTCTTTGATTTTAATATTTTTTGAGTACTATTGATGTAAGATCAAAACTTCTTTAAATGGTTAGGGATAAAATATTGAAGTAATACAATACAGCAGTTTTGGGACAAGAACTGCATAAATCAGCTAAAGGCTCTTTAAAGCACATAACTGGCTGGCAAAAGCAGACCCATTTCAAAACTGTCATAACACCAGCTTGTTTTTCAATTCTATAACTCAGAATGTCTGGATTTCAATAACTTTTTTTTTTTTCCTTCAGGGTACAACGCAAATATTGTAACAAAAACCACTATATATTCTCTGTGTGTCTGAGTATAGCTATTATATACAGACCAGATCGTCCTTGTCTCTTTTCTATAGGCAGTATGTATGTACAGCCATTTAATATTTATTTCCCCTAGTAGTCAAAATGTACAAAGTAGCCACAAAACACAGAAGATGCAGACTCTATCTCAGGTTGTTAAAATCTATGGCCTGATCCTGCCATGAGTTTAAGAGGAAGGGGCTCCTGTGGGGCCCCATCAGTTCCTGCCTGCCTGTGCAGAGCTCACTGCAGGGTCACAGATTAAGTGACCCTGTGTAAGCAGTGATATTAAATGCCCACTTAAAAACACCTTGAGATGAATAAAAAGTGTGTTTTTAAACATGGATAGAGTGGGCTTCATGAACGTGGGTAATAATTTGCAAGTGCTACAGTGGCAACCTGGTATCTGTGCTGCCATAATTCCTCTAACCTAGCAGACCTGGTCCACATGGCTGGGACATGCTTTCTAAATTAAGCAGAATATTAAACTCGTGCATATGATATAATTATTGAAAGTGCATTTTACTGATTACAGAGGATTTTTTTTCAAATGATGGTTGCTTTCAGATCTATCATGAGAGCCAGCTGAAAGAAGGCCAAACTTTTCTGCAGGGTCACCAGGGAGAACTGAAGTTGTTATTGTACATCCTATGACACCCTAGTCTCCCAAGGCAATGCAGCAGATAAACAAGAGGAGGAACTCAATGGCCAAAGAAAAATAAATATAATGAAATTAGAGACAATATATAACAAAATCCTTTTTCTTAAAAATTGATTACTGTCACTTTATAATATATTTAACTTTTGATTAGTTAACAAATTATGATGGGCATCATATAATTTACATTGTGTAAAAAAAATGAAACCTAGAGAAAAACACTCAAAGCCCTGTGCCAGTTACAACCTTATTTTGTGAGCATTTCATTGGATTAAATTATTAGTAAGAAGTGATAGACAAATAAGAAATGTTAAAATCACATCAAACAGTATTAATGTTGGATATCTGACTTCATGTATGTCAGTCTACACAGGAGAAAAAGCATGAAGCATGAGCCGTTAATAAAATAAATTTTATGAAAAAAATATGTTCTTCAGAGATCTAGAATACAATTATTTGCAGCAGCTACTCAGCATAAATTTTTGAACAATATATAAATATCAAGGTAATTATGAATCAGTCATGGAAAATTCAGAAAAGGAGAGAGGATATTTGTCAGCTAAATTATTCATTGTAAACATTTGCTTAATTCCACTGATTATTTAATTAGTCATTTCATCAGTAAGTTTAGCACCTGTAGGATCCCCTCCATGAGCAGAAGTGGCAGCAGAGGCAGCAGGGCTCAGGAAGAAACGTTTCCTGTGTTTTGCTATGGAACCAACCACCTGCACTTGCATCCAGCTGCAAGGCCTTGCTGAAGAGCTCCCTCCAGGCCTGCAGCAGTGGTCCACCATCTCCCTAAAGACACAAGTTCAGTAGATGAAGTACTGACCATGTGATCCTTGCATGCTACTGACCAGAGGTACTGACAGGGCTTATTGAGATCAGAAATGATTGATGGAAGATATAATGAGAACAAACTGGCTCATTCCCAGGTGGAAAAAAAAATACCCCCAAAGTCTGAAGAATCGAGAAGTTCTTTTAATTAGCATGCTACTAAAATGGCAAAACTTGCATGCTTCCTTCTCCCGCTGACAATATCACTCTCAGCTGACTAACTGCAATTTTTTTTTTTTTTTTTTCAGTTCTGACATGGTAAACACATTTACCTTACAAAAATCTATTTGTCTTCTATATATGTCAAATATTCTTCTGTTACATTGATGCAACTTGCATTACTGTTATTGCAATGGGAATTGAACTGATATTACAGGAGAGTTGGCTCAAGGTGATTACTTATTATATTTTCAGTGAGCAGAAATCTGGTCTGCAAGTTCTAATTATTCTGTTAAAAATTGTCCCTGACACAGTGCCCAGGAATCCAGTTAAGTTACACCAGAGATTAACTTTTCTCATTATAATTTTTTAATTGTAGAAAGAAGCACAATAAAGTTTATTTAAATTCTACAGTAGTTCCTCTTTAAAAGGTCAGTTTAATATTTAATTTGAAATTGGATAAAATTTGTGCATGTGTGTGTGGGTGACAAAGTAATGTTTAAACAATCAGACCTGACAGATGCTGACAGATACTGTCTAATACCCCTGCATGCGGATTGCATTGTGAGTCACAAGGCTCAAGGTCATGCATCTATAACCACCCAGAAGGCTTTTTTCTCCACTTGATGCGCAAATTTAAGTTCCATTAAAGCTAATGTAAGATACAGATGCTTACTGCAAGGAGAATAGACCAATCTTCAAAAATGTTGTATAATCAGTAGTGATGTGATTCATAGCTATCATTTCTAACCTTTATAAATTATTTTTCAGTGATTAAATAAAAGTTATACAACAATAAACCTGTTATCACAGTTAAAAAAATCTCTTGGGGATATGATAGTAGAACCAGTCATAAAAAATGAGGAAAGGATTGTCTTGCTAGCCCCTACCCTCCAAATGTAAACACGGGTAATACTTTTTTAATTCTTTCAGACTCTGTGAAAACATTGACTTTCCAGAAAAATCTTTAATCTGAAAAATCTCAGTATTTTGATTAATATTGCCATTGTAATATCACATGAGAGATTCAGTTCAGGTGCAGATTTTTGTGTCACTCAACCACACCAAGGTTACCCTGGCTGCTGCAACACTCAATGATTCTTTCTCTTCACTCCCCCTTTTTACCCATTTGAACAGACATCAACTGCTGAAGTCCTCCTCGGGTATTCTGCAGAAAAAATTATTATTTACTTCCTCCCTCCCTTCCTTCCTTTTTTCCTTTCTGCCTTCCCTCTCTTCCTTCTCTCCTTTCTCTCCCTTCCTCTCCACCCTCATACTAGCTACAGGACCTGCCAGTTTGCTCTCTTCTCGGAAGCAAAACACACAAAGCATTGGTTTCTTTTGGGCATATGAAAAAGTTCATCTCAGTACACAACCTCTCTGCCTAGACTCAACACATTCCACTTGGATGGCTCTTCAGATCCCTCCTTGGGGTGCACTATAAAGTCCTGAGAACTCCTGGCTGGGAATGGACACGTACAGAGGGAGGCTTGGTGAAATATCCTGGGTCACTGGCTGAGAAGGACTAGGAAAAGCACATTTCCTGATTTTCACTTCCTGATTCTAGCTGGGGGAAAACGAGGTTTGATGGGATATGTGGTAGATTCATAAAAATCTTGGTCATATGTTTGCAGAAATAACGTGGCAGGCTTTACCTGCAATATAGTTTGTTGATGACTCTCTCCATGCCTGTAACTGATTCTAGCTTACAGTTACTGAAAATCTTGACAGATACTTGATAGGGACAGCAACATGATTTTTTAAGAATCCCAGGCTCATTTTATAGTAAAAAGAACCCCACACACGCAACACCTAGTAGGTGAGCTCTCTGAATCCACTGATCTTCATTTCCCTGCTAAGGCTGCCTTCTCTTTCGACCTTGCTTTTCAGCTTATATCAACACCCATATTTCACAGAAAGGAAAAAAATCAGAGACTTGCTTTTGTAAGTAGAGTTTCTCTTTACATTTCAAGAGGGCTCCCTCAGCTTAGTCTTAAACAAGTTCAAAGATCAATTCTTCCTCTAATCACAGAAAATGCAACAGAGTAATCAGCATTCTGGGAAAGGAAGGGCAGAAAAATTATGGGACAATTTAATGGTGATTTATTGAAAATTGGTAACTGGCAACAGAACTTTATGGAGGAATCTCTGGATCAGCTCTACATTTTATGTCTACTGTGGTTACGAAAGAGGAAAATAAATGGAACCTGATCCCAAACTGAAATGGAAACTTCTTGTTACTCCCTGCCTTTGGGACACTGGTATTTCCCACAGCAAAACCTATTATTTTCCTAAAATATACCCGCAGTTTTTTAGGGGGTGCATTGTATTTACAGCAAATCTGGACAGAGTACAGGATTTATACTAACCACTGTTTTATATCTTCAGCTTGTGTGCCTGTTTAGTGTTTGCGAATGAGGTGTCCTGGTCTGCGACAAATGCCCACGGAAACATTGTGCAAGCATCTCTCATGTAGCTCAGCCAGTGCAGCTCAATCTTGACCCACCACACCTCCACTGTTTCAGTCCCAAAGCTCTTCGCAAGAGAAATCGAAAGTAATGTAAAATGGTGCAGTTGTTTCTTCATTTGCTCAAATGAGTACTAGGATAAAACCAATAAATTTGTTTTCACTTGTGACCCAACCAAGTCAACTCTAGTCATGAAAGGCAGAATACCTACAGTTCCTAAGAAAAACATAGTTGGGATAAGAAAGTCCTGCAGTTAAAGAACACCTGGAAATTAGTGCTATTTATTCCCATCTAAAATGGCTTATTCAATGTAAAATACGTATTAGCAACACTACTGAAGACCTGAGCATATTGATAATGATGAGTAGGGTCAGGAGAAATGAGTAAAGGAAGTATAATGAAGAGATTACAATCAGAAAGGGTACTAAGGGAAACCTTGCTTAATGAGGCTATTGGTATCAAACTACATTATTCATAGAGACTTTTGATTAGAGACAAATGTCAAATGTAACATACATTTCTGGGTGGCAAGTCTTCATTTGCATTTCAAATAAACACTGTTAGTTCTCGGCTTTAGTGCAGCAAATGGTACTTATATGGAGTAAGTTTTTCCACATTCACAAAACACCTTTAAATCAATAATGCAAAAGATGAAGTAGGGCTCTTGAACAAAAAAAAATTCATTTAGACTTAGAAGTCATACAAAATCCTCTGCATTTAGTATTCACCAGTATCTCTAAGAACAGGATGGACAAGGGATATCCTAGCCAGTACAGATTTCTCCATTCTCCAGTTTTCTTACTATCTTTCCTGCTGATGTTTGTCAGTATTCCAACCAAAAGTACCTTCAGCCTTAGAACACTATGGCTCTACCACTTGAGGGCAGTGGATGGCTTTCTGTGCTGAATTTGAATTGGCATTTTTTCTTTTATTTCACTACATTCATACTTTTCTTTCTAATCTGGGCATGAGTTCTCTGTTTTCATCTGGTCTTTTCCAAATCCTCCACTCTTTTGTGCTTTTTTAAATTCTTCTGTATTTCAGTTTACAAGTTTCACACAACAGGACATTTCCCTTCATTTAAGACCTGCCTTTCAAGGTGCACCTCTCAATCTAAATGTACCAACAAAGAAAGAATCAACAGAGAACTAAGTCAGATTGGACTTCCGAGAGTTGTTTAATAAAGCAAGTTGTTTTAAGCTACATTTTAGCATGATAAAACTTCTCAGAGATAACTTTGATGTTCTCATAGGTATGTTGGCAGAAATATATGCATTTTGTCAAAAATTATTCTTAGAACACCTCAGTGTATATGGTAAAGAAAACCAGCAAAATTCTTTCTTTTTGCAATGAATACTTTAGGCATGTCATCAGCACTATTATAATTTGATTTAAATAAAAGTTGAGTGAATAACCGTTACATTAATTCATGCTGTAGTTTTAATTGAGCAGAGTGTATGTGATGTCATTTATTCAAATTCTGATGAACTACATGTCCTAAATGTTTGGTAACACTTTGTCAAAAGTTGTGTAATCACTGTTATTGCCCTTAGTACTCATTGTTTGAATATGAATAAAACTGAATTATTTTGGTATTCATGTGGTCAGAAATGCAATACTACAGATATCCTATTGTAATTTTCCAAAGCACTAATTGGTGCTGCTATACAAATATGACAAGATAAGTTACATACGGAGACAGAAAGAGCCATGAATTTTAATTCCTAATGAAAGCAATTTCACTTTTCATGCCTAAGAGTGGCTGCACATGTGTAAGGAAAATACCAAACATCTGCAGTTTTCAGTAAGACTGAAGAGCCTCTATTTGACTGCATTTACAGTTTGTACTACAAGCACATGTTGAAGAATACATCTGGTGCAGGTAGCTTGGTTTACAAGTTGCAGACAGAGATGCAGATTGCAATGCATACTGAGCTCTGGGTGGAAGCCCAAGATAAGAGGTCGTGAACTGCCTGGATGGACACTGGGAGACATAGCAGGAGTGGAGGACTCATGAGGAAGAGCAAGACTTGCTCATGGGTAGATTGTGAGGATATAAAAGCCCAGAGGTTTCTTTGTTGCGGGTCCTACTCCAAGGCATCAGCTTAAGCTGTTTCTGTGTTACTGTGCTGTGCATAAATTGCTTTATGGAACTAGACATCTGAGACTCTGCTATGGGAAACGTAGGGTCAAAGTAGTAAAGAAACTTGGTCTGACTGTGTGTGAGTGTGGTGTGCAGGGAGTCAAGTAGGGCACCAGTCGTCTCACTGGAGCTGCCCACTGTGAAGGGGTTTTGGCCCCAGCAATTAAAGTCTCTGGTGCTGGCAGTGTGATAGCCAGAGAGTCTTGTGAATGGTCAGACTGGGAAGTTTCCTTAACACACAAGCTGTTCAATAACCCTTTGCCACAAGTTGTCCCAAAAGTTAGCTTGCAGGCCACTGGGTCCCATGGTACATTATGGCACTGGCTCTCTACAGGCAGCCAGTTTTCAGCTGACCTTGTCCTTCTGACCTTGTTTCCTGCCTTTAATGGGTGTTTACTTAAAGGGTTGCAGAAAGGTCAAGACCTGCTCTGAGCACAGCTATCTGTGGATAGGGAATACAAATGTAAGTTTGGCTCTTTCAACAGGTCAGAGCTATGCCTGGATGGAGGATGGGGCTCATTACCTGTCTGGGTTCTCCTTCCTTTATAGCACAGAGATTTGTGTTAACCAACAAATAGCTCCAACAGTAGTGATTCAGCGTTTTCCCTTCACACAAAAGGAGCTGGACCCTTATCCCTGTGGTTTATGCTTAAGATGAAGATTTCCACAATTATAAAATGGCTTCAACATCTTTGGCTTTTTTGAAAACATGATAGTGATATTTAATTTTCAGGGATGGGAGTTCAGTTTGACAGGCACTTCTCTAACATTTTTTCATCATGGACTTCAAAGGAGACATACAAAATAACTGGCCTTTTTTGAAACCTTGGTGCACACAGGAATTTACTTGGGAATTTAAGAGCTTTATAGTCTCATTAAAATAATTTTTTCGCTATGTTTTAAGGAAGGGGGTAAAGCACAGATAATTTTTTTAAAAAAAGGTCAAAAGAGAATCATCCTTAAATTATATTTTTATGCTTATAGCCATTTTTAATATCTGTCAATGAACAATGATACATCATTTGATGTTTTTAAGGCCATTAAGAGTAAAACTGTCAAAGGTAGGAATATTTTAAAATGATGTTTTTACATTTACAATGTTCTCAGAAAAATGTCAGATGAACTACTTTGAGCGTGGCTGGTTTTAAGTGTATAACTATAATTTTAAGTGTTAGATTACACCAATATTGGTGTTTTTCAGATGTGCTTGTAAAGACATAATTTTAGTATAATCCTTCCTTTAATTTTTATGATCACTCCAACATTTAATAAGTGTAAGTGAGGAATTTTTCTTCATCTGATGTCTGCAACCATCTAGTTACATGTGAAAATGTTTCCAGCACTGTATTGTGTTGATATATATGTATCAATAAATATATAACTACATATACACAAATTAAATCAGCCAAACAGAAGTCTGGCAGACATTTTTATTTAAGCAGACTTCAAGGTTTCTACAAAAGAACTCTTTTTCTTCCAGTTCATACTTTATTACATTATTTGTGCAATTGTCATCTTCTGACTTGTAAGCCTAGTCTTCATCACTGCTGAGGATGGTGCTCAGCTTACTGCCAAGAACACATGTTTTGTATAGCACTGCAGTGTGCTTTCCTCCTTACCAGCATACCTTGTCTGGCTGCCTGTCCAAACTGCACTTGGCCAGCTAGGTCCCATGTATGGTAGAGTCCTTCGTTACCCAGCAAAGTAGCTGCTAACACAGGACCTCTCAAACAGGGCATTGCTGGACCTATAACGGACATCTCGTGCTTGACATCTCAGTATCATTGATATTTATCTCAATATGTGCACCTGTGTGCAAATAAGCATGCATGTGTATTTATGTGGGTGTATGAAAGTATAAAGGTACCTAAGTTTTCGAATTTTCATATTTCCATACCTTTCTTTGTGATATTTGAACAATTGTATGTCTTCCTCAAAAAGAGTGGGAATGAGCCAGCTGGTTTTGATTGTTTGGGTGTTGTTTTTTTCTTGAGCCAAAGTTTTTCTACTTAAGTTTCTGCACATTTCAGGCAAATCTTTTTATTTAGAGAATGACTAAAATACCTTCTGTATACTTTAAAAATACAATTCAAGCTTTCTAGGTATGAATCACTGAACAGTATTCTGTTTTGCTCTTCCATTTTTTCTAAAAAATCTCCACGTTTAGAATTTAATTTTTACACAGTTTTTGCCTTTTTTTTTTTTTTTTTCCCATGGTCTCTTTAGACATTGACCTCAATTTGGCTCCTTTTTTTTTTTTTTTATTCAGCCTCACAGATTCTGTCATGAGATGGGCCCTTTATAAATTAATAAAGTAATAAAATGAATAAAGCTTGATGTAACATTTCTCAGTGATTGCTGTAATGTTAAAAACATCAAATGAAACATTAACTTCATTTGATGTTTTTATAGCTAGATATACTGAAAAAACATCAAATAAGGATACCCTGAATTTCACTTTTTCACTTGGGACAAGAATGTTTTATGTATACTGTCTGTCAAAAGACTGCGATGGAAACTTTGTAACACATATGTGTTATCCATCTGCATCATCTTTTTCCATTCTTTTTGGCCTTCTACCACATTTTGCTTTGTTTTAACTTTTGCATACTTTTCTCTTTTTGACCCAGTCTATTTTCATTCCTTCATTATTAAAAATTAAAAGAGTTCCAGGGAGCCTGTGTGTTCTTCACACTCCTTTTAACATTGTTGAAGCTCCTGCAAGACTGAATCTTTTCAGCAGGAGCAAACCCCGATACTTTATCCCACCTCTTTTCCCACATGCTTATAACATGTAAACAAAACAGCAAATGCCCACTTCCCATCCTGTAATCCCCTACAGTATTAAATGGTCAGTATACTTCCTGGAATGATTTCGGTCTGGATCACTGAGAGCTCTCTGATGATGTTTCAGGATGCTTCAGTTGATTTCATGGTCTAGAAACTATTCCCAATAGGATGATTTTAAACTAGGGAAATACGTGATAATTTAACTCTATGGATAGATTTTGTATAGTGGTTCTCCTCAGAGCCATAGAACAACCTTTGCCATATTGTTTATTAATAAGGAAATAGTCAACGGATTTTCTATAGACAGAAAACAATTTTGTCTTCACAGAACCACTGTTTAACTTTTTTTGATACAAAATGCTGATCTTTTGTTGAGGCTTTGTCATAACTGCTGGTAGTTTTGGGAATAAACATATCCACATCTATTAGAATAAGTCTCACCACCTCTGAAGCATCTTAAAGAACATACACAAAAAAAATTAAAAATATTTTTACATACTTTCAATATTAAATATAAAATATTTCATATTTCAAAGGTTGGGCCTTTTTAATGAACAGGAAGAAATGCTGGAGGTTAGACAATTTTTTAAGATAAAGAAAAATAGTTTTTACTTCCTTCTCTACTAAATTTTCTAATTCTCCTAATAGAAAGCTAGGAGAAACAGATTAATCCCATTTGCCAATTTCCAAATTTTTGATGGGAAAATATTCTTGTCAGCGAAGACTTTTCTTTTGTCATCTCAGACTCCACAGTGGGGGGTAGATGACCATCTTACTTATCTTTAAAGATAGTTCTCTTTGGCATTAAAATTATATTGCATTCACTAAGGGTTCTGCCTTACGTCCCTCTCTGCTAGCAGCAAAATCTTATAGGATATTCAAAAAGCTCTCCCTCTTATCAGATATTCAAATTACAAGCCTGTTTTTAAGGTCTATTTAAAATTCTAGTGAGAAACAATTTTTGTGAAATGGGCATACTACCTACACATATTTTGTTAAATTGGAGAGTGTGAGAGAGGGAGCTCAAACTCATGAGGGGATGTGGAGGGACAAGTACCGATCTCTGCACTCTCATGAAATGGCATGAAGTTTTGTCAGGGGAAGCTTAGGCTGGATATCAGGGAAATGTTTTTCACCCAGAGGCTGTTTGAGCTCTTCAAGAGGCTCCCAAGGGAAGTGGTCACAGCACAGCCTGGTAGAGTTCAAGAAGCATTTGGACAATCCTCTCTGCCGTATGGTGTGATTCTTGAGGCATCCTGCATAGGGTCAGGAGTTGGACTTGATGATCCTGACAGGTTCCTTCCAACTCAGTGTATTCTATGATTCTATGATATGAGAGACTGGATTATTATATTATTGGGTCAAAAGCAACTCAACTGTGCTGAGGGGAGGGGCTTAGGTCGAATCTCACGGAGGAGAGGTATTGGCCTATCCCACATGGCAACGCTTGCCGCCTCACTGGGTGACATCGGAGTAGCTGTCAGTCAAAAGGCAGCCTGGGGACATACCCACACCTCACACTCTGGTACCCCATACCCAGCGTCTGATTGGCTACACCACCCCTCCCTCAGCCTGGATCCCCGGAGTGGCCAGTGGGCCAGAAGTCCCGCCTGGAGGGGTGGCCACAGGGGGCCAGAGCACATAAACACAGCAGCACATGGTCTCTGTTTTCCTTGAGACCTGCCTCCTGAAAGCTGGACTTCTGCAGGACTCTCTGGTGGTAGTATTATGTTCTTTTAATATCTTTTGTCTTTCTTTGCTCCTTTTTCTTTTTTTTAATCTCTTTTCTTAATATTTTGGGTAACTTAAAACCGGCAGGTTGGATTTTGCTAAATTGTGTGGGTTAGCGTGTGCTAAGTCAATGCTTTGTGGAATGCTTTGTTTTGGTTGTATGTTGCCCTTTTAAACTTTTGCCAAGTATTCTTATTTTCTCCCATATTTTCTAAAATTATCAGTAAAAGTATCTCCTGAGAAAATGTGTCCATCATATTCTTTTTATTCTACCTCAAGGTATTAAAGAACTGAGGTCTCTTCAAAATATTCAGAGGGTGAATTTTTGGAGCCTTGTATATTTTTAAAAGTAGGACTCTCAGTTAAGCTCATAGTTCTGGGGCGGAGGTGTTACATATGATTCTGTAAGTGCTGGATCAGTGGCTGCCTGCATGCCTCAATACTTAATGTTGTTCTCTGGCAGAGCCATGGCCCATATCAAATTGCAGCTTTTGAATTAATTGATTTTGTAGGTAATGTGCTCCAAAGTCCACGCCCAATAAACAGTATGGAAAAACTGCACCGGGTTATGCTTCCTTCATGCCAGACATTTTTCCAACACTATCCTGCAGACCGTGAATGCTTCAGAGCTCCTGCGTGCTTTCATACCACACTCCCAGTGACAAAGTATATATGATTGATTTCTTCATGTCCAAAACCACGACTCTGATGGCTTGAAACACAACACCAATGACTTCTGATATCTTTGGAGCATATGCATAAACACAATGCACAATGTACAGTCCCCATAATGAATGAAGGGTTAAATTGACTGTAGGACTACAAGGGCCTAACAAGAAGCCCAGAGAAAGAACTACAGTCAAATATGTTGACAAGAACCTTTTCAGATTCGGGCACTAATCTCTTAGCCCGAGAGTAATAGCTGACAAGGGAAGACTGACAGATATCTATCTAGACCTTTCATGTAGTCCTACATGCCATCCTCATCTCCAAATTGGAGAGAAATGGATTTGATGAATGGACTATTAGGTGGATAAGGAATTGGCTGGATGGACGCAGACAGAGTTGTGGCAACGGGTCTGTGTCCAGGTGGAGGCCTGTGATGAGTGGTGTCCCTCAGAACTCTTGTCTTGGGAACGGTGCTATTCAATATCTTTATCAATGACACACACAGTGGGATCGAGTGCACCCTCAGCAAGTTTGCAGATGACACAAAGCTGAGAAGTGTCAGTTGAAGGGATGGGATCCAGAAGAAGGAACAGATGCCATCCAGAGGGACCTAGGCTCACAAGAACCTCGTGGAGCTAAACAAGAGTAAGTGCAAGGTGCTGCACTTGGTTTGGGGCAATTTCAGATATGAGGAAAGACTGAGAGAAAAAGGCATTGAGAGCAGGCTTGCAGAGAAGGACCTGGGGGTTCTTTTGGATGAAAAGCTGGACATGAGCCTCCAGTGTGCACTTTCAGCACAGGCCAAATGCATCCTGGCCTGCATCTGAAGAGAACTGGCCAGCAGGTCAAAGGAGGGGATTCTGCCTCTCTACTCGGCCCTTGTGTGACTCCACATGGAGTCCTGCACCCAGCTCTGGGGTCCACAGCACAAGAAAGTTGTGGACCAGAAGTGTGCCACAAAAGATGATTTGGAACATATCCATGAAGACAGAGGGAGCCGTTCAGCATGGAAAAGAGAAGGCTTTGGGAGACCTCATAGTGGATTTTCAGTGCCACATTAAAAAAGTAAGGGAGAGGGACTTTTTATAGAGGCAGATAGGGGCAGTTGTTTTAAACTGAAAGAGAGAGGGCAGGTTTAGATTAGATGTTAGGAAGAAATTCTTTTCTAGAGGTGGTGAAACACTGAAACAGGTTGCCCAGGGAAGCTGTGGATACCTCATCCCTGGGAGTGTTCAAAACCAGGCTGTCTGGGGCTCTGAACAAACTGGTCTAATGGAAGGTGTCCCTGTCCAGGGGAGTTGGAACTGGGTAATCTTTAATGTCCCTTCCAACCCAATCCATTCTATTATTCTGTGACTAATGTCTGTCCCTCTGCATTGAGGTTCTGTAGCCAGACATTGGTAGTAGGGGGGCTACCGGGGTGGCTTTTGTAAGAAGCTGCTAGGAGCTTCCCTCATATTCAGGAGAGTCAATGCCAGCCAGCTCCAGAAAGGACCCACCGTTGGCCAAGGCAGAGCCAATCAGGAATGATAGTAATGCCTTTGTGATAACATATTTAAGAAGGGGAAAAAAAATGTTACTGGGCAGATGAAAATTGCAGCCAGAGTGGAGTGAGAACATGGGAACAACAATGCAGACACCAAGATCAGTGCAGAAGGAGGGGCAGGAGGTGCTCCAGGCACCAGAGCTGAGTGGTGTAGACCATGGTGAAACAGCTGTGCCCCTGCAGCCCATGGAGGACCACGGGAGTGCAGAGACCCACTTGCAGCCCATAGAGGAGGCCATGCTGGGGCAGGTGGATGCCCAAAAGAGACTTGTGAGCCCAGGGGAGGCCCATGCTGGAGCAGGGTCCAGGCAAGGAGAGAGGAGCCCACACTGGAGCCAGTTTTCTCTGTTAGGAATTGTGTCTCTGCGGGGAGCCCACGCTGGAGTAGTCTGTGCCTGAAGTACTGCACCCTGTGGAAAAGTGACCCATGTTGCAGCAGTTTGTGAAGAACTGTTGTCTATGGGATGGACTCACGCTGGAGAAGTTTCTGAAGGACTGTCTTCAGAAGGAGGGACCCCACAGGGAGCAGGGGAAGAACTCCTCTCCCTGAGCAGTGACAGAAACAACACCTGACCGTAACCTTCATTCCCTTTCTCCCTGAGCCACTGGGGGTGAGGAGGTAGAACTTGGAAGGGGAGAATGGTAGGGGGAAGGTGTTTATAAGATTATTTTACTTCTCACTCTCCTGCTCTGATCCTGTTAGTAATAAATTTAATTAAAATCCCTACTTTGAGTCTGCCCCTCCTCTTCCCCTCATGAGGAATTTGTAGACTGCAATGAGGTCTCTCCTCAGTCTCCTCTTCAGGCTGAACAGACCAAGTGACCTCAGCCGCTCCTCATACAGCTTCCCCTCAAGGCTCTTCATCATCTTTTTTGCCATCCTTTGGATGCTCTCCAATAGCTTTATGTCTTTTTTATATTGTGGCACCCAAAACTACACATAGTACTCAAGATGACAAGATGAATAAACATCTTGTTTATTCACCAGCACAGACTAGAGCGGAAGAATCACTTCCTTTGACCAGCTGCTGATGCTTTGCCTGATGCCCCCCAGGACACAGTTGGCCCTCCTTGGCTGCCAGGGCACTGCTGACTCATATTCAAATTGCTGTTGGCCAGAAGCCCCAGGTCCCTTTCCATGGCACTGTTTTCCTGCATCTCATTCCCCAGTCTGTATGAACATGCTTTCTTTTGATCTAAATGTTTAAGAGTCCTACTTATTCATCATGGCTAGGCTTCACAAACGAAGATTTGGGAAGGGCTCTACCCACGTTTGTTGCAAGCACGTTGGTGGCTAAAAAGGCCAATACGAGACAGGCAAGTCCGGTTGCAGAATGCACAGCAGAAAGACTCCTTAGATGGTATATTCTGCAAGGCACGATTCTTTCTGCGTTGTCTTTTCTCCTCAAGGGTGACCCTGCGTGCTTTCTCAAAAGCATCAACAGCGTTATAGAGGGTGTGTCTCCAGGCCTCCCAATTGGAGGCCAGAGTAGACCAGTTATGGTGGTCAATATGGCCAAGGCTGAGATGTTGTTTCAGGGAGTCCTTGTATCTTTTCTTCGGGGCTCCTCTCTTGCGGCAGCCGGTGGCAAGTTCACCATA